>CM055122.1:348826049-349233549 GCA_029206835.1 Rana muscosa
CACACTCCTCTCCGGTACATACCACCCTCTGTCATATCCTCCACACTCCTCTGCTGTGCATGCTGCCCACTGTCATACTCCTCTCCTTTACATAGTGCCATCTGCCATACCCTCCACACTCCTCTCCTGTACATAGTGCCCACTGTTAGACCCTCCACATTCCTCTCCATTACCTGCACATACTTCCCAGTTTTATACCCTCCATACTCCTCTCCTGTGCCTCTTACCCACAAAAACAGTTCTTTAAAATTACAGTAAACTCCCCTCCATCGCGGGGGTTACGTTCCGGACCCACCCGCGAAAAGTGAAAATCCGCGAAATAGAAACCCTATCTAAATACACACTAGGCGTGTTTTTATAACTTTCACTATACTTTTAAAAGCATTTTAAGGTCTTTAAACACACTTTTAAAACAATAGAAACACATTTAAACACATAAAAGATACTGAGAGATATAGGAAGAGCAATGGAAAACACAAAAATATTTAATTAACAATGATTTTATCAATAAAATAATGTTAATAGGTCTTACAGAAAAAAACGCAATATACCGGGACCGCAAAAACTGAACCACGATATAACGGGGGTTTACTGTATACTGAATATCCGCAATGTTACCAGCTCTAGAATGGGCACAATTTTGTTAGTTCAACTAAAGGAAATCTTCTCAGTCCTCATATTTGTTCTGCCCCATTATTAGTACTCATTTCATATTGTGATTACTACTGTGATGTATAGAGGAACATATGGGATCTCAGCTACTCTAAATATAGCACTGGTGAAAAAAGTGCCCCTTAAAAATATTTTTGAAATGTTGGCAACTATGCACTTAGGCACTGACCAAGGGCCACCGGGTCAGTGGGGGGCCCCATGAGAGGCTCCTGGAATCCTGTGATAATAAAGCGGTAGTAAGCTTCACTAACATTACTACTTTTTAGAGGCCCTGAGGTAGGTTATGCCATAGTGTACAAATATGTACAGCATATTAGCACGTTAGGGTACACTTAAATTGTCAGACTGAGCCCTCCAGTGCTGTGCTGTGATCAATCCGGCGGGTCCCGGCGCTTCCATTTTCACCCGGTCTTCCTTCTGGGCTCTGTGCCTTCGGTCACTTGCCTTGGCTGGGCTGCGTTGATGTCATTCCCACGCATGCTCATGCGCATCCTCTCTCTCATCCCCCCTTTCTCTCTCATCCTCCCTCCCTTACCCCTCACCCCTCTCTCATCCTCTCTCTCTCTCTCTCTCTCTCTCTCTCTCTCTCTCTCTTTCTCATCCTCCCTCTCTCTCTTTAATTAAATTTGTTATAGCAAAAAATTGTTTGCATATTTATTTATTTATAAAAGGCCCACCAAAATCCTCAGCACCAGGCCCATGATGTTCTTAATCTGGCCCTGAACCCACATAGTAATGACTATGTCGCTCTGTGTCCCGTGATGTACTCCAAGAAAAGGATTTTACAGGTAAGCTGTTATAAAAATCCTATTTTTCCCCACAAATAGAGCTTTCTTTTGGTGGTATTTGATCACCTCTGCGGTTTTTATTTTTTGGGCTATAAACAAAAATAGAGCGACAATTTTTTAAAAAAAACAATATTTTTTACTTTTTACTATAATAAATATCCCCAAAGAATATATAAAAACAATTTTTTTGCCTCAGTTTAGGCCGATACGTATTCTTCTACATATTTTTGGTAAGAAAAAATCGTACTTAGTGTTTATTGATTGGTTTGCGCAAAAGTTATAGCGTCTACAATATAGGGGATAGTTTTATAGCATTTTTATTAATATATATTTTTTTGTACTAATAATGGCGGCGATCAGCGATTTTTATTGTGACTGCAACATTTTTGGGACCATTGTCATTTATACAGCAATCAGTGCTATTTAAATGCACTGATTCCTGTGTAAATGACACTGGCAGTGAAGGAGTTAACCACTAGCGGGCGGGGTTAAGTGAGCCCTGTGTGTGTGTTTTCTAACTGTCTGGGGGCATGGCTTGGCATGTGACGTCACTGATCGTCTTTCCCTAGGACAGGTAACAGACGATCAGTGACAGTGTCGGGGAGAGGTTTGTTTACACATACCTCTCCCCGTTCTTGAGCTCTGTGACCCGATCATGGGACACCAGCCGTGATCGGGTCCGCTGGTCCCACGGCCGCAGTCACGGAGCTCAGGACCGGGTCACGAGCGCGCCGCCAGCGGCGTGCGCGCGACCCACGGCCGGGCTCTTAAAGGACAACGTACCTATACATTGATGTGCCCAGCCATGCCAGTCTGCCTACGTATATGTGCAGGAGGCGTTCCTTAAGTGGTTAAGATACCATTGTGAACGGAGGTTCAGAAAACTACTGTAAACTGTGATGTGAAGGGGGATTGTGATATGCCAGATACTGAGGAAACTGATGTAAGAATTGGATTGAGAAATAAAAGAGGAGGGGCTGTCAAAGCACAAACCATATAGCAATGATTTGTCCTCCTAACTGGGACTTGCTAGGATCCTTTTTTGTTATGAAGTCAGATTTACGACATCTGGCTTCTGCTGTGCTTCCGAAGCCGGGTGACAATCCTCTGCCATCCATTCTCTGGCTGAGAGATTAGCTGATTGTTTTCAGCCAATAAATGGCACACTGTGCAAGGAAATAAATAAAAAAAAATTAAAGCTCAAATAAGTCCTGTAGCATACCACTTCCCGCAAAACAATGTATCTGTATTCTGTACAGTTCTTTGAGGAAGTGGTTGTACCGGGGTGATAAGCAGCTGCAGTCGTCACCCCGGTACAGCTTTTTAGATCTGGTGGTCGCTAGTCGGCATTGTTATGATAACAACTGAAGCGGCTCAGAAGCTGCTCAGCTGTCATAAGGAGTGGGTGAGGACACGACAAGCCCCCCCTCGCCCGCCGCCTTCCACCGCTTCGCCCGGGTCTCCAGTCCGGAGCGACCAGCCGGCACGTCCGCCGGCATGGCAGAGTCGCAAACAAAGCTGGAATCGGCTTCAATCGAGTCTCCAACATAGTAACTCAGAAGTTACGTACTCCTTTACTTGGCTGCCAATGGCGCCGATCTGAAAAAATCCACAGTATTCAAATATGCAGATTTTTGCTTTTTGAATACTTGTACATGCAAAGGAGGGATTTGGGGATTGGTATTTTTTTTAAAGTAAAACTGGAAAAAATAAACAAATAAGAACAAAAAAAATTATTTGAAAGTGCCCCGCATGCTCGCTGACCAAAGAAAACACATACGTGGCTAGGGCCGAAACAACTAATCGATTAATCGACAACTAATCGATTATGAAATTGATTACAATTTTCATAATCGATTAATCGGCCAGTAACATAATGAGGTTAAAAATAAACTAAAATTAACCCTTTATAGTACAAAAAAGAGCAAATTACTACTGTAAATATTACTTTCACTGTCCCACAGTAAAAAATGAACCCCTTACAGTAGCGATTATTTGCTCTTTTTGTACTAATTTTAGTTTTTTTAACCTCATTATGTTACTAAACATCTCAGGCCCGGGTCATACCTCTGTGTTTTTTGGTGCTTTTTGCAGAAACACAATACAGTTCATTTACATGGTTTCCTATGGGACACGTTCATATCCATGATTTTTTCAGCTGCTGTGTATTTGGAAAGGGCAAGGACTTTTTTTAACGCAAAACGGTGCTATTTTAGTTTTTTGGTTTAATATACTTCAATGGAGAAGCTGCAGAAAAGCATGTAATGTGTTTTTGTGGCAATTTGTGTTTTGTAATCTGCCCAACAACAAATTGGCCCAAAAAAAATTTAAAATGTAAAAAATTACCTTTTTTTTTTTTTTACGGTTATTAACCGATTAGTCGATTAATTGAAACAATAATCGGCCAACTAATCGATTATGAAAGTAATCGTTAGTTGCAGCCCTATACGTGGCGCCCGCAAATGTAAATGGTGTTCAAATCACACTTGTGAGGTATTGCTGCGATCCTCACATTGAGAGAAATAATTATAGCAAAAGATCTCCTCTGTAACTGTAAACTGGCTCATTTATAGTGATTCTTAAGTACCGTAGTTTCTCGCCATTCCAAGAGCGTTTGCAATTTTAAACCATAACATGTTCGATATCTATTTACTTGGAGTAAAATCGTCTATCGCAATATCCCAAAAAATTGGGCTAAATAAATTTACTGTAAATTAATTTTTTTAATTCAGTAAATTGTTCCCCAAAAATTGCTTTTGAAAGGCCGCTGTGCAAATACATATATATATATATATATATATATATATATATATATATATATATAATATTTGTGGTTCGCAGTAATTTTCTAGCAAAAAATAATGATTTTCAATTGTAAACAATAACTGTCAGAAATAGGCTTGGTCCAGAAGTGGTTACCTTAACTCTTTTATTCTATCTTTAACAGAAAGCCTGAGCCATATCCCGGACCCTCCAGCGTCAGCTTCTGTCAGGAAGCAGCGGCCCATTACTCCTCAGCGTAAGTAGAATACGCAAGCTGCCAATATAAAGAAACAGGACTCAAGGCACCATCATCATCCACACTTTACAAACAGGCATTATAAAACACATAAAAAGCTATTTAACAACCATCCATTTTAAAGTTCATACACACACACACACACACACCTCAAACTAGGGGTCGACCGATTATTGGTGGCCACTTTTTTGTAATAATCGTTATCGTTGACAAACTTACAGCAGCAGACATCACCCGGTACCGTTTTTTAACAACCGATGTGGCTAAGCAGCCGCTTGTCTGTTATTACAAACAGCCGGAGGGGATGTCCTCCCCAGAAGTGCAGTCGCTGTAAATCTGAGGAGAAACTCTGAAATGAGGGGAAGCTCTGCTGATTTTATCGTCCAATCGTGTACAAGCAAACATTCTGTTTTTTTCTTTTTATATTAATTTTTCTATTGCATTTTAGTGCAAGAGGACCTGTCATTCTTTGTTTCTATTACAAGGGATGTTTACATTCCTTGTAATAGGAATATATGTGACACAAAATGTATTTATTTTTTAAAGGACTATGTCAAAATAAAAAATAAAAAGTAAAAAAAATATTTTTATTCTAATCTCTAGAAATCAATTTCTTTGAATGCTATCATCAACATTGGCTATCTCGTCTATTTCAGATCAACAAGACTTGTCAGAGGGGAGAGCGCAGTGCAGCCCGCCTCACCTGTTCTTATTTGCGAGGGCATTGAGCTCCAGAATGAGCCAGAGCTGACCCCTGTGATTAACGATACTCCTGTCTTCTCCCCATGGCCAGAGGAGGAGGTCACGGGCCATGTTTCCCGCATCCTACCACCATCTGATGCTGCCCCTAGTGTGCCTCTACAGGAGCAGCCACAGCTGTTGCCTCCTCCTACCCAGATGGCACTGTCACCTACTGCTGTACCGCCTGGACCAGCAACTGTCCACGATGCAGTGCATCAGAGTGTCCTCACAGAAATTCGGAGGCTGGCAAGTGAAAATAAAAGGATCTCACGAGACATCAGGAGCTTAAGCCGGACCATTCAGCTTGCAGTCAGGCAACAGACTGACCATATGGAGAGTATGTTGGCCCGGGTAAACCAACAGCAGAACCAGGCAATGGAGCATTTGAGACTCTCTTTGATGGAAGCAATTTCCAGGCACAATGCTCCATTGCCTGGGAGCTCGTCTGCTAGTAGTACTCAGAGCAGCAGAGAACCCTCTCCTTCCTAAATCTGAGGGCTAGTTCTTTCTCTGCTCCAGGACCCAAGGCAGCTCAGCTCACCTTTTTGTTAATAGTTGTATATATGTATACGTGTTAACATACATGTTTTTTTTTTCTACATTTGTTTGTGCAAATAAATAAATGCAAATAATTTTTGCCTAATAAAAGCATTCTTTAGTGCTCGATTTTGTTGAGGGAGACATACTGTGATAAGCCGTTGGGAAGTGTTTGTTGTTCAGTTTTGGGATCTTGTCTGCCCGGAAGTGGGTCTCTTGCAAAAACACTACTTGGGGTCTTTGCTTCCAGAGTTCAGATAGAGAACTGCAACGTTTTTCTGGAACGTTTAAACCCTTTACGTTCCAGGACACAAATCTCAGTGACATTTTAGCAAGGTGAAGTCGGGCCGACGAGCCCCACCAGAATCCGGAACAGTAATTAGTGTGTGGGGGAGAAAAGGGAAGTTGGACTAAGTACTGGGGAAGGTGAAAAAGATAAGTGGAGAAGAAGATGGAAGAGGAGAAAAAAACAAGGGGGGGTGGGTTAAGGAGGGCTACAAAGGAGGGCCGGGATGGAAAGGGAGAAAAAGAGTGGGAGAGGTATGGAAAGGATGGGGGAAAACTAAATCTCCAAACGGAGGGCTACTGCCTAATTGGGCAGTGAAGGCCTAGTGGGGGAAGAGG
Organism: Rana muscosa; assembly: GCA_029206835.1. Taxonomy (NCBI): domain Eukaryota; kingdom Metazoa; phylum Chordata; class Amphibia; order Anura; family Ranidae; genus Rana; species Rana muscosa. The sequence continues at coordinate 348,832,431 of CM055122.1, forward strand.
TAAGGCACTGCAGGTGTTAAGCCCCCGAAGCGCGGACCCCCCAACAGCCCCTCGTTAGAGGCGGTCCATATAGGAGCCGCTTTGCAAAGGTAAGCTTCTCTTTTAACAGAAAAAAAATAAAAAATAAGAATTATAAAAATTACAAAAAACAACCACAGTTAATACGTGAGTTTAATGAGTACAGGGAGTGGTAACAAATAGTAAACCGTCACATACAGAAATATAATATTAACTCTAAATTAGCCGGCAGGAGAAACTACTCGTTCCCATAGAGTCGAGACCCTGTGAGAACAAATCGTGTGTCCCCCGCCTATGCTGACCCCTCTAGATGTGTTATTCTTAGATAGGAACAGATCGTGGGTATCTAGAAGGGGCATGCCCGTGGGGAGATTACCCTCCCTTTACCCCCTCCCCGCTCAGCCTAAGTGGACCTTCCTCCGAGGGAGTGTGCACGGTTGTTTCTGCAAAAGCACAGGGGAGTACACTACCAATAATGTCAGGCAAACAACACTAAGAGTTATGATTCATTGGTAAACATGTATTAACTAATGCTTTAAAGAGTCTGTCAGGTAGGAGGGAGAGACCCTCCGGAGGCCGGCCCTCGGGCGAACGCCCACGGCACTTTAATTCGATCTAAGCCTGTAGGATAGGCAATTGTACTGGTCAGCTCCGAAAAGATCTCTCCCGGCTCCCCGAGTATAACTTGAACATTAAGAGAGAGAAAAAAAAGGTTAGAACTAAAAATATCTAAATTCATCCAAGACATCCATTGAAACGACCATGTGACAAACGGGGAACAAATGGGTTGGGAGCCCCGATGTAAGCACTCAGTCTATGGTGGTAGATCCAGCCGGACCTAGCTATCTTTGGATTAAACCCTAGGGTGTCATCGCTAAATAAGACTTACGGGGCAGCTCCCTTCCTTGGATAGGTCAATTCCGAGCCGATGGCCCCCTGAAGTTTTCTCAGGAAACAGTCAAGCCCCAGGGGCAGCGACTCATCAAAGTCATGAGTCAGAGTCATCAAATCCGTGCGTCCATGGCTAATGGGACATCAGGAAAAAGGTAAAGTTATGCAGTACTTACGGGAGAAGCATCTCCAACCCAGGGTTAACCCTCAAACCAGGAACAATTCTGACCTTAGGGGCTTAAGGCTCGCTGTCTTGCGGGGCCTGTGGTCTTCCACGCTGAGGTCGACGATTGCGCCGGGATCGTTGAGGCCTTCCCGATGGATTTTCCACAGGTTTAATGCCGGTTGGAGGGATAGTTAACGCCAACCAGTTGGGTATCGACACCGAAGGCAATTCCAAGGAGTTGAGGAAGGCAGGGACATCTGCAGGGTGTCGAAGGGTGTACGAATGGCCTTCCTTTCGTGCAATAAGGTGGAAAGGGTGGCCCCACTTGTAGGTGATCTCATGTTCACTGAGCTTCTCTAGCAGTGGTTTCATACAGCGGTGCATCTGTAGGGTCCTCCGGGAAACATCAGGCAGAAGAATGATTTGTGCCCCATCAAAGTCTAAGTGTCCCTTGTGCCAGGCCCGTTGCAATATGTTTTCTTTGACTGAGTAGTTATGTAGGCAACATAAGACATCTCTGGGTCTGTCCGCCGCGGGATCTCTGGGACCTAGGGTTCTGTGCACTCTGTCAATCTCAATGGGTGTCTCCAAGGGGCGTTCCAAACAGTTATTAAATATGCAATTACGGTTGCTTTAAGATCTGCCTGGCGAGTTGCTTCAGGCAGGCCGTGAATTCTTATGTTACACCTGCGATTACGGTTTTCCAGGTCATCTATCAAAAGATGCAACTGTGCGACTTGGTCTGACACTTCCTCCTGTTTAGTTTGCAGACTGGAGACATCTTGGCGGAGGGCAGCAGTGTCAGTGTCAATTGAGGAGACCCGGTTGGACATTTCTGCCACTTCTTGTTTAATGCCTGTGAGTTCACTGCGGAGTGCTGCCTCCATTCTGGCAGCTAGAGAGTCCATATCATCTCTGGTGGGAAGCTTTTGTAGGAGAGCCCATAGAGCTTGCTCATTGAAAAGCTGAGATGAGGATTCTCGTGGGGGCACAGCTAGGGGAGTAGTACTCATTGTGGCTTGCCTGCATTAAGATATGAGCAGCGGTGTGTCAGGTATGGAGACCTGATACTGGGAGGCCTGTGTGTCCCGTGCAGCCCACTGTGTGGAGCCGCCTATGTCTCCTCCAGGGCTGCCAAGTGATGTGAGGGACAGCGAGCGGGGGAGGCAGGGGGAGAGATCACTGGCCGGGGAGAACAGAGGCATGTCATTCCCCTGATCGTACCTTACTCCCCCTCTGTCATTAGCAGACAGGCTGAGCTCCGTCCTCGTGGCAGGTGCTGGCGCCATCTTGGCTGTGTCCGGGGTGGAAGCGGCCGGCTGGATCGGCACCAGGAATCGCTCCATATGGGCAGCAGAGCCTTTTGTTCTGTGGTGGCACTTCCCCAAGTCCTTATGCGGTGTTGAGAAGCCGTAATAAGCGGTATGTCTGTCTGGGTAAGCTGCCGAAGAGCCGCGGTCCGGGAGCCCAGGGAAGACACGTCTTCACGCTTCGATGCCAAGACCACGCCCCCCCTAAATGTCTTTTTATCTGTTCTAGCAGTCACATGTGTAAATGAGAAGAATGGCGGGGGCACATTAAGGTACATCAGGGCACATTGGAGCATATCAGGGCATATTGGAGCACATTGGGGCACATCAGGGCATATTGGAGCACATTGGGGCACATCATGGCATATTGGAGCACATTGGGGCACATCAGGGCACATCATGGCATATTGGAGAACATTGGGGCACATCAGGGCATATTGGAGCACATTGGGGCACATCAGGGCATATTGGAGCACATTGGGGCACATTAGGGCACATCAGGGCATATGGGATCACATTGGGCACATCAGGGCACATTGGGGCACTTTAGGGCATATAGGAGCACATTGGGGCACATCAGGGCATATTGGAGCACATTGGGGCACTTTAGGGCATATTGGAGCACATCAGGGCACATTGGGGCACACCAGGGCATATTGGAGCATATTGGGGCACATCAGGGCATATTGGGGAACATCAGGGCACAGCGTTTACCAGCTTGTGGATTATTGTATAAATTTGGCACATTGACCAACAATTGAGTATAAATATTTTTTGGGCATTTAATAAACTGTGATTGTGGGGAGGGACAGGGGCCAACTAAGACCAAGTGGCCATCTCTGCTGCAGACAGTCAGTTCAAGGAATGTCCAGAGTGAGGGAGGGGTACCCCAGCTTTGGCAAATTGATTTTCAAAAATGCTAACTGCTCCATTAGCTGGGGGGACAACTGTGATCTTTGGGGTGACAGGATGTTTCCCGTCACAGAAAACACCCGCTCACTCTGGACACTTGTCGGAGGGCAGGAAAGTAGCTCCTTGGCAATATCTGCGAGGGCAGGCCACTCCTCGCTCTTCTCCTGCCAAAAAAACATTGGATCTGTGGTGGGATGCACTGGTGGGGCTGACAAATAGGACATGACAACCTCCTTTGCTGAAATGGGTTTCTTGGGGTGCACTATGCTGGAGGTTCCCATTAGGGTGTCAAGTGCCTCAGCCAAGACAGAAGATTCTCCGCTGGCAGGAGCTCTGCTCACTTCACTAGATGTCAATGTTGCATGGGAGAGGGGGTGTTCAATATCTTCTTCCTCCTCTTCCTCCTCTCCCAGCTCTAGCGGCCTTACCATCTGCCTTTCCCTCTGACGCACCCTGTGGATTAGTCTGTCCCGCCATGTTGTCAGAGCACTGCACTGCACAGCCATTTTGCCCTTGATGCGAGGGTCACACATGGCAGCCAGCATCAGTTCTGGGCAAGAGGCGGTCAACTCCTGCGTGCGCCTGCCCAATTCCATCAGAAATGTGTTTAGCAGAGCCAACACATCAGGTTGAGGGCCACCACCAGGCAAAGGTTCCTCAGCCAACTTGAATCGCTCCAATTTGCTCTGAAGGTGGTTGAAGAGTGGGAGCACATGACCAATGCTGGCATCCTCGCGGCTTAGGTGTTCTGTGATAGAGAGGAAAGGTTTGAGGACTGCCACAATCTGCCCAATTATGGCCCAGTCCTCCCTGCCTAAAGGTCTCTCTATGCCAATGTTATGCTCACAGGCCTTCTGCTGCTCAAGGATGCGTTCTAGCATTGCTAGGGTTGAATTCCACCTAGTCCCCACATCCTGTTTTAGGCAGTGTTCTGGAAGGCCTGCCTTCCTCTGTTCCACCCTGAGGAGGTGGCTGTCCCTCACACTCCGATGGAAGTGGCCAGCCATCTTCCGACAAGAGTCCACCACTTTGGACAGCCTTCCATCGCCGCCAGAATTAGCCTCCACCAACCGAAAACTGTCAGTTACCACCTGGTGGAGAAGGTGGGCTGAGCAGCGCACACCCACAAAACTGCCATCCCTAACAGCCTTGACCATGTTGCTGCCTCCATCAGTGACAACATAGCCAATCCGGTAGTTGCTGTCTGCCTGTCCAAACCACTGCAACAACATTTTCTGCAGGGCTTGCAGGATGTTTTGCGCTGTGTGCTTTTCATCAAGCACCTCAGCGTGCAGGAGGAAGGAACGGTGCCCCTGTTTGTCAACTGCTGATGAGGATCCAGATGTTTGAAGTACATCATGGGACACCTTGCACTGCCACCAATGTGCCGTCAGGGACAGGAAGGCGTGCTGGGCACTACACACACTCCACAGGTCAGTGGTCAGTTGCACTGCCTGTCCACCTGCCCTTCCAATCTCCTCCTTGAGCACCCCAACACAAGACCTGTATAAGGCTGGCACCACAGTTTGGCTGAAGGTCTTACGCGATGGCACACAGTACTGTGGTGCAACAGCCTGCATCAATTGCTTGAAGGGCTCACCTTCTACCATGTTGAAAGGTGCTCCTCCAACTGCAATGAGCTGGCCGATCAGGCGTGTTATTTTTCGTACCTGTGCCCGAGACATACCCTTACTCTGAAAGCCACCAAAATCTTCCAGGGTGGCCTGGCTGGTATGGATTGGATGTGGGATGGTAACAGCATTCTTTTCTGCCTTATACTGGCTGGTGGTGCTGGCACTTATGGTGGCTGTGACGGTGCCACTATTGGTTCCCCTTTTGGTGTTTGGAGGATGGGCCATAATACTTTTCTCCCCTAACAGCACTGCGTGGTGGTGCACACGCATGTGCTGGTTCATGCCACTGTTACTGAGATGCCCTATGTCTCGGCCCCGGCTGACCTCCCTGCCACAGTGATTGCATTTGGCCTTCTGAAGAACACCAATTCTTTTAAAATGCTGCCAAATGCTGGAACGGCAGCCACCACCAATGACACTGCCTGATGGAATCCCATCCACTGCAGTGGTCACACTCTCTTCCTGAGGTTCGGCAGGAGCAGGAGGAAGAGACCTGAACATCCCAGGTATTTTGGGTGTTGTGATGGTCCTGGATTGAGGCCTAATAGTTGCATTGGCCCATTCTGATGCTGGAGGCTTAGAAAGTACTTGGACAGGGGACTTTTCAGGAGAGAAAAGTAGTGGGGACTGAGGGGAGATACATTCTGGGCTGTCGGTGGGTCCAACATGGGTATTGGGTTGGAAATCAAATTTGTCTAGAACAATGTCAGGAAAGCCTGTTTCCACCTCTTCCACGTTGCCAGGGGAAGAGTGATCATTAGAAGCAGTAAACTCTGTCTCCTTGCTGATCACTGCCAAGCTCCCTGTAGTGCTGATAGTGTTGGCACTGGCAGCAATGGTGGTGGTGGTGAAATCATCATGAGCTTCGGCCTCCTGACATGTTTCCTGCTGCATGGCCAGGATCTCCAGCTTTGGCTGCACAAATGTATGTGCACTGGGAACCCCTTTGGCCTGCCCTCTTCCATAAAAGGTACCAATGGGCACTATGCTACCAGCAGCAGTGGCAGAGGTGGTAGCGCCACTTTTGCTATGAACTTGAACTGTGCTGCTGGTTCTAGGAGGTAAATCCTGGAACAGCTGGCGACGTGCAAATGTCTGCTGTTTGCCAGGCTCTTTACCACCAGCAGTCTTCACTCCCGTTCGCCTCAGCTTTATGGGAGGTGAGCTGAGCTCAGAGGGCACAGAGACACAACGTCCCACCTGCTGCTCATGTACACTGCTCATAGCTCTCCCTCTCCCAGCAGCACTCTTACTGCTTTTTTGGCCTTGTTTGCTGCTCATTTTTCCTTTAAAAGTTAGAAAAATATAGACAAAAAAAAATATGATTTTGATGGCAGCAAACTAACACCAAAATCACCAAATGTACAAAAAAAAATTATACCAACAGAAAATAGCAAAATATTAACTAAATGAAACAAGAAATAAAAAAAGAAAATTATCTCTCAAAACCAACCAAAAAACAAATAAAACCAGAAACTAAACACTAACAGATGATACACTCGCACACTACAAGAGATATAAACTAAAATGAACAACGAAAATCAAAGGATTGCAAAGATATTCGCTGAGATGCACAGACAAATAATTGTGTGATCTGCTCCACTACACTAACTAACCCACAAAGGGAAGTCACATGATCGAGCCTGCCCTGTAGGCCTCAGCATCAGAAGAAAACCTCTGATTGGTCAACCAACAGTCACATGTTTCTGTAGTAAAGAAATTTGGACCGAAAACGAATTCGTTATTATTCTTAGAGTGTCATTCGAATCATTCGTTATATCCGCTATAATTTCTTTCGTATTAGTTGAAATTCGTTATTTGGTAGTTTGGATTCGGATAATTTGGAGCCGAAATTCGTAAACGAAATTTCGTATTTCGTACAGAATACGTATTCGTAAAAATTCGTAATTCGGATTCGTACAAATGTACGAATTTCGAAAAATTCGTACGAATTTCCAATTTGTACGAAACTAATCGCACATGTCTAGTACAAACAGAAAGACTGTTAGGGGTTGATATACTAAAGGAAAATAGAAACATTTCTACAAACATTTTGCAAGTGCAGTTGTACTCTGCAAGGGCTTTAGCTCCAGAGCTTAGTAAACAAGGTAAAGCTTCACTTTGAAAGAGTACCCAATCACATGCAAGGGAAATTAAAAAAACTGCATTTTTCTTTGCACATGATTTGATGATGGATGTCAGCAGAGCTTCCCCTCATTTACTAAGTTCCGGAGCAAATGCCCTTGCAGAGTGCAATCGCACTTGCAAAGTTCACAGTCTATTTGCCTTAAAGTGGTTGTAAAGGCACAAGATTTTTTCCCTTCATGCATTCTATGCATGAAGGGGAAAAAGCCTTCTGTATGCGGCAGCCCCCCCCCCAGACCCCTCCCAATGCTTACCTGAGCCCCCTCTCGATCCAGCGATGTCTACGAGAGCCTTGTCTCTCCGGGGACTCGCACTCCTGATTGGCTTCTGGAGGGGGCGGGGCCGAGCTGTGGCTCCATGTGTGAATGGAACACACAGAGCCGCTGGTCGGGAGTGCGTCTGCTTGGCTGCCCCCGCTGCAAGCTGCTTGCACCCGCCGCTTTTTCTTGTAAATTTGTAACAGCAGAAGCGGATCAGCAGGTGCCAGCCAATGAATGTCCGCCGCTGTCCTGGTTTATGCTGGTTTTTGTAGTGCCTGTCTTTTCAATAAACATACTTTGGATTGGAGTGCGGCTGTCCTCACCATTTTTGTTTTCATTGCCACCCACCGATAGTTGGAAAAACACACAGGATGGAGCTCTGCCTATGTAAACAGGGCAGATCTCCGTTCTGACAGGGGGCGAAGTGATGCAAAGCAGGGAAAGAAAATTCATCACTTCCCTTAGTAAAAGCACAGGCTAGGCACACATTTAACCCTTTGATCACCCTAGATGTTTAACCCCTTCCCAGACAGTGTCATTAGTTCAGTGACAGTGCATATTTTTAGCACTGATCACTGTATTAGTGTCACTGGTCCCCAAAAAGTGGCAAAACTGTACATATTACAAAGAGCAGTTACACTCTGCAAGTGCAGTTGCTCCAGAGCTCAGTAAATGAGGTAAAGCTTCACTTTTTAAATTATACCAAATCACATTAGAGGACAATTAAAAAAAAAACGTAATTTTTGCTTGCACATGATTGGATGATGGAAGTCAGCAGAGCTTCTGCTCATTTACTAAGCTCTGGAGCAACTGCTTTTTACAAATTGCAGTCTATTTGTCCATATAAACCAACCCCCGTGTCCACGGCAATGTCGCAGTCCCGCTATAAGTCGCTGATTGTCGCCATTACTAGTATAAAAAAAATAAAAATAATAATCCAGTATACTGTATATCCCATAGCTTGTAGACGATATAACTTTTGTGCAAACCAATCAGTATACCAAAAATATGTAGCAGAATACATATTGGCCTAAATTTATAAAGACATTTTTTTTTGGGATATGTTTTATAGCAGAAAGTAAAAAAAAATAAAAAAAAATTATATATATATATATATGTATATATTTTTTTTTTTTTCAAAATTGTCAGTCTTTTTTTGTTTATAGCGCAAAAAATACAAACGCAGTGGTGATCAAATACCACCAAAAGAAGGCTCTATCTGTGGGGGAAAAAAATGACATACATTTTATTTGTGTACAGCTTTGCATGACCGCGCAATTGTCAGTTAAAGTAGCGCAGTGCTATATCGCAAAAAATGGCCTGGTCTTAAAGGGGGGGGGTAAATCTTCCAAAGTTCAAGTGGTTAAAGCGGAGGTGCAGCCAAAAAAATAAAAAATAGTCAGCAGCTACTAACAGTGTAGCTGCTGACTTTTAATAAGGACACTTGCCTGTCCTACTCTCCCGCGATGTCGGTCCCGCCACGGCGATCGATCGCTGCTGCAGGTCCCGGCTCCTCCATCCTGAGTAAGGGAAAAAGGCAGTGAAGCCGTAAGGCTTCACTGCCCGTTTCCTACTGCGCATGCGCCACTCGCACGGCGCTTTGTGAATGGGCGGCTTGCCTCCTGGGATACACACAGTTTCCAGATGGCAGCGCGCCCCATTCACAAGAAGAAGAAGAGGAAGCAGAAGGAGACCCACCGCGGACGAGAAGAGGAACATTAGAGGCAGATTAGGGGACTTCCGCATAGCAACAGGCATTTAGGGTGAGTATAAAAAAAAAATTGGGGGGATTTTTAATGTTAACATTTTTTCAGGGTGGACCTCCGCTTTAAAGTTCTACTACAAGAAGTTTCAGATTTGTCCATTGGGTGGCAGCAGAGCACACAGCAGAACGGATGAATCATTCCCTTCTATTACTCCAACACTCAAACAGCACAATCCCCCCAAAAAATCCTTATGTGCAAAAAATATATAAAACTATAGCAAATAATAACCCAGTCCCTGCTAGCACTAAACAAGCGTGTTCACTCCACTTAGAATATCGGTCACTCTATACAATTATACCTTTTTTGTTCTGTTATATGTTACACACCAACTCATGTCTAGGGGTTCCTGGGTTGTGAGAGTGAGATGCGCCACGGCCCATGTCCTCCCCATTGTAGTAGGGAGGTGAAGGCCACTTCCTGATGTTTCCTCGGGCCGGTGTGTTCTGTGAATGCACTGAGTCTGTAATTGCAAGCTCACCAGCCTCCCCTTTGCTTCCAGTAACTGGAGTTCACACACCGGAGAAAGGTCCAACACTTGTTTATTTGACACTCCAATACGCAAAGCACAATAAACAGTTCTTTTGCAGCAAACTGGTTGGGACCTATAACCTTGCCAACGGTGGTGCGAGCAGATCGAGGCACTTCCTAATGTTTGAGTTCTATGCCACTGTACTATGACCAGCGGCGCCTAAGCCAATCCGGCTGTTACAGAACAGGAAGGATGGGGTCTCTTCCAGCAACCCCTATGAACAGCAATGGAGCCCTCTTCGATGCGCTGTGGCCCCTATCAGGGGGATGTGTCCTCCCAAGAGAGTTCCCAGAGGCCCACTGTCACCGGGTTGGTGCTGCTCCGGGTCTCCAGTGGGTAACCTCCCCGACCTCCTCACCTCAGGTACGAGTCCCTCCGCTCAGGGACCCTCGGACAGTCCACCCTAGCGGGACCCAGTCGAAGGTACTGGGCCCCAGGCCTCCTCGATAGTACCTCACCCCAGGCTAAAGGTGCCTGGGATGGACGCCAACATGACTCCGGACCAGGCCATGGGCACCTGGACCAGACTCCTGGATCTCCCGCACCCAGGCCTAAGGGCCCTGGGTGCAGACCGCAACCCTCCTCCTCCGAGGACCTCCTTCTCCGCAAGAACACGACGACGACCGCGTGGTCAGGGCGTCTCCCCCTTTTATCTCCTCCCTTCAACGGCCCGGCGGGTTCCCCGCCCCAGCCATACCATCTCCGGGAAGAGACCAAACAGGGAGCACTGCAGGGGATGATTCTACCTGAAGCCCGTGGGTACCCCGCCACCCACAGGCAAAGGAGAATATTACATCCTCCAATCCTCCACGAAACAAAAAGGGGTCTGAATCCTAACACAATTATACACCTGGGTTACACTATTGCCCAGGTGTATCCCATCAATTTTGAGGACCCCGCTACACACTCCCCCCTGTAATTTGACGCTGGTCCCCAGCGTCAGGTGCACACCCATACCTCCCATAAAGTGGTGGCATGGAGTGAAACCCCTGAGGCAGTTCCTCTAAAAAAAAATTCCAAGTGCCAAGACCTGCTCAGGGAATGGGGAACATATAAAACAACTTATGTCATAAAACATTTTTAACATCTGCATAATCACAACCCCTCTCCCACACTGTCTAAGAGCCACCCACTCTCAATGGTCTTGATTGACGATTCTCCTGCAGGGGAAAGAAAAAACAACATCCTAACATAATTTCGTGTCATTTGGGATGAGTGGGCCCGTCAGCCGAGAGACCCACTCACTCCAACAAGCAAGGTGATGTGTGGGTGAAATATTTTCAAACATTTGTTGCGCAACACTGCCACCTGGTGACAACGCCGCGGTCATGACGCTCAACGAATCTTCGTTCTTCCAGCTTTTCCCTACTCTGCCACTATTGCCAAATGTCCTTGCCTTTGGCACATGAAGAAAAGGGGAAACACGAAAACACAACAGTCCCCAAGTCTCCAACGAGAAAAAGAAAAGCCCAAACAAAAACAAAAACAGGGCACAGTCCTGCGTGTCTGGGAATGGCTCTTCCAGAAAGTTCAAGTGCACAAAAGAAATAAACAGGAGTTCTTTTCTCCTATAAGTAAAACTTTGGATCCGGCAGGTACAGGGGTTTCAGGTGTTTGTCAAATGCCTCTATCGAATACTCGACATCTTCTCCTTCTCTTCTGCAAATGACTATCTTGTCAGCATGGATATGGCGCCCCAATTTCCATTCAGCTTTGCAGTCCTCAAACCTCTTAGACACTGACGGCACACATTCCAGGTACCTGCGAGCATGGGGCACCCTTCAACTTGTCCCACACAAACTCGTCATACCATCTTGTTCTCCAGACTTCCACCTCATACAGCAAGTCCCGGGGTAGATACGGGTACTCCCACCCATATTCCCGAGCTACTTTGTGGCAAAACAGTCTCTGCAAGCGGGCCAAAGGTGGCATAGTGGCTTTCTCTCCAGTTCCAGGCAGCACAATAGCTTCTGGATGCCGAGGTGCCTTTACCAGCTCCCTGGAACTGACTTTCGGCGCTCTCACAGAAGCGTGGGGTATCCCCACAACCAAAGTAGGTGGGGTGACAGTAGGTGAGGACACAGGTGGAGGGGTAGGCTCCCTCGCAAGCTGCGGGTCTTCCACCCGAGGCGTGCTATCTCCTGTGTACATAGGTGAATCCCGTACCGCACGGGAAGCAAGAAGTGGCATTCTATCCCAGCCCTTGCGGCTGAACAGTTCGTCTATCTCGCCATCGTCTCCGCAGTCAGACAGCGACTCTAGGTCGGAGGTGTCATACATCTCCGCAGGCAGATATCTACCCGTGGACACAGAATCATCTTCCCTGGGGGGTTCCACCTCCAATGGGCCCCCGACACCTCCAACCACCACCACAGTCCCAGCCCCTGGCTCACCTGACCCTTGTAGAAGACTGGGATGTCCGGGACTTCCATCTCGACCGGCGCCATCCAGGCCAGGCAAGCAGCGGGGTGAAGCTCGACCACGTCCATAGGATGCCTGTACTAGGCCAACTTTCCTCTTCGGTGGTGGAAGCAGGGAACTTGTGGCGACCGAGGCAGCATCCTCGGATTTTTCTCTGTTGGGCAGTCCATCGCCCTGGTCAGCGCGCACAGGAACCTCGACAAAGGCCTTGATCTCCCCTTCCGGAGTAGCGGTACCCGTGAGGTGGTTGAGGCGAAGGGCCCGGGGCCTTGCTGTGGACGACTCGACCTCAAAAAGGAATTCTCTGCACTCCTCACATCGCCCGAATGGCTTCAGGGTGACCACCAGTCCCGAGCAGCCGGGACAGATCACACCGAGGGCCTCCGTGTCTCTGCAGGTGTACAGAGCCAACCGCCCTCGGGGCCTAAGTCTTATCCCCGTGTCTGTGATGGGGGCAGCAAAGGAAGTCATTCTCGTGGGGTGAGGAACCATAATCCACGGGGCACTTGAGGTCATCCCGACTGTTTGCTGCTCCATCATGCACTGACCCCGCGCCGGAGTCTCCACGTGTATCCCCACACTTGGCCAGACTCCTCCCATGAGCTGTACATTTTCGCGGGCTTCCTCTTGACTCCGCCCACGAACGATGTCGCCATGGGGTGCCTCGTGGCGCAGTGCGTTAACAGTCCCCACGTGCAGTACGTCACACGGCTGGACCTCTCCCTTTTTCCGCTCCTCCGCATGGGCCTTTCCCGTGTTAGGGTCATTTCCACAACTCCGAGCAGGGACGCACTTTGGCCAGTAATATGGCCGATCTGCTCGGAACTCCTCTGGGCAGCAAAGTTCAAATGTAGACGTTCTCAAGTCCATCTTTAGAACACACTCTATCCCGGACTCACGAGCCCCCACGTGTAGTGGCCTCACCCTCTCTCCATCTTTATCGGTTACACACCAACTCATGTCTAGGGGTTCCTGGGTTGTGAGAGTGAGATGCGCCACGGCCCATGTCCTCCCCATTGTAGTAGGGAGGTGAAGGCCACTTCCTGATGTTTCCTCGGGCCGGTGTGTTCTGTGAATGCACTGAGTCTGTAATTGCAAGCTCACCAGCCTCCCCTTTGTAATTTCCAGTAACTGGAGTTCACACACCGGAGAAAGGTCCAACACTTGTTTATTTGACACTCCAATACGCAAAGCACAATAAACAGTTCTTTTGCAGCAAACTGGTTGGGACCTATAACCTTGCCAACGGCGGTGCGAGCAGATCGAGGCACTTCCTAATGTTTGAGTTCTATGCCACTGTACTATGACCACCGCCTAAGCCAATCCGGCTGTTACAGAACAGGAAGGATGGGGTCTCTTCCAGCAACCCCTATGAACAGCAATGGAGCCCTCTTCGATGCGCTGTGGCCCCTATCAGGGGGATGTGTCCTCCCAAGAGAGTTCCCAGAGGCCCACTGTCACCGGGTTGGTGCTGCTCCGGGTCTCCAGTGGGTAACCTCCCCGGCCTCCTCACCTCAGGTACGAGTCCCTCCGCTCAGGGACCCTCGGACAGTCCACCCTAGCGGGACCCAGTCGAAGGTACTGGGCCCCAGGCCTCCTCGATAGTACCTCACCCCAGGCTAAAGGTGCCTGGGATGGACGCCAACATGACTCCGGACCAGGCCATGGGCACCTGGACCAGACTCCTGGATCTCCCGCACCCAGGCCTAAGGGCCCTGGGTGCAGACCGCAACCCTCCTCCTCCGAGGACCTCCTTCTCCGCAAGAACACGACGACGACCGCGTGGTCAGGGCGTCTCCCCCTTTTATCTCCTCCCTTCAACGGCCCGGCGGGTTCCCCGCCCCAGCCATACCATCTCCGGGAAGAGACCAAACAGGGAGCACTGCAGGGGATGATTCTACCTGAAGCCCGTGGGTACCCCGCCACCCACAGGCAAAGGAGAATATTACATCCTCCAATCCTCCACGAAACAAAAAGGGGTCTGAATCCTAACACAATTATACACCTGGGTTACACTATTGCCCAGGTGTATCCCATCAATTTTGAGGACCCCGCTACATATGATTATTATATCACTGTAATATTAGGATGATTTAGATATTCACTAGTAGTGCAGCGCTGGTTTTTGGTTTACATTCCCTACTATTGGCTACAGGAATAGATGCAAAGAATATTCCCATTAGTCCCTGTCTCAGGAACTGTGCCATACCTAAATAGGTGATTCCTCCATGGGGGTCCTGGATGGGCAGTGCAGATATCAGCGAGGGACCTAACCCTCTCCAGCCAACAGATTACTCCTATATTTAATAGTCTCTCTTTTATTGCTAGATTTTGCAGATTGATGATCTGTGTTGTTGATATAAAACAGACAATGGTGTAGAAACAGAGATCACAGTGGTTGCAGCTGTCACTGGGCCCTTGTAACATGTTTCTGCCATAAGTGTTGGACTGGTCGATTATTCTTTCTTAGAAGGTCACAGAACAGTCAATACCTGGAGAGTGTGGACATCACACCAAGTTCTGGTCAAGAATGATTGGGGGGCTTAGTGAAGGATGGTCCGTTGGTGTGGTGGCAGGGCGATGGATAAGGGGGTACCACCGGTCCTCCTGTATGGGGCCCGGGCCAGCAGGGGGGCCAAGGCAGATGGGTGAATCAGATGTAAGGCAGGGAGGGTGTTCAGCCTAGCTGTAACAGATCCCTTGTATGGCTCTCTTAGCAGCAGCTGAAAGCTGGCTTTTTCCCCCTCTCCCTCCCGCTGGCTTTCAGCTGCTGCAGAGATAACCATACAGGGGATCAGTTCCAGTAATTGCCCCCCCACTACACCAATCACTCTCCCTATGCACCATACATTTCCCCCTGCTGCCCAGGCCCCCCTGTGTTTTCCCTCTATCCCTCTACCCCCCCCCCCCCAGTATGGAGTGTGGGGGAAGGGTCCGGTAAATATGTCATGTTTACAAGCCCCTTCCTTTCCTGAATGAACATGTATATTTGGTGGGGGGGACCCCTGTCAGGTTGGTCGTATTGGCACTGTGGCATATAAGAGCAGCCCTGGGTGGTGATAGAAAAGGTTGCCATGGGTGCACATGCCTGGCAACCTGGGCCCCCACACCTCATGAGTCTCTGGAGTTCTGTGGGCTAGACCACTGGGAAGGAAGAGGCCACAGTGCCGTGTGGGCTAGATGCAGTGTCGTGTGATAGGGGGATAATTTATGACGCCAGCCCCAGTTTGGTGTATTTAATTAGATGCTGCAAAAAGCAACAGCAATATGTAAAGTGCTGTAATCCATAGAAAACTATTAGATGATGTCTTTCACCAAGTTGGATCAGTCAGAATATTGAAAGAAGATTGCTACCAGTTAATGCACTTCTTCACATGATGTTCTTTGTTATTAAGTGATGCTGTCAACAACTTTAAACGTATAGGGTTGTGCGCTCTGCACGCGGTACTACAACGCATGTTACTGCACATTACATGTTTGTATGACACCCCATCCAATGGTTACATAGTTGGTAAGGTTGAATAAATATACTAGTCCATCCACTTCTACCCGTTCATTTTCCATATCCTTGTATACTGTGTTCGCCAAGATGCCCATCCAAAAGTCAATTTCTTTGGACTTTTGTACCTCACCAACCTATTAATTTGAACGAACTAGCCTAAATCAATGAATGTTAATGCAGTATTAATGCACGTGCATAAACATAACACACCAGGATGCCATTGACTGAATGAACCAGAAAATGCTGCTCTGTCTAACAGCAGACTCTTAGGCTGGGTTTACATCTTTCCGCTTCCGCTATCATATATTTTTTCCTTGTGTTTTGTTCATGCTCTTGAACGCGTGTTGTTAGTGTGTTTAACATGTGTAGCACCTTCCTAGTGTAGTGTAGGCTGGTGGGTAAATTTACAGTAGTTGGCTCCTCTGTAGTTAGTGGAGCGGGGTTGATTATTCAGGTCTGCTCAGTTTCTCACAGGCTGCTGCTCTGATTGCTCCCCCCTGCCTTCTAGGAGGATTCTTGAACAACAGTGGGAGGAAGAACAGAGCCTGAATATTTATGAAATATTTATAAATATATATATATTTATGAAACTTCAACCAATCCCTGGGGAGGTGTGCCCATTAGGTGGTTGGAGAGCCCTTATATAGTCTGAGGACTATAGAGTTCCTAGGTCCAGTCCTGCTGGAGGAGACCCTTGTGCTGGGGCTCTGCCCCCCCGGGGCAGAAGTTTAGAAGGAGCTATAAGGAAGACACAGAGGTCCCAGCTAGGCTTAGCTGGGGGGCCTATTTGTAAGCTTAAAAAGAAGCTCCAGTCGTTTTTGCATTTATTAAAAGTCAGCGGCTACAAAAACTGCTGACTTTTAAATGAACACGCACTCACCTGTCCCAGGATCCAGCGATGTGCTCACTCGAGCCGTCCCTTCCCACGGGCTTCTCTCCCCGACACTGATATTTTAACTGTGGGCACCTGACTGCAGTGGCGGCTGGTGTTTTTTTTATTTTGGGGGGGTGGCAAACAACCACCACCCCCCGGTCAGTCGGCCCCCCGGAGGACGTTTGGGACATCAAAGCCCCACACTTACCCCATCTAGTGTCCAGCGGGCGGCAGATTTCTTCCTTCCTCCTCCTAGGCGTCCAATAGGATCGCCTGTCCTTTCAGCGAATCGGGAAACAGGTATCAGACCCACGCTTCCTGATTGGCGAAGAGGCGATTCAGTATTAGAATATTCATTCGCTATTCTAACACACCTGGGTGGGCTCCGAGCACAATGCTCTGCGCCGTGAGCCCACCCTATTTTGAAGCCTATTAGAGCCTCTGGCTTTAATCAGGTGCTTAAAAAAATAACTGCTGCTGTAATTCATGCGTCCGGCGTCCTGAAAGTGGCCGGGCACATGGATAAGGGGTGGCGGCAGGGATGCAAAGAGGAGGTGGCACCCGTGCGCCCTTAATGGACGGGCTGCCCCCTGACTGACTGTGACAGCTTGCGACACGCTGCGCCTCCTGAATGGTCCAGAAGTCTTCAGGGACCTGTGATGTGTACCAGAAGACTGCAGCGCCTAGGCCGTTTGATTGGGTACCTGTCAAAACTAGGTGTGCACAGAGGAATGCACCTTATCTTGTTCTCCATTAAGCGTAGAAATCAAACTGCTTTGCAGACAGTTTTCTGCAGACAGAGATGATGAAACTCAATGAAAATGTGAAAGTCTGCAAGAAGCTTCTTTTGCAACATAGGAAGAGGAGAGAGGAGACAAGGAAACATCTGTCCCTCCTTCCCCAATGACCGCTCCAGGTAGTCGTAGATAAGTCACTGATTCATTTATTGAAATCTATTACTTCCCCTGAACACCATTGGCACATACAAGTCAGCATCTCCACTCCAGCCTGGGATGCAGAAGGGAAGAAAACACTTCCTTCCTGGTGAGGAAATGAATGGGGAGACAGATAGGAACACACAAATCCCCAATACCTTCAGCTGGGTTAACCCTTACTGTCCTGAAGGAGTTATACACCCCCACTACTGGCTGAACCATTTCAAGATTTTTGTCTAATCAGGTTAAAAAAAAAAAAAAACGCTAGTCTAATAGACTTAGCACAGCATTCGCTCAGCCATTGCAAATAATATCCCTAGTGTGTCTAATATGTATATTTATGATTGTCAGCTCCATCTAGTGGCCATAATGCGGTATTTTTCTAATTTAAGTATTTAAGGAACATACTGCATTATGGCCACTAGATGGATGGAGCTGACGATCATAGGAAATGAACATATTAGGCAAATTGCAGGGATTATTCATGATGGCTGTGACCCATTCACACTGTGATTTTTATTTTTTTTTAAATAGAACCCTATCCATCAGGATAGGAGATGATGGAAAATCTCTTCAATTGAATATATTTTTAGTTGAGTGGGGAAGGGTCAGAACTTCTTTGTTTTTATTCTTGTCAATGGGGTTGAGTTACTAAAACCAGAGAGTGAAAAATCTGGTGCAACTCTGCATGGAAGCCAGTACGCTTCTAACTTCAGCTTGTTCAATTAAAGAGGAACTGCAGTCTGCTCACATAATTTGTAATAAAAACATATTTGCCATTCTGAAGCTTCCCTCCAACCACTTTGCATATTATTTTATATACAGTGGGTACGGAAAGTATTCAGACCCCCTTAAATTTTCCACTCTTTGTTATATTGCAGCCATTTGCTAAAATCATTTAAGTTCATTTTTTTCCTCATTAATGTACACACAGCACCCCATATTGACAGAAAAACACAGAATTGATGAAATTTTTGAAGATTTATTAAAAAAGAAAAACTGAAATATCACATGGTCCTAAGTATTCAGACCCTTTGCTGTGACACTCATATATTTAACTCAGGTGCTGTCCATTTCTTCTGATCATCCTTGAGATGGTACTACACCTTCATTTGAGTCCAGCTGTGTTTGATTATACTGATTGGACTTGATTAGGAAAGCCACACACCTGTCTATATAAGACCTTACAGCTCACAGTGCATGTCAGAGCAAATAAGAATCATGAGGTCAAAGGAACTGCCTGAAGAGCTCAGAGACAGAATTGTGGCAAGGCACAGATCTGGCCAAAGTTACAAAAAAAATTCTGCTGCACTTAAGGTTCCTAAGAGCACAGTGGCCTCCATAATCCTTAAATGGAAGACATTTGGGACGACCAGAACCCTTCCTAGAGCTGGCCGTCTGGCCAAACTGAGCTATCGGGGGAGAAGAGCCTTGGTGAGAGAGGTAAAGAAGAACCCAAAGATCACTGTGGCTGAGCTCCAGAGATGCAGTCGGGAGATGGGAGAAAGTTGTAGAAAGTCAACCATCACTGCAGCCCTCCACCAGTCGGGGCTTTATGGCAGAGTGGCCCGACGGAAGCCTCTCCTCAGTGCAAGACACATGAAAGCCTGCATGGAGTTTGCTAAAAAAAACACCTGAAGGACTCCAAGATGGTGAGAAATAAGATTCTCTGGTCTGATGAGACCAAGATAGAACTTTTTGGCCTTAATTCTAAGCGGTATGTGTGGAGAAAACCAGGCACTGCTCATCACCTGTCCAATACAGTCACAACAGTGAAGCATGGTGGTTGCAGCATCGTGCTGTGGGGGTGTTTTTCAGCTGCAGGGACAGGACGACTGGTTGCAATTGAGGGAAAGATGAATGCAGCCAAGTACAGGGATATCCTGGACGAAAACCTTCTCCAGAGTGCTCAGGACCTCAAACTGGGCCGAAGGTTTACCTTCCAACAAGACAATGACCCTAAGCACACAGCTAAAATAACGAAGGAGTGGTTTCACAACAACTCCGTGACTGTTCTTGAATGGCCCAGCCAGAGCCCTGACTTAAACCCAATTGAGAATCTCTGGAGAGACCTAAAAATGGCCGTCCACCAACGCTTACCATAGGGTTACCACCTGTCTGGGATTCACCCGGACAGTTCGGGTTTTGAATCAAGTGTCCGGGTTTCAGTCCGCCTGAAACCCAGACACAATATTCAGACAGGAATGTGGCTCAGAACAGGGCCTGATAGGAGGGTGAAGGAGCACTACTCACACCACATTATTATTCTCTTTGGAGCACCCAAAGGTGTCCCAAGTCTGTTACAATCCTATAGTGTTTGCTAAAAAAAAAATGTTTTGCTGTGCGCCACTGAAGTGTTCGGGTTTTGCTTGAGGAAAAAGTGGCAACCCTAGTTTACCATCCAACCTGACAGAACTGGAGAGGATCCCCAAATCCAGGTGTGAAAAACTTGTTGCATCTTTCCCAAAAAGACTCATGGCTGTATTAGATCAAAAGGGTGCAAATACTAAATACTGAGCAAAGGGTCTGAATACTTAGGACCATGTGATATTTCACTTTTTATTTTTTAATAAATCTGCAAAAATGTCAACAATTCTGTGTTTTTCTGTCAATATGGGGTGCTGTGTGTACATTAATGAGGAGAAAGATGAACTTAAATGATTTTAGCAAATGGCTGCAATATAACAAAGAGTGAAAAATTTAAGGGGGTCTGAATACTTTCCGTACCCACTGTATGTACTGTGATTCTGTACTTGCCAAATATGCTGCAGAAATCTCCCTCCACAAAGTCTGGCTGCAGCCATTTTAACTGTGGGCAACTGAAGCTGCTGCCTGTTCACTTCCTGGATTTACGCAGACACACAGAGGCACACCTCCAGCTTTGCAGCTCTCATTGGCCCTCTTATGACTCACCCCCCCCCCCCCTCCCTTCCTGGCAGTCTCTCACAAGAGTGAGAGAGAGAGATGTGCATTATGTCATACGCCTAGGCTTTTTACCAGACAAGAAGCATGAAGTGGGCTGTATAAGGTATTTACTGGCAAAATTGAAAACGACAACAAGGGCAGAAGATTTAATAGATGGAAAGATGAAAAAATTACTAAAGTTCCACTTTAAGCCTTGACAATAACACCAAGAATCTGATTGGTTCCCCCTGCACAGCTGCACCAGATTTTACACTCTCCAGTTTTAGTAAATCAGCCCCATTATTATTTGTGTGACATTCGTACAGAAAATTGTTTTTATATAGACCCCTTAAAACCTTTATAATATCAGTTAATGCGGATATATCCTTTAGACAGTAAGTTGCAGCAGCACATATACCAATAGTCAGTAGTGTATTTAGGTTTTGTGCTGCCCTAGGCCTGACTAAACTCGTGCACCCCCTAATTTAAATATGACCCACCCCTTCCTGTCAAGGCCACACCCCTTTCTGTTTACCCGCCCTTTCTGTGGGGACAGTATTTCTGAGGGCCTGCGGGGGGGGGGGCGGGGGCAATGGATTTCTTTAATTTGCATAGATTCCTCTCACTTCCTGTTTGGCTATGGGGCAGGAAGTGAAGGGAAATCTCTGCAATGGGACAGGGATGGTAAAAAATAAACTGACAGGGGCTATAACCCTCCCTTACTCTATCCAAAATGGAAAAAAAGTGTTGCCTATAGTTCTACTTTAAGCACAAATTTCTGATAATTTTATGGAGAGGACTAAGAAGATATAACCATGCCAATGGTGCAGCCGAAAACATTAAGCACAGTGAGGAAGGTTTGTGGTCCAGGATGATAAGACAGTCAAAATTTAGAACCAGCGCCCCCCCCCCACATTTGCGGAATGCCGGCCGCCCGCATACTAGAAGCAGTGCGACCGCTTTATGGGGGCACTAAACTAATTTGCCTCTTAGCCCAGTCCGCCCTATAAGACTGGCGTTACACTAACAGTGTAGTGCAAGCCGGTGGGGACTCTTTCCGTGCTGCTCCCCTTCAAAGTGCTGCCCTACGCCTGGGCCTTGTTGGCCTATGCCAGGATACAGCGCTGCCAATAGTTGCAAATCATTTCCTAGCAGCTAAAGTGCAGGATTCTACGTTTTTTTTTCTAGGAGGGAGAGTTCAGTTTATAATAAAGACTACTGCATTTATTAAACTCAGAATTCTGACTTTGAAACTCAGAATTCTGACTTTTAATCTAAGAGTTTTGACTATGAGCCTAGGTTCACATTGCAGCGTTTTGGCATGCGATTTGACACGTCACATCGCATGCCAAATCGGCGGCTATTGCCGGAAATGGCCCCGTTCGAAACGGTGCGACGCTGACTTTGCGGCGCCGCACCGATTCCCAAAAGTAGTTTCTGTACTACTTTTGACAACTTCGGGGTGTGATTTGTATTGACATCTTTGTATTGACATGCAGCAACCCGCACAGATGTCTCAGAAATCCCCCCCCCCCGAAGTCGGACTGACAATGCGGGTATGAAATCATGCAAGTTCAGCTGAACTCACACGATTTCATTCCCGCCGTCAGTGTGAACCTGGGCTTAAACTCAGAATTCAGATTTTTAATCTCAGGATTCTGACTTTCAAACAGAGTTCTGACTTTTAATCTCAGATTTTTGACTTTGAAACTCAGAATTCGGACTTTTAGGCTGGGATCACACTGCATTGCGGCTCGCAGCAGGGGGGTCTGATGCATTCCCGTTCACCATTTCAGGTCTGAATTACTGTAGGTCCGAATTTTTCGCCTGAATTCGCACCTGAAACCGAGCCAAAGACGCACTGGACCCTTCTGCAGTGCGCTCCGCGGCCGCCCCAGAGATGTGTGAACTGACTCTATTGAGAGCCGGTCACAGTCTCCTGTCATGGGAATTGGATGTGGCGAAACCCGCATCCAATTCGCATTAGTGTGAACCCAGCCTAAATCTCAGAATTTTGACTTTCAAGCACAGAGTTCTGACTTTTAATCTCAGAATTCTGTCTTTCAAAATTCTGTGTTTTCCACTTTTCCATCTTATCCCAGAATTTGCATCAGTTCTACTTTCTCCTGGTTAGGTGATTAGTTCTTGAAGCTTAAATATTAAAATAAAAAAGTATTTTTAAAATGTACATTCAATGAAAAAAAACTTTTTGGTCTTTGCAGGCATGCAGATGTGTATACTGTACATACAAAATGGCATTGCAGTTCTCAGCTTCCCCTCTAAGGGGCACTGCTGTTTATGAAGACAGACAATGCTTTCAGAAAGAGCTCAATTGGCCTGACCACTTCTTGAACTTACAAAGATTTATGAGTTCAACCAATTTTCTTCTGAATACACAGTAATATGAAACTTGCAGATAGCGGGAAAAGACTTAATTTACTAAACACAGGCGGTAGTTAGGGTTGCCACCTTTTCTTTAAGTCAAACCCGAACACTTTAGCGGCGCATGGCAATTTTTTTTTTATAGTATAAACTATACATATATTTTGCTATTAAATAACATTTCTTATCATATGAAGTTAATAACAAGAGTTCCCCTTTACATCGGAGTCCACAGAGTTCCCCTTTTACATCTGAACTTGCAGAGTTCTCTTACACTGTAAGGTGGGACTCTACAGACTCTGATGTAGGGGAGAACTCTGTGGCCTCTAACATAAGGGATGCTCTGGGAACCTTGAATTAAGGAGGAACACTGAGAACTCTGATGTATGGAGAAGATTCTGATGTAAGGGAGAACACTTTGGCCTCTGGTGTAAAGGGGAACTCTGATGTAAGGAGTGTTTTGAGAACCCTGTTTTGCCTTAGTGTACTCACTCAGAGGCAGGAGAGAGAAGGGGGAGACTTCAGTCACAGACAGGGGTGGATGGTGAGCTCACTCACCCCTTGGCAGTCAGCTCCTCTTATCCAGATATATCTGAGGCTGCTGGACTTTAAATTTCCGGCCCCAACTTTCCTTTTCTGAAGCACAGCGCCAGGGATTGGAGTGTGGGCAAACACAGAGGGGTAGGGGTGTTTTGGGAGGGGGGGGTTTAGTGCTGGCTTTGGGCAGTGGGAAAGAGTGTAACACACTCTCAGCTTAGACAACTGCAGCCAGCAACCTGCTAGGAAGCCATAGTTCAGTCGAAGCAATGTGTCCGGGTTTCAGGCAGTCTGAAACCCGGACGCCTGATTCCAAACCCGAACTGTCCGGGTGAATCCTGGACAGGTGGCAACCCTAGCGGTAGTGTCTTGGAAATTATTTCTTATTGTAAAGGTGAGGATCCATTGAATATCTTCAGGCCTGGATTTGTAAAAGACAGAGCCAAGGGCAGTGGCGGCTGGTAGTGTTTTTTTTTTGGGGGGGGGGGCGGTCAGGGGCAGCACTTACCCAATCCCACGGGTCTCGGTTCCTCAGTTTCTCCTCCCTCCTGATTGGCCGGGAGGAGGATCAGTTTGACAAAAGCAAATATTCGTCCACTCTATCCAAAACTAAAAAAAAAAGTTTTGCCTTTAGTTTTAATTTAACCACTTCCCACCCGGCCACTGCACACTGGGCATTTCCTCCTTCTGAGTGGACCCTCAGGAACGTCCCTCAGAAGAAGGGGGATCGCGCTTACCCGCGTAGTGGCGCAATCCCGATGCGCTCGTGTCACACAAACCAATTATTATACACTTAACAGGATTTTTTTTACCAAAGACATGTAGCAGAATACATTTTGGCTTAACCGCTTAAGGACCGCCGCCTGTACATATACGTCGGCAGAGCGGCACGGACAGGCATAACCACGTATCTGTACGTCCCCTTAAAAATGCTGCTGTGTGGTCGCGCGCGCGCCACCGGCGGCACGCTCATGACCCTGCCGCCTTCTCCGTGAGCCCGAACGTGGGTCCCGCGGACTCGATCACCGCGGGGACACCTGCGATCGTCTCACGGAGAGATAGAGCGGGGAGATGCTTATATAAACAAGTATCCCCTCACTCTGCCTAGTGACAATGACACTGATCTCCGCTCCGTGTAGTCGGAGCGGAGATCAGTGTCGTATTACACACAGCCCATCCCCCCTACAGTAAGAAGCTTTCCCTAGGAAACGCTTAACCCCTACAGCGCCACCTACTGGTTAACCCCTTCACTGCTAGTGTCATTTTCACAGTAATCAGTGCATTTTTATAGCACTGATCGCTGTAAAAATGACAATGGTCCCAAAAAGTGTCCGATGTGTCTGCCATAATGTCGCAGTCATGATAAAAAATCACTGATCACCGCCATAACTAGTAAAAAAAAATAAAAAAAATAAAAATGCCATAAAACAGTCCCCTATTTTGGTAGAAGCTATAACGTCAAACCAATCAATAAACGCTTATTGCAATTTTTTTTTACCAAAAATATGTAGAAGAATACGTATCGGCCTAAACTTTTTTGGGTTATTTATTATAGCAAAAAGAAAAAAATATTGAATTTTTTTCAAAATTGTCGCACTATTTTTGTTTATAGCGCAAAAAATAAAAATCGCAGACGTGATCAAATACCACCAAAAGAAAGCTCTATTTGTGGGAAAAAAAGGACGCAAATTTCGTTTGGATACAACATTGCATTACCAGCTGGTCCTTAGGCTGACAAATGGTCCGGGGTTAAAGTGGTTAAACAAAAATTGACAAAATTAAACTTTATTGGATTTCTTTTTAAATAGAAAGAAGAAAATATAGTTTTTTTTTCCAAATTTCTGCTCTTTTTTCGCTTATATTGCAAAAAACTAAAAAACTAAGTCGTGAATAAATACCACCAAAAGAAAGCTCTATTTGTGTGAACAAAATGATAAAAATGTCATTTGGGTACAGTGTAGCATGACCGCGCAATTGTCATTGAAAATGCGAGAGCGCTGAAAGCTGAAAATTGGTCTGGGAAGGAAGGGGGTGAAAGTGCCCAGTATTGAAGTGGTTAACTATAACACTATGCAAAACTAACAAAAAAAAATGGCTAGAGATAGGCTTCAATGGGAAGTCAGGCAATAAAACAGTAAAACTTTGATCATGGCCTTACTTAGAACTGTCAACACAAAAAAAACTGCAGGGATGGCCCATAATAGAATTCTCTGATATAACAAGTCATCATTTATTGGGGAAAAAAAACACTGTGCAAATGTCTCAAACTTCTAATGTTTATTTTTTTTATGATCAGGAGCTCCATCTAGTGGCCATAATGCAGTATTTTGCTAATTGAGTTTTTTAGGAAAATACCACATTATGAGCACTAGATGGAGCTGACAATTATAGGAATTAAGCATGTTAGACACATTAAAGGGATTATGCGCATCAGCTGTGTTATGCTGAGACTTTTGCACGGTATATATATATACATATATACATATATACACACATACATATATACACACAGTTGCAAAAAAAAAGTATGTGAACCCTTTTGGAATGATATGGATTTCTGCACAAATTGGTCATAAAATGTGATCTGATCTTCATCTAAGTCACAACAATAGACAATCACAGTCTGCTTAAACTAATAACACACACAGAATTAAATTTTACCATGTTTTTATTGAACACACCATGTAAACATTTACAGTGCAGGTGGAAAAAGTATGTGAACCCTTGGATTTAATAACTGGTTGAACCTCCAGCAGCAATAACTTCAACCAAACGTTTCCTGTAGTTGCAGATCAGACGTGTACAACGGTCAGGAGTAATTCTTGACCATTCCTCTTTACAGAACTGTTTCAGTTCAGCAATATTCTTGGGATGTCTGGTGTGAATCGCTTTCTTGAGGTCATGCCACAGCATCTCAATCGGGTTGAGGTCAGGACTCTGACTGGGCCACTCCAGAAGGCGTATTTTCTTCTGTTTAAGCCATTCTGTTGTTGATTTACTTCTATGCTTTGGGTTGTTGTTCTGTTGCAACACCCATCTTCTGTTGAGCTTCAGCTGGTGGACAGATGGCCTTAAGTTCTCCTGCAAAATGTCTTGATAAACTTGGGAATTCATTTTTCCTTTGATGATAGAAATCCGTCCAGGCCCTGATGCAGCAAAGCAGCCCCAAACCATGATGCCCCACCACCATACTTCACAGTTGGGATGAGGTTTTGATGTTGGTGTGCTGTGCCTCTTTTTCTCCACACATAGTGTTGTGTGTTTCTTCCAAACAACTCAACTTTGGTTTCATCTGTCCACAGAATATTTTGCCAGTACTGCTGTGGCACATCCAGGTGCTCTTGTGCAAACTGTAAACGTGCAGCAATGTTTTTTTTGGACAGCAGTGGCTTCCTCTGTGGTATCCTCCCATGAAATCCATTCTTGTTTAGTGTTTTATATATCGTAGATTTGCTAACAGGGATGTTAGCATATGCCAGAGACTTTTGTAAGTCTTTAGCTGACACTCTAGGATTCTTCTTCACCTCATTGAGCAGTCTGCGCTGTGCTCTTGCAGTCATCTTTACAGGACGCCCACTCCTAGGGAGAGTAGCAGCAGTGCTGAACTTTCTCCATTTATAGACATTAGTCTTACCGTGGACTGATGAACAGCAAGACTTTTGGAGATACATTTATAACCCTTTCCGGCTTTATGCAAGTCAACAATTCTTAATCGTAGGTCTTCTGAGAGCTCTTTTGTGCGAGGCATCATTCACATCAGGCAATGCTTCTTGTGAATAGCAAACCAGAACTGGTGTGTGTTTTTTATAGGGCAGGGCAGCTGTAACCAACACCTCCATTCTCATCTCATTGATTGGACTCCAGTTGGCTGACACCTCACTCCAATTAGCTCTTGGAGATCTCATTAGTCTATGGGTTCACATACTTTTTCCACCTGCACTGTGAATGTTTACATGGTGTGTTCGATAAAAACATGGTAACATTTAATTATTTGTTTGTTATTAGTTTAAGCAGACTGTGATTGTCTATTGTTGTGACTTAGATGAAGATCAGATCACATTTTATGACCAATTTGTGCAGAAATCCATATCATTCCAAAAGGGTTCACATACTTTTTTTTGCAACTGTATATATTTTTTAGAAATATACCCCTAAGTGGTTTAATCTACTGTTTCCCACCCATAACTGAAGCTATAGCACTGGGTCCTGTGTGAGGCAGGAGGATTATGAGCTGTCTCTTTGCACCTAATAAGATAAGAGGCTGGGATGGTGTCACACACTTCTCAGGTCTTCTATATATAACTTTGTCTTCCTTACTAGACGGCCGCTTTATTAATCCTTCCAAGCTGCTTTTCCAGGTACCTGCATTTGCTGAGATTAGTGCCCTGGAAGATTGCAGAGTTTCAGTTCGGTTCCAATATTGTTGGCATTGAGTGTGAACATTCACAGCACCCGACTGTACCCCATCTGGAGATCGTATGTCTCTTCTATCCCCATTGCTGGCCTTATCACCATGAGTGTCCCCCTTTTAGGACTAATGCAGGGGACTCCAAACTTTTCAGTATGAGGGCCCCACCGTATACTTTACAAATATTTGCTTGCCAAAAAGGATCAATTTTATGAATCAATGAAAAATAAATGACTTAATGTGTTTTACTTGGATCTTTTTGAAATCAGCATGATATGATTTTGAACAAAAGAAAAAAAACTTTTGTAAAATAGAGCAAAGTTCCCCCTTACATCAGAGTTCACCCTTACAGTAGGATCCCCATCAGAGGCCCCTTTACATCAGGGTCTTCATTAGAGTCTCCATCAGAGTCATACATCAGAGTCCCCATCAAATTCCCCCTTTACATCAGGGGCCCCATCCAAGTGCAAAAAAGTGGCAACCACCCCAATCTATAACCGACCTTTGCAGCAGGGTTCACATGGAAGGGCAATGCACATCACAAAGAAACAAAAGGTTTCCCAGAACACTTACCAGCCAGCCTGCAAAGCAACCGAATTGGCCCTGTATAACAATTTACGTTAAATACAGAGGGTTTTATTTGCACCAGGGGCGGCTGCCACTGTGCCATCAAATGCTGCCACTGTGCCCCATTAAATGCCGCCACTGTGCCCCATCAAACGCTTCCACTGTGCCCCATCAAATGCTGCCACTGTGCCATCAAATACAGCCACTGTGCCCCATCAAATGCCGCCACTGTGCCCATCAAATACCACCACTGTGCCCCATCAAACGCTGCCACTGTGCCCCATCAAATGCTGCCACTGTGCCATCAAATACCACCACTGTGCCCCATCAAATGCCCCCACTGTGCCCATCAAATACCGCCACTGTGCCCATCAAATACCGCCACTGTGCCCATCTAAAAGTTAACTCTGTGACCCTCGCCCGCTCGGTGTCTGCCCGGCAATTACCCTGCAGCGGGTGCCGGCGGCGAGCTGTGTCCTCCATGCATCTTCTTCCCTCCTCCTTATAGGCATCGAATCACAGTGCCTGTCTTTCAGCCAATCAGGTGATGAATAACACACCCACGCTTCCTGATTGGCAGAGAGGCGGTTCAGTGTTAGATCAGCGAATATTCATTCGCTGTTCTAACACACCTGGATGAACTGCGAGCGCAGTGCTCTGTGCTCGCAGTTCACCTTTTTTTACGCCTATTAGAGCCTATGGCTCTAATTAGGTGCTTCAGACCCTCCCCCCCCCCCCCCCCCGTCGATGTAATTCAGGCGCCTGGTGCCCTAAAAGGGGCCAGAAGCCTGAATAGGAGGTGGCAGCAGGGGCCATAGATAGATTCATGCAATGCATGAATCTATCAATGATACATAGAGGGGGGTTGCTGGAGAGAGGGGGTGGCGCCCTTAATGGACGCACCACTACTGGTTTGCACACATTTGCAAATATATGAGTAAGTCGCAGTGCCCACATCAAGGGACCTCTGTATATACTGCGGTCTATCGTTAAATTTCTGGAGCCTCCATAGTAGGAGCACATATAAGAATGGACAGATTAAGGGCAGGTATGCCTGGAGGGAGCCCACCCCTCCTTAACCACTTGCTGACCGTATCATTTACAGAATACAGAATACTTTATTAATCCCTAAGGGAATTGGGAAATAATTTCGACACAGACACACCTAACAATGTCAGCACAAGATCACAACAATAAATGAACAAGATACAAAAACACAGCAAAATTACTAATAACAACCATTAGCACCAAATAAACTAAATGAAAACTACACTACAAATAAAACATCTATACAATTAAAATACAACATAGAATAAATAACACAGATTAAAAAACAGACTAAGGCCCAGTTCTCACAGGGTCGGCAGGACTTCGGGGGCGACCTCGGCGGCACGATCTCAAGACGACTTGAGACGCCCGTCGAGGCAATTTGCATAATGACTTCTGTATAGAAGTCAATGCAAGTCGCCCTGCGTCGCCCCCAAAAGTAGTACAGGAACCTTTTTCTAAGTCAGAGCGACTCAGGTCACTCCTATTAGAACGGTTCCATAGCACAGACCGGGATGCGACTCCTCAGGCGACCGAGTCGCCTGAGGAGTCGCCCCTATGTGAACCGGGCCTACCTACCAAATACAAATAATACACCAGTTTCTCTAACACCTCCCAAATAATAGCCAACACAATACCAACACACAAACTTACCTACTGTAGTGCGTGATCCAACACTTCTGTTGAGCGAGCATGGCGCTGGTGCCGGTCTCACGCACGCGCGGGACGCTACATAGGCATCTCCTCAGTCATCTAGCCTGTTGCCATTCTCATTTTGACGCCACTACCTTGACAAGTCTCTGCCTTCCAGCATGTCCATAAGGTAATACCCAGCTACTCCTATACTTCGTTTATTACTCCAATATACATTTCCATCCCTGTGGGCTAATCCTGATGGATCTATCCATCCATTACAGATGCTTACACAGCACTATGAAGGAATATTTAGCCCCATGATTGCAATGGCAGCGTGCTGTCTGGGGATGATGCCTCTGCGCCCTGCAACCTGCTGGAGTGCATTTCCTAGGGCTTGTCATCTCCGCCGAGGGAATCTCCATGGACCCTCAGAAAGTCGCTTCTGTCTTGGAATGGCCTGCTCCTACTGACAGAAAAGCTGTACAGAGGTTCGTGGGGTTTGCTAACTTTTATAGAAAATTTATTAAGGACTTTTCTGGCATCATCACTCCCATTACTCAGCTAACGAAACAGCATGTTCCCTTTCGATGGACCCCAGAAGCTCAGACAGCGTTTGAACAGTTGAAAGCCTTATTCACCTCAGCTCCCATCTTGAAACATCCCGATCCCTCCTTAGCTTATGTTTTGGAGGTAGACGCCTCGGAAAATGCAGTTGGGGCTATTATTTCCCAACGCCAAGGGCCCAAATCATTGCTCCACCCTGTGGCCTTCTTCTCTAAAAAATTAAATCCTTCCGAAAGGAATTATGATGTTGGTGACCGAGAGCTACTGGCTATCAAGGCCGCTCTTGAAGAATGGCGTTACCTTTTGGAGGGAGCTTCTCACCCAATTCTTATCTTCACAGATCACAAGAATCTTGAGTATTTGAAGACAGCTAAACGCCTAAGACCTCGGCAGGCAAGATGGGCACTTTTTTTCTCTCGTTTCATGTTTCATATAACCTACCGTCCTGGCTCAAAGAACGGGAAACCAGATGCCTTGTCCCGCATGTTCAGTGATCCAGTTGTATCCTCGGAACCTGATACTATTCTACCAGCCAAGAATTTTTTACTTCTTCAGGCGGATCTGATGTCACAAATAAGAAAATATGTAGAAGACCAACCGCCTTCCAAGGACCTGGCTCTTCAACTAAGGGATGGCCTGTACTTCCCTAAGAGGCAAATCTTTATCCCAGAACAGTTCAGAGTTGCCGTCCTAGGGCGATGTCATGATCATCCCCTAGCGGGTCACTTTAGGATTCACAAGACGGCTAATTCGATCTCCCGTACATTCTGGTGGCCAAACTTGATGAACGACTGCAAGAAATATGTAAGATCTTGTATTTCATGCCTTCGGAATAAGACAGACAGAGCCAGAACTTGGGGTCTACTTGAGCCCCTTCCTGTACCTGAGAAACCATGGAGCATGATCTCCATGGATTTTATAGTAGAACTTCCCCCATCTGAAGACTTCACTACCATTTTCGTTGTGGTTGATCGTTTGACCAAAATGGCCCACTTTGTACCTCTGCAAGGAACTCCTTCTGCCCCGGAGACTGCCTCAACTTTTATCAAGGAGATTGTAAGGTTGCATGGCATCCCTGACAGCATAGTTTCTGATCAAGGTGTGCAGTTCACTTCTAGATTTTGGAGGGCCTTATGTGAAACTTTGAACATTGAACTCCGCCTCTCCACAGCTTATCACCCACAAACTAATGGACAGACTGAAAGGGTCAATCAAACCCTTGAACAGTACCTACGATGCTTTTCTTCTTTTGCACAGGATGACTGGCTATTACTTCTCCCACTCGCGGAATTTTCATACAATAATTCCACCCATTCGGCAACCAAACAGTCACCTTTTTTCGCCAATTATGGATACCATCCTTCTTTCTTGCCTGAGCTGCCTATTGATTCTTCTGTACCTGCCGTACAAGACAGGTTGAACTTCCTTAACTCCAACTACCAATTACTGCAGGATACAATCTCCAAGACCCAGGCAGATAATAAAAAGTTCTTCGACAAGAAGAGAAGAGGCAATTTGAATCTTGAACCTGGAGATAAGGTCTGGCTTTCCACAGCGAACTTGAAACTAAGTTGCCCCTCGAGGAAGCTTGGCCCAAGATTTTTGGGGCCTTTTCCAGTCAAGAGAAAGATTAATGCAGTAGCATTCGAATTAGTGTTACCCAAGAACCTGAGAATCCACCCAGTATTCCATGTTTCTTTGTTGAAGCCTACAGTGCCAAATCCTTTCCCAAATCGGATTTCTGAAACCCCTCCACTGCTACTTATCGAAGGGAATGAGGAATTTGAGGTGGAGGCCGTATTGGACTGTAGGAAGAGAGGTAACCAAACACAGTTTCTCATTAAATGGAAAGGCTACGGGCCGGAAGAAAGTTCCTGGGAACCAGCTTCTGATGTGCATGCTCCAAGACTGGTACGAGCTTTCTTTCTACGCCACCCGGAAAAAGAGGTCCTGAGGGGCATCCAGAGGCTGCCCCTAAGGGGGGGGCAATGTAAGGAAGCTGCCGGGAATCCGTCTGCGCATGCGCGCATTCGTCAACAGTCTCGGAATGCTGGCGCGTGCGCGCGCATCCCCGGGAAGCAGCGGCCTTTCCGGAGTACCATTGCGCATGCGTGTGCGCAATTCGCGCATGCGCGTGCGCACGGGCAACGTGCGCGCGCAGGAGCACGCTCCTAATTCCCTTTGGCACCAGCCTGCCTACTTAAAGGATGCTCTGACTTCTGACAAGTGCTGACTGGTCTTCAGCAAGTACCCTGATGCCTGAACTCTGTTTAAACCTGGCTTGATCCCTGTTGCTGAACCTTGGCTTCCCTTTGACCTTGCTTCCGGACTTGAATACTTGATTACTGGTTCCTGATCTCGGCTTCCCATCTGACCTCCCTCCTGCCTGTGCCTTGTACCTCGCTGCCCGTCTGCTACCGAACCCGGCCACCCTTGTGATCCTGCACCAGCCTCCTGCTTGGCTTAACGCTGTCTCCAGTGCCTGTGCTAGCTGTCCATCCTACCAGCTTTCCTGAGTCCAGTTCCTTACCAGATGCTCTGCCTGCATCTCCACGTCTGCAACTCAGCTGACAAGTTCTGCACGCAACTACAGGCACTCGTGTAACTCCTCACCCTAGGTCTGTCCCATCCTCAGTGGGGCTTGGGTTGGAGATACAAGGGAGGCCGACCTCGTCATTCCAGACTCCTACCAGGTACGTGACAGTACCAGTCAGCCAGAGATGGAGTCTGGAAGGGAGGCCTCTCCACCGAAGGACATTTACCAAACTATTTCTGCGCTCTCAAATATTGTGCAGAAGTTACAAGAGAATCTTGGTCGCATGGAAGAGCGACTTCCGCATGAGGTGACCGTGGCATCGGCCTGTGCTCCTTTCACCGCCATGGATTCTTCTACTCAAACAGAGTCTGGTCTGTTCCGTGATGCCACTCCCCCTCCGGAACCCAAAGTGCCTATCCCTGAACGGTTTTCTGGAGAACGCAAGAAGTTTCGTACCTTCCGGAATTCTTGTGAACTTTATTTTTCTCTGCTACCCCGAACCTTTGCATCAGAGGACATCAAGGTAGGGTTTATTATTACACTACTACTGAACGAACCACTCTCCTCGGCTCATCACCTTCGGGAACAACATGACCCTGTTCTGACTGCCACGGGTTCATTCTTCTCAGCCATGGATCAGTTATACACTGACCCCTTTTCCCAGCAAACTGCCGAATCCATGCTTGACAAATTACAGCAAGGGCCAAGGCCTGTTGAAGATTACGTAACTGACTTTCGTGTTTGGAGCGCAGAATACCTAATGGAATCACTCTGCACTTCGTCACCAGTTCCGTCTAGGACTTTCTGACACAGTAAAAGATGAACTTGCCAGAGTGGGAATACCCACGTCCATGGAAGATCTGATAAATTTAACTATTTAGATCGATCGGCGGTTTCGAGAAAGGCAATCGGAAAAATCTAAAGGGACTCTTTCTGTGGTTTCAAGGCCAGCCGCCCCTGCTCCTCTACCTGTTCCTTCCCCCAGAAGGAGGGAACAGCATAAGGCACCTCACAGCAGTTTTCGTAGGTTACCTCTTTCTCCTGCTGAACGTCTACGTCGAGTCCAAGGCAGTCTGTGTCACTACTGCGGGGAGGTTGGCCACTTCATACGAACTTGTCCGGCAGAGACCTGCAGGGTCTCTTCCCGTCAGCCTCTTGTGATACATCTCCCTGGGAAGGATCAGTCACATGTCTCTCTTCCCATCAAGCTTCAGCTCCCCGAAAAGACGGTTTCAGTACTTGCAATCATAGACTCTGGGGCCTGCAGCTGTTTTGTGGACTCTGCATTTGCTTCTCTTCAGCAGCTGCCCTTGGGTACCAAGAGGCAAGGGTTCCATGTCCATCTGGCTGACGGCTCCGGTATTAAATCAGGCCCGGTTACTCAAGAGACCTTGCCTATTCTCTGCCAGACTTCTTCAGGCCATAGCGAACTCCTCCGTTTGGATGTCATAGCTTCTCCCATGTTTCCCGTTATCCTCGGCATTCCATGGTTGAAGGCACACAACCCTCACGTTGACTGGCTTACCGGAGATATCTCTTTTTCGTCCAACTACTGCCAGACGCACTGCCTCTTGGGAGGAACTGTCAACTCCACGCCCCTCCTGGGTATCCACCCTGACCATGAAGCCTCTAAACTGATCCCGGTTGCTTATCACGAATTTCTGGACGTCTTTAATAAAAAGGGTGCAGACACTCTTCCACCTCATAGAACTTACGATTGCCCCATTGAACTTCTACCGGGAGCCGAGATCCCGTTTGGTCGGATTTACCCTCTCTCTGAGCCTGAATTGGAAGCCCTGCGTACCTATATCGACGAGAGCCTTGAAAAGCAGTTCATTCGGCCTTCCACTTCACCAGCAGGAGCCGGTATTTTCTTTGTTGAGAAAAAAGACCACACCTTGAGGCCCTGTGTGGACTATCGTGACCTTAACAGGGTCACTGTCAAGAATCGGTACCCTCTTCCTCTGATTCCCGAACTATTCCAGAGGCTTCGAGGGGCACGAGTGTTCTCCAAACTGGACTTGAGGGGTGCCTATAATCTTGTCAGAATCAGGGAGGGAGACGAATGGAAGACGGCCTTCCGGACACGCTTTGGCCACTTTGAGTATTTAGTCATGCCATTCAGGCTCTGCAATGCTCCAGCCACATTCCAGCATCTGGTAAACGATTTTTTTCGGGACTTTCTTGATTTATTCGTCATCGTGTATCTGGATGACATCCTTGTATTCTCTGAAACTTTAGAATCCCATCGGACTCATGTAAAAAAGGTATTAGCTCGATTGCGGGAACACTGACTTTACGCAAAGGCTGAAAAATGCGACTTTGAAAAGCAAGTTGTGCATTTCCTAGGGCTTGTCATCTCCGCCGAGGGAATCTCCATGGACCCTCAGAAAGTCGCTTCTGTCTTGGAATGGTCTGCTCCTACTGACAGAAAAGCTGTACAGAGGTTCGTGGGGTTTGCTAACTTTTATAGAACATTTATTAAGGACTTTTCTGGCATCATCACTCCCATTACTCAGCTAACGAAACAGCATGTTCCCTTTCGATGGACCCCAGAGGCTCAGACAGCGTTTGAACAGTTGAAAGCCTTATTCACCTCAGCTCCCATCTTGAAACATCCCGATCCCTCCATAGCTTATGTTTTGGAGGTAGACGCCTCGGAAAATGCAGTTGAGGCTATTATTTCCCAACGCCAAGGGCCCAAATCATTGCTCCACCCTGTGGCCTTCTTCTCTAAAAAATTAAATCCTTCCGAAAGGAATTATGATGTTGGTGACCGAGAGCTACTGGCTATCAAGGCCGCTCTTGAAGAATGGCGTTACCTTTTGGAGGGAGCTTCTCACCCAATTCTTATCTTCACAGATCACAAGAATCTTGAGTATTTGAAGATAGCTAAACGCCTAAGACCTCGGCAGGCAAGATGGGCACTTTTTTCTCTCGTTTCATGTTTTATATAACCTACCGTCCTGGCTCAAAGAACGGGAAACCAGATGCCTTGTCCCACATGTTCAGTGATCCAGTTGTATCCTCAGAACCTGATACTATTCTACCAGTCAATAATTTTTTACTTCTTCAGGCGGATCTGATGTCACAAATAAGAAAATATGTGGAAGACCAACCGCCTTCCAAGGACCTGGCTCTTCAACTAAGGGATGGCCTGTACTTCCCTAAGAGGCAAATCTTTATCCCAGAACAGTTCAGAGTTGCCGTCCTAAAGCGATGTCATGATCATCCCCTAGCGGGTCACTTTGGGATTCACAAGACGGCTAATTCGATCTCCCGTACATTCTGGTGGCCAAACTTGATGAACGACTGCAAGAAATATGTAAGATCTTGTATTTCATGCCTTCGGAATAAGACAGACAGAGCCAGAACTTGGGGTCTACTTGAGCCCCTTCCTGTACCTGAGAAACCATGGAGCATGATCTCCATGGATTTTATAGTAGAACTTCCCCCATCTGAAGACTTCACTACCATTTTCGTTGTGGTTGATCGTTTGACCAAAATGGCCCACTTTGTACCTCTGCAAGGAACTCCTTCTGCCCCGGAGACTGCCTCAACTTTTATCAAGGAGATTGTAAGGTTGCATGGCATCCCTGACAGCATAGTTTCTGATCGAGGGGTGCAGTTCACTTCTAGATTTTGGAGGGCCTTATGTGAAACTTTGAACATTGAACTCCGCCTCTCCACAGCTTATCACCCACAAACTAATGGACAGACTGAAAG
This sequence comes from Rana muscosa, assembly GCA_029206835.1. Classification (NCBI taxonomy): domain Eukaryota; kingdom Metazoa; phylum Chordata; class Amphibia; order Anura; family Ranidae; genus Rana; species Rana muscosa. Next base: position 348,869,101 of record CM055122.1, read on the forward strand.
GGTCAATCAAACCCTTGAACAGTACCTACAATGCTTTTCTTCTTTTGCACAGGATGACTGGCTATCACTTCTCCCACTCGCGGAATTTTCATACAATAATTCCACCCATTCGGCAACCAAACAGTCACCTTTTTTCGCCAATTATGGATACCATCCTTCTTTCTTGCCTGAGCTGCCTATTGATTCTTCTGTACCTGCCGTACAAGACAGGTTGAACTTCCTTAACTCCAACTACCAATTACTGCAGGATACAATCTCCAAGACCCAGGCAGATAATAAAAAGTTCTTCGACAAGAAGAGAAGAGGCAATTTGAATCTTGAACCTGGAGATAAGGTCTGGCTTTCCACAGCGAGCTTGAAACTAAGTTGCCCCTCGAGGAAGCTTGGCCGAAGATTTTTGGGGCCTTTTTCCAGTCAAGAGAAAGATTAATGCAGTAGCATTCGAATTAGTGTTACCCAAGAACCTGAGAATCCACCCAGTATTCCATGTTTCTTTGTTGAAGCCTACAGTGCCAAATCCTTTCTCAAATCGGATTTCTGAAACCCCTCCACCGCTACTTATCGAAGGGAATGAGGAATTTGAGGTGGACGCCGTATTGGACTGTAGGAAGAGAGGTAACCAAACACAGTTTCTCATTAAATGGAAAGGCTACGGGCCGGAAGAAAGTTCCTGGGAACCAGCTTCTGATGTGCATACTCCAAGACTGGTACGAGCTTTCTTTCTATGCCACCCGGAAAAAGAGGTCCTGAGGGGCATCCAGAGGCTGCCCCTAAGGGGGGGGGCAATGTACGGAAGCTGCCGGGAATCCGTCTGCGCATGCGTGCATTCGTCAACAGTCTCGGAATGCTGGCGCGCGCGCGCATCCCCGGGACACAGCGGCCTTTCCGTCGTACCATTGCACATGCGTGTGCGCAATTCGCGCATGCGCGTGCGCACGGGCAACGTGCGCACGCAGGAGCACGCTCCTAATTCCCTTTGGCACCAGCCTGCCTACTTAAAGGATGCTCTGACTTCTGACAAGTGCTGACTGGTCTTCAGCAAGTACCCTGATACCTGAACTCTGTTTAAACCTGGCTTGATCCCTGTTGCTGAACCTTGGCTTCCCTTTGACCTTGCTTCCAGACTTGAATACTTGATTACTGGTTCCTGATCTCGGCTTCCCATCTGACCTCCCTCCTGCCTGTGCCTTGTACCTCGCTGCCCGTCTGCTACCGAACCCGGCCACCCTTGTGATCCTGCACCAGCCTCCTGCTTGGCTTAACGCTGTCTCCAGTGCCTGTGCTAGCTGTCCATCCTACCAGCTTTCCTGAGTCCAGTTCCTTACCAGATGCTCTGCCTGCATCTCCACGTCTGCAACTCAGCTGACAAGTTCTGCACGCAACTACAGGCACTCGTGTAACTCCTCACCCTAGGTCTGTCCCATCCTTAGTGGGGCTTGGGTTGGAGATACAAGGGAGGCCGACCTCGTCATTCCAGACTCCCACCAGGTACGTGACAGTACCAGTCAGCCAGAGATGGAGTCTGGAAGGGAGGCCTCTCCACCGAAGGACATTTACCAAACTATTTCTGCGCTCTCAAATATTGTGCAGAAGTTACAAGAGAATCTTGGTCACATGGAAGAGCGACTTCCGCATGAGGTGACCGTCGCATCGGCCTGTGCTCCTTTCACCGCCATGGATTCTTCTACTCAAACAGAGTCTGGTCTGTTCCGTAATGCCACTCCCCCTCCGGAACCCAAAGTGCCTATCCCTGAATGGTTTTCTGGAGAACGCAAGAAGTTTCGTACCTTCCGGAATTCTTGGGAACTTTATTTTTCTCTGCTACCCCGAACCTTTGCATCAGAGGACATCAAGGTAGGGTTTATTATTACACTACTACTGAACGAACCACTCTCCTGAGCTCATCACCTTCGGGAACAACATGACCCTGTTCTGACTGCCACGGGTTCATTCTTCTCAGCCATGGATCAGTTATACACTGACCCCTTTTCCCAGCAAACTGCCGAATCCATGCTTGACAAATTACAGCAAGGGCCAAGGCCTGTTGAAGATTACGTAACTGACTTTCGTGTTTGGAGCGCAGATACCCAATGGAATCACTCTGCACTTCGTCACCAGTTCCGTCTAGGACTTTCTGACACCGTAAAAGATGAACTTGCCAGAGTGGGAATACCCGCGTCCCTGGAAGATCTGATAAATTTAACTATTCAGATCGATCGGCGGTTTCGAGAAAGGCAATCGGAAAAATCTAAAGGGACTCTTTCTGTGGTTTCAAGGCCAGCCGCCCCTGCTCTTCTACCTGTTCCTTCCCCCAGAAGGAGGGAACAGCATAAGGCACCTCACAGCAGTTTTCGTAGGTTACCTCTTTCTCCTGCTGAACGTCTACGTCGAGTCCAAGGCAGTCTGTGTCTCTACTGCGGGGAGGTTGGCCACTTCATACGAACTTGTCCGGCAGACACCTGCAGGGTCTCTTCCCGTCAGACTCTTGTGATGCATCTCCCTGGGAAGGATCAGTCACATGTCTCTCTTCCCATCAAGCTTCAGCTCCCCGAAAAGACGGTTTCAGTACTTGCAATCATAGACTCTGGGGCCTGCAGCTGTTTTGTGGACTCTGCATTTGCTTCTCTTCAGCAGCTGCCCTTGGGTACCAAGAGGCAAGGGTTCCAATTCCATCTGGCTGATGGCTCTGGTATTAAATCAGGCCCGGTTACTCAAGAGACCTTGCCTATTCTCTGCCAGACTTCTTCAGGCCATAGCGAACTCCTCCGTTTGGATGTCATAGCTTCTCCCATGTTTCCCGTTATCCTCGGCATTCCATGGTTGAAGGCACACAACCCTCACGTTGACTGGCTTACCGGAGATATCTCTTTTTCGTCCAACTATTGCCAGACGCACTGCCTCTTGGGAGGAACTGTCAACTCCACGCCCCTCCTGGGTATCCACCCTGACCATGAAGCCTCTAAACTGATCCCGGTTGCTTATCACGAATTTCTGGACGTCTTTAATAAAAAGGGTGCAGACACTCTTCCACCTCATAGAACTTACGATTGCCCCATTGAACTTCTACCGGGAGCCGAGATCCCGTTTGGTCGGATTTACCCTCTCTCTGAGCCTGAATTGGAAGCCCTGCGTACCTATATCGACGAGAGCCTTGAAAATCAGTTCATTCGGCCTTCCACTTCACCAGCAGGAGCCGGTATTTTCTTTGTTGAGAAAAAAAAACACACCTTGAGGCCCTGTGTGGACTATCGTGACCTTAACAGGGTCACTGTCAAGAATCGGTACCCTCTTCCTCTGATTCCCGAACTATTCCAGAGGCTGCGAGGGGCACGAGTGTTCTTCAAACTGGACTTGAGGGGTGCCTATAATCTTGTCAGAATCAGGGAGGGAGACGAATGGAAGACGGCCTTCCGGACACGCTTTGGCCACTTTGAGTATTTAGCCATGCCATTCGGGCTCTGCAATGCTCCAGCCACATTCCAGCATCTGGTAAACGATTTTTTTCGGGACTTTCTTGATTTATTCGTCATCGTGTATCTGGATGACATCCTTGTATTCTCTGAAACTTTAGAATCCCATCGGACTCATGTAAAAAAGGTATTAGCTCGATTGCAGGAACACTGACTTTACGCAAAGGCTGAAAAATGCGACTTTGAAAAGCAAGTTGTGCATTTCCTAGGGCTTGTCATCTCCGCCGAGGGAATCTCCATGGACCCTCAGAAAGTCGCTTCTGTTTTGGAATGGTCTGCTCCTACTGACAGAAAAGCTGTACAGAGGTTCGTGGGGTTTGCTAACTTTTATAGAACATTTATTAAGGACTTTTCTGGCATCATCACTCCCATTACTCAGCTAACGAAACAGCATGTTCCCTTTCGATGGACCCCAGAGGCTCAGACAGCGTTTGAACAGTTGAAAGCCTTATTCACCTCAGCTCCCATCTTGAAACATCCCGATCCCTCCTTAGCTTATGTTTTGGAGGTAGACGCCTCGGAAAATGCAGTTGAGGCTATTATTTCCCAACGCGAAGGGCCCAAATCATTGCTCCACCCTGTGGCCTTCTTCTCTAAAAAATTAAATCCTTCCGAAAGGAATTATGATGTTGGTGACCGAGAGCTACTGGCTATCAAGGCCGCTCTTGAAGAATGGCGTTACCTTTTGGAGGGAGCTTCTCACCCAATTCTTATCTTCACAGATCACAAGAATCTTGAGTATTTGAAGACAGCTAAACGCCTAAGACCTCGGCAGGCAAGATGGGCACTTTTTTTCTCTCGTTTCATGTTTCATATAACCTACCGTCCTGGCTCAAAGAACGGGAAACCAGATGCCTTGTCCCGCATGTTCAGTGATCCAGTTGTATCCTCGGAACCTGATACTATTCTACCTGCCAAGAATTTTTTACTTCTTCAGGCGGATCTGATGTCACAAATAAGAAAATATGTGGAAGACCAACCGCCTTCCAAGGACCTGGCTCTTCAACTAAGGGATGGCCTGTACTTCCCTAAGAGGCAAATCTTTATCCCAGAACAGTTCAGAGTTGCCGTCCTAGGGCGATGTCATGATCATCCCCTAGCGGGTCACTTTGGGATTCACAAGACGGCTAATTCGATCTCCCGTACATTCTGGTGGCCAAACTTGATGAACGACTGCAAGAAATATGTAAGATCTTGTATTTCATGCCTTCGGAATAAGACAGACAGAGCCAGAACTTGGGGTCTACTTGAGCCCCTTCCTGTACCTGAGAAACCATGGAGCATGATCTCCATGGATTTTATAGTAGAACTTCCCCCATCTGAAGACTTCACTACCATTTTCGTTGTGGTTGATCGTTTGACCAAAATGGCCCACTTTGTACCTCTGCAAGGAACTCCTTCTGCCCCGGAGACTGCCTCAACTTTTATCAAGGAGATTGTAAGGTTGCATGGCATCCCTGACAGCATAGTTTCTGATCGAGGGGTGCAGTTCACTTCTAGATTTTGGAGGGCCTTATGTGAAACTTTGAACATTGAACTCCGCCTCTCCACAGCTTATCACCCACAAACTAATGGACAGACTGAAAGGGTCAATCAAACCCTTGAACAGTACCTATGATGCTTTTCTTCTTTTGCACAGGATGACTGGCTATCACTTCTCCCACTCGCGGAATTTTCATACAATAATTCCACCCATTCGGCAACCAAACAGTCACCTTTTTTCGCCAATTATGGATACCATCCTTCTTTCTTGCCTGAGCTGCCTATTGATTCTTCTGTACCTGCCGTACAAGACAGGTTGAACTTCCTTAACTCCAACTACCAATTACTGCAGGATACAATCTCCAAGACCCAGGCAGATAATAAAAAGTTATTCGACAAGAAGAGAAGAGGCAATTTGAATCTTGAACCTGGAGATAAGGTCTGGCTTTCCACAGCGAACTTGAAACTAAGTTGCCCCTCGAGGAAGCTTGGCCCAAGATTTTTGGGGCCTTTTCCAGTCAAGAGAAAGATTAATGCAGTAGCATTCGAATTAGTGTTACCCAAGAACCTGAGAATCCACCCAGTATTCCATGTTTCTTTGTTGAAGCCTACAGTGCCAAATCCTTTCCCAAATCGGATTTCTGAAACCCCTCCACCGCTACTTATCGAAGGGAATGAGGAATTTGAGGTGGAGGCCGTATTGGACTGTAGGAAGAGAGGTAACCAAACACAGTTTCTCATTAAATGGAAAGGCTACGGGCCGGAAGAAAGTTCCTGGGAACCAGCTTCTGATGTGCATGCTCCAAGACTGGTACGAGCTTTCTTTCTACGCCACCCGGAAAAAGAGGTCCTGAGGGGCATCCAGAGGCTGCCCCTAAGGGGGGGGCAATGTACGGAAGCTGCCGGGAATCCGTCTGCGCATGCGTGCATTCGTCAACAGTCTCGGAATGCTGGCGCGCGTGCACGGGAGTACCATTACGCATGCGTGTGCGCAATTCGCGCATGCGCGTGCACACGGGCAACGTGCGCACGCAGGAGCACGCTCCTAATTCCCTTTGGCACCAGCCTGCCTACTTAAAGGATGCTCTGACTTCTGACAAGTGCTGACTGGTCTTCAGCAAGTACCCTGATACCTGAACTCTGTTTAAACCGGGCTTGATCCCTGTTGCTGAACCTTGGCTTCCCTTTGACCTTGCTTCCGGACTTGAATACTTGATTACTGGTTCCTGATCTCGGCTTCCCATCTGACCTCCCTCCTGCCTGTGCCTTGTACCTCGCTGCCCGTCTGCTACCGAACCCGGCCACCCTTGTGATCCTGCACCAGCCTCCTGCTTGGCTTAACGCTGTCTCCAGTGCCTGTGCTAGCTGTCCATCCTACCAGCTTTCCTGAGTCCAGTTCCTTACCAGATGCTCTGCCTGCATCTCCACGTCTGCAACTCAGCTGACAAGTTCTGCACGCAACTACAGGCACTCGTGTAACTCCTCACCCTAGGTCTGTCCCATCCTTAGTGGGGCTTGGGTTGGAGATACAAGGGAGGCCGACCTCGTCATTCCAGACTCCCACCAGGTACGTGACAGTACCAGTCAGCCAGAGATGGAGTCTGGAAGGGAGGCCTCTCCACCGAAGGACATTTACCAAACTATTTCTGCGCTCTCAAATATTGTGCAGAAGTTACAAGAGAATCTTGGTCGCATGGAAGAGCGACTTCCGCATGAGGTGACCGTCGCATCGGCCTGTGCTCCTTTCACCGCCATGGATTCTTCTACTCAAACAGAGTCTGGTCTGTTCCGTGATGCCACTCCCCCTCCGGAACCCAAAGTGCCTATCCCTGAATGGTTTTCTGGAGAACGCAAGAAGTTTCGTACCTTCCGGAATTCTTGTGAACTTTATTTTTCTCTGCTACCCCGAACCTTTGCATCAGAGGACATCAAGGTAGGGTTTATTATTACACTACTACTGAACGAACCACTCTCCTGGGCTCATCACCTTCGGGAACAACATGACCCTGTTCTGACTGCCACGGGTTCATTCTTCTCAGCCATGGATCAGTTATACACTGACCCCTTTTCCCAGCAAACTGCCGAATCCATGCTTGACAAATTACAGCAAGGGCCAAGGCCTGTTGAAGATTACGTAACTGACTTTCGTGTTTGGAGCGCAGATACCCAATGGAATCACTCTGCACTTCGTCACCAGTTCCGTCTAGGACTTTCTGACACCGTAAAAGATGAACTTGCCAGAGTGGGAATACCCGCAGCCCTGGAAGATCTGATAAATTTAACTATTCAGATCGATCGGCGGTTTCGAGAAAGGCAATCGGAAAAATCTAAAGGGACTCTTTCTGTGGTTTCAAGGCCAGCCGCCCCTGCTCCTCTACCTGTTCCTTCCCCCAGAAGGAGGGAACAGCATAAGGCACCTCACAGCAGTTTTCGTAGGTTACCTCTTTCTCCTGCTGAACGTCTACGTCGAGTCCAAGGCAGTCTGTGTCTCTACTGCGGGGAGGTTGGCCACTTCATACGAACTTGTCCGGCAGAGACCTGCAGGGTCTCTTCCCGTCAGCCTCTTGTGATGCATCTCCCTGGGAAGGATCAGTCACATGTCTCTCTTCCCATCAAGCTTCAGCTCCCCGAAAAGACGGTTTCAGTACTTGCAATCATAGACTCTGGGGCCTGCAGCTGTTTTGTGGACTCTGCATTTGCTTCTCTTCAGCAGCTGCCCTTGGGTACCAAGAGGCAAGGGTTCCATGTCCATCTGGCTGACGGCTCTGGTATTAAATCAGGCCCTGTTACTCAAGTAACCTTGCCTATTCTCTGCCAGACTTCTTCAGGCCATAGCGAACTCCTCCGTTTGGATGTCATAGCTTCTCCCATGTTTCCCGTTATCCTCGGCATTCCATGGTTGAAGGCACACAACCCTCACGTTGACTGGCTTACCGGAGATATCTCTTTTTCGTCCAACTACTGCCAGACGCACTGCCTCTTGGGAGGAACTGTCAACTCCACGCCCCTCCTGGGTATCCACCCTGACCATGAAGCCTCTAAACTGATCCCGGTTGCTTATCACGAATTTCTGGACGTCTTTAATAAAAAGGGTGCAGACACTCTTCCACCTCATAGAACTTACGATTACCCCATTGAACTTCTACTGGGAGCCGAGATCCCGTTTGGTCGGATTTACCCTCTCTCTGAGCCTGAATTGGAAGCCCTGCGTACCTATATCGACGAGAGCCTTGAAAAGCAGTTCATTCGGCCTTCCACTTCACCAGCAGGAGCCGGTATTTTCTTCGTTGAGAAAAAAGACCACACCTTGAGGCCCTGTGTGGACTATCGTGACCTTAACAGGGTCACTGTCAAGAATCGGTACCCTCTTCCTCTGATTCCCGAACTATTCCAGAGGCTGCGAGGGGCACGAGTGTTCTCCAAACTGGACTTGAGGGGTGCCTATAATCTTGTCAGAATCAGGGAGGGAGACGAATGGAAGACGGCCTTCCGGACACGCTTTGGCCACTTTGAGTATTTAGTCATGCCATTCGGGCTCTGCAATGCTCCAGCCACATTCCAGCATCTGGTAAACGATGTTTTTCGGGACTTTCTTGATTTATTCGTCATCGTGTATCTGGATGACATCCTTGTATTCTCTGAAACTTTAGAATCCCATCGGACTCATGTAAAAAAGGTATTAGCTCGATTGCGGGAACACTGACTTTACGCAAAGGCTGAAAAATGCGACTTTGAAAAGCAAGTTGTGCATTTCCTAGGGCTTGTCATCTCCGCCGAGGGAATCTCCATGGACCCTTAGAAAGTCGCTTCTGTCTTGGAATGGTCTGCTCCTACTGACAGAAAAGCTGTACAGAGGTTCGTGGGGTTTGCTAACTTTTATAGAACATTTATTAAGGACTTTTCTGGCATCATCACTCCCATTACTCAGCTAACGAAACAGCATGTTCCCTTTCGATGGACCCCAGAGGCTCAGACAGCGTTTGAACAGTTGAAAGCCTTATTCACCTCAGCTCCCATCTTGAAACATCCCGATCCCTCCTTAGCTTATGTTTTGGAGGTAGACGCCTCAGAAAATGCAGTTGATGCTATTATTTCCCAACGCCAAGGGCCCAAATCATTGCTCCACCCTGTGGCCTTCTTCTCTAAAAAATTAAATCCTTCTTAAAGGAATTATGATTTTGGTGACCGAGAGCTACTGGCTATCAAGGCCGCTCTTGAAGAATGGCGTTACCTTTTGGAGGGAGCTTCTCACCCAATTCTTATCTTCACAGATCACAAGAATCTTGAGTATTTGAAGACAGCTAAACGCCTAAGACCTCGGCAGGCAAGATGGGCACTTTTTTTCTCTCGTTTCATGTTTCATATAACCTACCGTCCTGGCTCAAAGAACGGGAAACCAGATGCCTTGTCCCGCATGTTCAGTGATCCAGTTGTATCCTCGGAACCTGATACTATTCTACCAGCCAAGAATTTTTTACTTCTTCAGGCGGATCTGATGTCACAAATAAGAAAATATGTGGAAGACCAACCGCCTTCCAAGGACCTGGCTCTTCAACTAAGGGATGGCCTGTACTTCCCTAAGAGGCAAATCTTTATCCCAGAACAGTTCAGAGTTGCCGTCCTAGGGCGATGTCATGATCATCCCCTAGCGGGTCACTTTGGGATTCACAAGACGGCTAATTCGATCTCCCGTACATTCTGGTGGCCAAACTTGATGAACGACTGCAAGAAATATGTAAGATCTTGTATTTCATGCCTTCGGAATAAGACAGACAGAGCCAGAACTTGGGGTCTACTTGAGCCCCTTCCTGTACCTGAGAAACCATGGAGCATGATCTCCATGGATTTTATAGTAGAACTTCCCCCATCTGAAGACTTCACTACCATTTTCGTTGTGGTTGATCGTTTGACGAAAATGGCCCACTTTGTACCTCTGCAAGGAACTCCTTCTGCCCCGGAGACTGCCTCAACTTTTATCAAGGAGATTGTAAGGTTGCATGGCATCCCTGACAGCATAGTTTCTGATCGAGGGGTGCAGTTCACTTCTAGATTTTGGAGGGCCTTATGTGAAACTTTGAACATTGAACTCCGCCTCTCCACAGCTTATCACCCACAAACTAATGGACAGACTGAAAGGGTCAATCAAACCCTTGAACAGTACCTACGATGCTTTTCTTCTTTTGCACAGGATGACTGGCTATCACTTCTCCCACTCGCGGAATTTTCATACAATAATTCCACCCATTCGGCAACCAAACAGTCACCTTTTTTCGCCAATTATGGATACCATCCTTCTTTCTTGCCTGAGCTGCCTATTGATTCTTCTGTACCTGCCGTACAAGACAGGTTGAACTTCCTTAACTCCAACTACCAATTACTGCAGGATACAATCTCCAAGACCCAGGCAGATAATAAAAAGTTCTTCGACAAGAAGAGAAGAGGCAATTTGAATCTTGAACCTGGAGATAAGGTCTGGCTTTCCACAGCGAACTTGAAACTAAGTTGCCCCTCGAGGAAGCTTGGCCCAAGATTTTTGGGGCCTTTTCCAGTCAAGAGAAAGATTAATGCAGTAGCATTCGAATTAGTGTTACCCAAGAACCTGAGAATCCACCCAGTATTCCATGTTTCTTTGTTGAAGCCTACAGTGCCAAATCCTTTCCCAAATCGGATTTCTGAAACCCCTCCACCGCTACTTATCGAAGGGAATGAGGAATTTGAGGTGGAGGCCGTATTGGACTGTAGGAAGAGAGGTAACCAAACACAGTTTCTCATTAAATGGAAAGGCTACGGGTCGGAAGAAAGTTCCTGGGAACCAGCTTCTGATGTGCATGCTCCAAGACTGGTACGAGCTTTCTTTCTACGCCACCCGGAAAAAGAGGTCCTGAGGGGCATCCAGAGGCTGCCCCTAAGGGGGGGGGCAATGTAAGGAAGCTGCCGGGAATCCGTCTGCGCATGCGCGCATTCGTCAACAGTCTCGGAATGCTGGCGCGCGCGCGCGCATCCCCAGTACGCAGCGGCCTTTCCGGAGTACCATTGCGCATACGTGTGCGCAATTCGCGCATGCGCGTGCGCACGGGCAACGTGCGCGCGCAGGAGCACGCTCCTAATTCCCTTTGGCACCAGCCTGCCTACTTAAAGGATGCTCTGACTTCTGACAAGTGCTGACTGGTCTTCAGCAAGTACCCTGATACCTGAACTCTGTTTAAACCTGGCTTGATCCCTGTTGCTGAACCTTGGCTTCCCTTTGACCTTGCTTCCGGACTTGAATACTTGATTACTGGTTCCTGATCTCGGCTTCCCATCTGACCTCCCTCCTGCCTGTGCCTTGTACCTCGCTGCCCGTCTGCTACCGAACCCGGCCACCCTTGTGATCCTGCACCAGCCTCCTGCTTGGCTTAACGCTGTCTCCAGTGCCTGTGCTAGCTGTCCATCCTACCAGCTTTCCTGAGTCCAGTTCCTTACCAGATGCTCTGCCTGCATCTCCACATCTGCAACTCAGCTGACAAGTTCTGCACGCAACTACAGGCACTCGTGTAACTCCTCACCCTAGGTCTGTCCCATCCTCAGTGGGGCTTGGGTTGGAGATACAAGGGAGGCCGACCTCATCATTCCAGACTCCTACCAGGTACGTGACAGTACCAGTCAGCCAGAGATGGAGTCTGGAAGGGAGGCCTCTCCACCGAAAGACATTTACCAAACTATTTCTGCGCTCTCAAATATTGTGCAGAAGTTACAAGAGAATCTTGGTCGCATGGAAGAGCGACTTCCGCATGAGGTGACCGTCGCATCGGCCTGTGCTCCTTTCACCGCCATGGAATTTTTCTACTCAAACAGAGTCTGGTCTGTTCCGTGATGCCACTCTCCCTCCGGAACCCAAAGTACCTGTAGGTACTGTGAATATCTCCTAAACTTGCACAGTTTAAGAAATATTCAGAGTGCATGCAGCCGGTGATGTTACCGGTGCATGCACTCTGATGGTCCCGCATACAGTGCCGGACCTTCAGAGCCTGTGCCATAAACAGTGGCTCCCCACGCGCATGTGTGGGAGTGATGTCATCACGCCCCCAGCTACTCATGTAGCCGGAGAACTTGAAGCCAGAAGGAGGACTGGGTGGAGATGGAAGAACCTTCAGCGGTGACAGCGTGGCGCTGGAGGACTTCGTTCTAAGGTAAGTCATAATGTGCTAGTGTGTGCTGCATACTAGCACATTTTGACATTGCCATGCAGGGTGTTTTTTTTTAACAACTCCGGTTTACTTCCTCTTTAAAGAGGAACTCTCACTCGGGTTGTACATTTTGTGTTTTGTTATTTCTTTCTGCCTGTGGCGCCAGGGCTTGGGAGCTGACTGACAAAGTTTTCCCTTCCCCCCTCTTGTACCCGGGGTCATAGGTTTCCCTTGATCTGCTGGTTTCTTCCACCGGTTCACTGTTATTGCCTTTTCATTGTATATCTATGTAATTCTGTTTGTGCTAAAGTTGCAATTTGGGGAATACCCATAGTCTACATTTTCTTTCCCTTGTTAACCCAAGAATCTCCATTATAATATCCATTTGCAATCTCTGATATTTCTTTGGTGTCTTTGTATTATCTCTTTGAATAATGTCAGAACCCAGGGTGACAGAGGGGTCAGGAGGCTTGCAAGGTCAGGGCAACCTCTGGGGGCAGTCATCTTCCAGGGGCTCCTATGAGGGTGGTGCTAGACTAACAATTGGAAAAATTAACATAGCTGTATAACACATATAGAGAAGTCAGATACTTATTTTTTTCCAATTTTAGTTAATTTCTGTGGAGTGTGTGGGCCAATTATAACCCAACACAGGGTACCCGCTATTATAAAGATGATGCTTCTGATGATCTCAAAACAAGCAAGTTGCATGTCACTTCAACCTAGAACAGGGAAGAGAGTGTGTGGGCAACTAAAACTTTTTGCTGTTAAAAGGTGAGGATTCTGATGAGCTCAGAATAAACTAGCTGCATGCCACCTGATCCTAGAACAGTGGATATGCTGTGTTGGCCACATATAACCCAACCCAGGACAGAGGTTGAAAAAGGTGATGAGCTCAGAATAAACAAGCTGTTTGTCAACTGACACTAGAACAGTGGAAAGAGTTTGTGGGCCAATTATAACCCAACCTAGGGCAGAAGCTGATAAAAGTGGTGATAAATCTATGTAGCAAAGTTCTGGGGCCCCTGAAGCCCAATGGTGACCTCCAGAGTTAAGAAAAGTTGACATCCTTCAGTGTGGAGTGGGTTACCAGGCATGGTCGGTGTAATGCAAAATTAACAGGTGGGCGCCAGACACTTTTTGAATGCAAAGAGATTTATTGTCTCTTAAACAGAACTGTGTGAGAGAGGATTAGGGCCAGGACATACGTAGGTAAATTCAATGTTAATTGGCAGACTCAGAGACTTCTATAGGTAGACAGCTATACAGGTCAAGGCCTCTAGCCGGACACCACTTCTGTATAGGTAGGACTGCTGTCTCCTATGGCAACAATCTTGTAGCTGTTACGAACGGTAAAGGTTTCAACTTTCTGCAACACGAACAGTTCTCTTTACCCCACACTCACTCACTGTGGGTCTTCACTCAACGAGCTCCCAGTCCCTCTCTCTAGACTTCAGATCCACTAGACACTGGATCCCCTGAGCTCTTTCACTGTAGCACTCGGGTATCTTCCTCAAGCGTCACCTCCGCTTCCCTGCTGGGTCACTGGCTTTGCACTCACAGATACTCCTCAAGCTTCACTCCTGCTAACACGTTAGGTCCCTGGCTTGGCACTCCACAAGCGTCACCTCTGCTGTCCCGCTGGGTCCCTGACTTGGCACTTGCTGGTGCTTTCCCACTTCTTTACCGTCCCCTTTTGGCGAGAAGTCTGCTCTGGTACTGGCCTCAGCTTACTCACAGTGGTCTGCGGTAGCAAGGTGGATGGTCCCTTTGTGGCGACAGCTTCCCCTCTACCTTCGACCACGACTGGTTCCTCAGCCGGCGGAACTGTTCTGGTTGGACTACAAGCCTGCAGTCCCAACCCTGCACTACTTCTGGATAGACTCTCAGATAGCCTAGCAGCCAGATGTCCCCGGGATAGGCCTTAGGTTTCTGGCCTAGCAACCCGGGGCAATACGAGACATGTCCACCCATACAGCCGTCCGGGTGGCACAGAACCCCGATCACCTGACCACACCCAAATAAATAGGTTCTCCCAGCAGGCCAAAGGACCCAAGAATATCCCTCCCCATTGGCTGAGACACCCCATTAATTCTTAATCTGTCCTTGCAGTGCCCTTGTCTTATCTAATGTCACCAGACCATCTAGTGACAGAAGAGAGAAGTGCAGCAATTCCAGAATTAGGGGAAAATCAATTGACCTAACAACTGGCCAAGGCAACTATCACTTGGCAAATACATTTAATAGCCACCCTCATCTCGGTCCAAAATGGATTTACAAGGTACCCCCGTGTCATGTTTTTTTTTTTCAGAGATTTTTTTTGAAAAAAAAAATTGAAAAAAAATGTGAAATAAAAAATATAAAAAAAGTTTGAAAAAATATAAATTTGAAAATAAATAAATAAATAAATAAATGTCCCCAAAATTGTCCAAAATCTAACCCCGGCCCTTTTGTCCCCAAAATGGTTCAAAATGGTCCAAAATCTAATCCCCAGCTCTTTTGTCCCCAAAATTGTTCAAAATCTAACCCCCGGCCCTTTTGTCCCAAATTATTTTCAAAATTGAAAAAAAAAAAAATTTGAAAAAATAAATAAAAAAAATTTGAAAAAATAAAAATTGAAAAAAAGAACGTGAAAAAAATTAGAAAAAAAAATTTAAAAAAAAAATTTTACAATTTTTTTAAAAAAAAAAACATTTGAAAAATAATTTCATTTTGAAAAAAAAATAGAAAATAAATGTGAAAAAATAAAAAAAAATTGAAAAAAAAAATGGAAAAAAAAAATTACATGACACTTGGTGCAGGGACAGTTCTAAGCACGGGAAACAAGCGCGAATAGTACCCAGAAGTTCAGGTCCCCATTGACTTCAATGGGGTTCGGGTTCGGGGTCAAGTTCGGGTCAAGTTCGGTCCCAAACTTGAACTTTTTTCCGAAGTTCGGCCGAACCCGTCGAACTCGAACATCCAGGTGTCCGCTCAAATCTAGTTACTAGTTACTAGTAAAGTGTTTTGTAGGAGAGTAAATGTTTCTTAATTGTTCCCATCATGTCATCTTCAGTATATATTTCTAGAGCTTGTGGTGCATGATGTTGGTGTACTGCTGTGTTGAATTCTGCAAGCCCCAAATTTCATGGTTCGAATATCTGATGTGGTGTTTTATGTCTCAAAGTAAAAAAAATGTTAAAAAATAAAATAAAATTGAAAAATGTAAAAAAAATAAAAATAAATAAATAAATAAAAAATTTGAAAAAAAAATTAATAAAATTTGGTCCAAAAATGGTCCAAATTCGAACCCCCGGCCCTTTTGTCCCCAAAATGGTAAAAAATCTAACCCCAGGCCTTTTGTCCCAAAATTTGTTAAAAATGGTCCAAAATCTAACCCCCGGCCCTTTTGTCCCCAAAATGGTCCGTAATCTAACCCCAGGCCTTTATGTCCCCAAAAGGGTTTAAAATGGTCCAAAATCTAACCCCCGACCCCTTTGCCCCAAAATGGTCCAAAATCTAACCTCCGGCCCTTTTGTTGAAAATGGTCCAAAATCTAACCCCCGGCCCTTTTGTCCCCAAAATGGTCTGAAATCTAACCCCCGGCCTTTTTGTCCCCAAAATGGTTTAAAATGGTCCAAAATCTAACCCCCAGCCCCTTTGCCCCGAAATGGGGCCGGGGGTTAGATTTTGGACCATATTCAACAAAAGGGCCGGAGGTTAGATTTTGGACCATTTCGGGACAAAGGGGTCGGGGGTTAGATTTTGGACCATTTTAAACCCTTTTGGGGACATAAAGGCCTGGGGTTAGATTACGGACCATTTTGGGGATAAATAAAAATTTGAAAAAAATTTTTAAAACAAAAAATATTAAAAAAATAAATAAATTGAAAAAAAAATTGAAAAATAAAAAATTTGAAAAAAAATTTATAAAAATAATAATATATAGCCGTGAATTTGAAAAAAAAATTGAAAACAAAAAATATAAAAAAAATGAATAAATTGAAAAAAAAATGAAAAATAAATAATTTGAAAAAAAAATTGAAAAAAAAATTATAAAAAATAATAATATATAGCCGTGAATTTGAAAAAAATTGAAAACAAAAAATATAAAAAAATAAATAAATTGAAAAAAAAATTTTTAAAAAAAAGAAAAAAAAAATTTGAAAAAATTTTTTTGAAAAAAAAATAATTGATAAAAATAATTAAAAAAAAATAGAAAAAAAAATTTGAATTTTTTTTTTTGAAAAAAACAATTGAAAAAAATTTGAAAGAAAACAAATAAAAAAAAATGTAAAAACAAATTTGAAAACAAATTGAAAAAAATTAATTGAAATTTTTTTAAAAAAAAAATGAAAAAAAAATTTGAAAGAAAAAGAAATTGGAAAAAAAATGTGAAAAAAAACGTGAAAAAATATTTAAAAATAAAAAAATTTGAAAAAAAAATTGAAAAATTAAAATATATATTAAAAATATTTATAAATTGAAAAAAAAAATGAAAAATAAAAAATTTGAAAAAAAAATATTTTAATAAAAAAAAATTGAAAAAAAAATAATAAAAAAATAATAATATATAGCCGTGAGTGAGTTTTTAATTTATTTTTTTACCTCAGAAATGACAGGGACAGTTCTAAGCATGGGAAACAAGCGCGAATAGTCCTCAGAAGTTCAGGTCCCCATTGACTTCAATGGGGTTCGGGGTCAAGTTCGGGTCAAGTTCGGCCCCAAACTCGAACTTTTTTCCGAAGTTCGGCCGAACCCGTCGAACTCGAACATCCAGGTGTCCGCTCAAATCTAGTTACTAGTAAAGTGTTTTACTTCAGAAATGACACTTGAAAAAATAAAAAAAATGACAAAAAAAATTTGAAAAAAAGAAAAAATGTTGAAAAATTTTTTTTGAAAAAAATGGTCCAAAATCTAACCCCCGGCCCTTTTGTCAAAAATGGTCCAAAATCTAACCCCCGGGCCTTTTGCCCAGAAATAGTCCAAAATCAAACCCCCGGCCCTTTTGTCCCCAAAATGGTTCAAAATCAAACCCTCGGCCATTTGAATTTTTTTAAAAAAAAAAAACAATTGAAAAAAAAAATTATTGAAAAAAACATTTGGAAAACAAACATTTTAAAAAAAAATTAAAAAAAATAATTTGAAAAAAAACAAATTGAAAAAATTGAAAAAAAAATTGGAAAAAAAAA
Source organism: Rana muscosa (assembly GCA_029206835.1). Taxonomy (NCBI): domain Eukaryota; kingdom Metazoa; phylum Chordata; class Amphibia; order Anura; family Ranidae; genus Rana; species Rana muscosa. The sequence continues at coordinate 348,886,390 of CM055122.1, forward strand.
TGAAAACAAAATTGAAAAAAAATTGAAAAAAAAACATTTTGTACCGAAAATTGAAAAAAATCGAACCCCCAGCTCTTTTGTCCCCAAAATTGTCCAAAATCTAACCCCCAGCCCTTTTGTCCCAATTTTTTATCAAAATGGTCCAAAATCGAACCCCCGGCCGTTTTGTCAAAAATGGTCCAAAATCGAACACAATTTTCATTTGTCCACAATTTTTGGGACAAAAGAGCTGGGGGTCAAATTTTGGACCATTTTGAACCATTTTGGGGACAAAAGGGCCGGGGTTAGATTTTGGACAATTTTGGCGGACAAAAGAGCTGGGGGTTCGATTTTGGACCATTTTTTACAATTTTCGGTACAAATGGGCCACGGTTTTTTTTCAAATTTTTTTTTTTCAAATTTTTTTTTCACATTTTTTTTCAAATTTTTTTTTCAAATGGCCGGGGGGTTAGATTTTTGGACCATTTTGGGGACAAAAGGGCCGGGGGTTCGATTTTGGACCATTTCGGGGCAAATTTTTTTTTTTTTTTAAATTTTGAAAAAAAATTGGGACAAAAGGGCCGGGGTTTAGATTTTGTACCATTTTTTTAAATTTTCGTGACAAAAGGGCCGGGGGTTCGATTTTGAACCATTTTCGACTAAAGGGCCGGGTGTTCGATTTTGGACCATTTTTGACAAAACGGCCGGGGGTTCGATTTTGGACCATTTTGAAAAAAATTTGGGACTAAAGGGCCGGGGGTTAGATTTTGGACAATTTTGGGGACATTTTTTTTTATTTTATTTTATTTTTTCAAATTTTTTTTTCAATTTTTTCAAATGTTTTTATTTTTTTCAATTTTTTTTCTTTTTTTCTTTTCAATATATTTTTTTTTACTTTGAAACATAACACACTTACCACATCAGAGTTTCGAACCATGAAATTTAGTGCTTGCAGCATTCAACACAGCAGTACACCAACACCATGCACCACAAGCTCTAGCCAGCTGCACAACTTCTCTGTAGAACTATATACTGAAGATTTACTTGCCTACAAAACACTTTACTAGTAACTAGATTTGAGCGAACACCTGGATGTTCGAGTTCGACTGGTTCGGCCAAACTTCGGAAAAAAGTTCAAGTTTGGGACCGAACTTGACACGAACTTGACCCGAACTTGACCCCGAACCCGAAACCCATTGAAGTCAATGGGGACCCAAACTTCTGAGGACTATTCGCGCTTGTTTCCCGTGCTTAGAACTGTCCCTGCACCAAGTGTCATGTGATTATTTTTCCAATGTATTTTTTTCACATTTTTTTTTCAATATTTTATTTTTCACAATTTTTTTTCACATTTTTTTTCAATTTTTTTTTCAATTTTAATTTTTTTTCAAATATTTTTTTTTCAAATTTTTTTTTTCAAATTTTTTTTTTCACATTTTTTTTCTATTTTTTTTTATTATTTTTTTTTCAATTTTTTTTTCTATGTTTTTCAAATTTTTTTCAAATTTTTTTTTCATTTTTTTTTTAAAAAATTTTGAAAAAAATTTGGGGCAAAAGGGCCGGGGGTTAGATTTTGAACCATTTTCGACAAAAGGGCCGGGTGTTCGATTTTGGACCATTTTTGACAAAACAGCCGGGGGTTCGATTTTGGACCATTTTGAAAAAAATTTGGGACAAAAGGGCCGGGGGTTCGATTTTGGACAATTTTGGGGACAAAAGAGCTCTGGGTTCGATTTTGGACCATTTTGAACCATTTTGGGGACAAAAGGGCCGGGGGTTAGATTTTGGACCATTTTCGACAAAAGGGCAAGAGGTTCGATTTTTGACCATTTTTGACAATTTTTGAAAAAAGGGCAGGGGGTTAGATTTTGGACCATTTTTTAAAATTTTAGGTACAAAAGGGCCAGGGGGGGTTTTTTTCAAATTTTTTTTTATTAATTTTTTTTTTTATTATTTTTTTTTCACATTTTTATTTTTTTTTTTTTCAAATGGCCGGATTTTGGACCATTTTGGGGACAAAAGGGCAGGGGGTTCAATTTTGGACCATTTTCGACAAAAGGGCCGGGAGTTTAGAAAAACCTGGTTGATCCTGCTGCTTTCTATCAATTAATTACAGATTTCAGTTCTGGATTTTGCAGCTGTGGTGGCAACTCTGCACATGCTCAGTTTTCAGTGAGTTTCTATGCTGAGCATTTCCCCCCCTATCACATCTGAGCAGCTCATGTGACTACAGAGTCATAGATATGAGTGTATACACAGTGGTAAATGACAGGCCACTCCCTCCTTCCATCTCCATGCCCACTAACCAGCCAAACACAATGGGGTGGGATATTGATAGATGCTTCACCTCCCTCTCGATCTAAGACACAGGCTGGAGGGGCGTGACAAGTTATTGGCAAAAAATATTAAAGATTTGATTTTAAATATATATTTGTATGACAATTTATTAATATTAAAGCGGACCGACGAAATAATTAAAAGTCAGCAGCTACAAATACTGTCCGCTGCAATCCCGCTATAATTCGCTGATCGCCACCATTACTAGTAACACAAAAAATATATATAAAAATTCCAAAAATATATACCATAGTTTGTAGACGCTATAATGTTTGTGCAAACCAATCAATATACGCTTATTGGGATTTTATTTTTACCAAAAATATAAAGCAGAATACATATTGGCCTAAATTGATGAAGAAATTTGAATACATTTTATGTATTTTTTTGGTCATTTTTTTATAGTAGAAAGTAAAAAACAAAATTGTTTTTAAATAAAAACATTGTCTGTCTTTTTTTGTTTATAGCGCAAAAAATTAAAACAGCAGGAGGCAATCAAATACCACCAAAATCAAGCTCTCTTTGTGGGAGGGGGGGAGGACATACATTTTATTTGAATACAGCGTTGCACGACTGCACAATTGTCAGTGCCATATAGCAAAAAAATGGCCTGGTCATGAAGGGAGGTAAACCGTCCGGAGCGGAAGTGGTTAATTAACCACTTAAGCCCCGGACCATTTCGGGCCATTAGGACCAGGCCTGTTTTTGGGATTCGGCACTGCGCTGCTTTAACTGTAAATTGTGCGGACATGCAATGTTGTACCCAAATGAAATTTGCGTCCTTTTCTTCCCACAAATAGAGCTTTCTTTTAATGGTATTTGATTGCCTCTGCGATTTTTATTTTTTGCGATATAAACAGAAAAAGACCGAAAATTTTGAAAAAAAATGATATTTTCTACTTTTTGTTATAAGAAAAATCGAATAAACTCAATTTTAGTCATACATTTAGGCCAAAATGTATTCAGCCACATGTCTTTAGTAAAAAAAAATGTCAATAAGCGTATATTTATTGGTTTGCGCAAAAGTTATAGCGTTTATAAACTAGGGTACATTTTCTGAAATTTACACAGCTTTAAATTTATGACTGCCTATCTCATTTCTTGAGGTGCTAAAATGGCAGGGCAGTACAAAACCCCCCCAAATGACCCCATTTTGGAAAGTAGACACCCCAAGGAAATTGCTGAGAGGCATGTTGAGCCCATTGAATATTTTTTTTTTGTCCCAAGTGATTGAATAATGACAAACAAAAAAAAAAATTACAAAAAGTTGTCACTAAATGATATATTGCTCACACATGCCATGGTTATATGTGGAATTGCACCCCAAAATACATTCTGCTGCTTCTCCTGAGTACGGGGATACCACATGTGTGGGACTTTTTAGGAGCCTAGCCACGTACGGGACCCCGGAAACCAAGCACCGCCTTCAGGATTTCTAAGGGCGCAAATTTTTGATTTCACTCTTTACTACCTATCACAGTTTCGAAGGCCATAAAATGCCAAAATAGCACAAAACCCCCCCAAATGACCCCATTTTGGAAAGTAGACACCCCAAGCTATTTGCTGAGAGGCATGTTGACCCCATTGAATATTTTTTTTTGTCCCAAATGATTGAATAATGACAAAAAGAAAAAAAAATGTACAAAAAGTTGTCACTAAATGATATATTGCTCACACATGCCATGGTTATATGTGGAATTGCACCCCAAAATACATTCTGCTGCTTTTCCTGAGTATGGGGATACCACATGTGTGGGACTTTTTGGGAGCCTAGCCACGTACAGGGCCCCAAAAACCAAGCACTGCGAACGCTGCAGTTATGTGTGTTGTGTTTGGTAAGTGACAGTGATCGATCGATACTGCACTTGGGTGGGCTGGGCTGGGCTGGGCGGAGGGGCTAAACGCAGGCGCTAGCAGGTATCTGGGCTGATCCCGCTAACACTGCGTTTTTGGGAACCCTAAACCGCTGGGGATGCTAGTATAGATCTGATCAGATCTGATCAGATACTATACCATTAAGGGGGGTGTATGCTTTGCGCGTGGGTGTTAGCGTTACTGTCACTAACCTAACACTGCCTGGGGCGACGCAGACCCTCTCTGGCGCTAAAACCTAATTGATCTCACCCGCCGGGCGATCAGGGGGGTTAAACCTTTATTGGGTTATATACGGCGGGTGCCCTGATGCTATAAAAAGCAAACTAATCAACCAGCGTCACCCGTAACCTTTATATGGTGATCACTGGTGAAAGGGTTAACTAGGGGCAATCAGGGGGTTAAAACCTTTATTAGGTTAAATATGGGGGTACCTGACACTATATAAAAACCTGACGGGTAACCTAAATAACTAAATAACTTACTGGCTAACCAGTGACACCAGTGACGCTTATACGGCGATCACTGGTGAAAGGGTTAACTCTAGGGGCAATCAGGGGGTTAAAATAATATATGGGGGTACCTGACACTAATAAAAACCTGCGGCGAACCTAAAAAAAAATAACTGCCTATCTAAAACACCAGCGACACGAATACAGCGATCGGAAAAACAATCGCTTAGTGACGCTGAAGTTAGGGGGTGAAAGGGTTACCTGGGGGGTGATCAAGGGGTTAAACCTTTATTAGGGGGGGGGTTAGGGGGCTACCCTGGACCTAAAGGGGCCTAATCCTAACTGCCCTGCAACTTTTTACAATCACAGATGACACTAAATGCAGTGATCAGTAAAATAAATGATCACTGCAATCAGTGACACTGTGATTGGGGGCTTTGGGGTGACCTGGGGGGTTATCTGGGGGTGACTGGGGGGTGATCTGTGTGCCTATGTGTACCTACGTGTCAGCGGACTGTTGGTGCACTAACCTGCTTCTTCTCTGCTCGGCGCCGGGAACGAAAAGACCGCGGCGAGGGAGATGACATCACTTCCTCCAGCCTTGTTTACATCACATGGCGGAGGAAGCATTTTCATTGGCCGGGAGCGATCGCGAGGGGGGGCGGAATCGAGCGGCCGCCCCCTCATGCCTGATCGCTCCCGAACACTTAACGGCCGCTCACTGCAGTGAAGGGGGGTCCGGATGGACCCCCCAACTGCACAAAGGCGATCACGTAGATCTACGTGATTCTGCCTGTCCGTGCCATTCTGCCGACGTAAATCGGCGGTGGGCGGTCGTTAAGTGGTTAACAAAACAGCGAATTGCAGGATGACATTTTCTGAAGCACCATTCATAAACAGCGCCGCAACAATCATGCATGCCAGTGCACCCTTTCAATGCCTGTGGTCGAGCTGTCATCTGATCACAGGCAAAAATCAGGATCAAGAGAAGGCTCCGTGTCTTGCGATTGCCTGGGAAATCATAAAAATGTACTCACAGCCCTCCCCGTCTGCTTCTCCTTTGTAACACTGCTCCCACTGACACCAACCACAAAGCAGGCATACAGAGCCCCAAAAGGGGCATATTTTACTATAAAGGGAGCACACTGACTATTAATGTTAAACAAAAAACAGACCCACCAATAGTTACGGGGCACTCAACGCTGATCACAAACATTTAAAGCAAACATCACTGACCCCCAACATTTAAAAGATGCACTCACCACCAACCCCCATAAAAGAAGCTCTAGCTGCTGACCACTGCAAGGTGTTCTGTCCACTACATAGTTCTGACTCCTGAACTTTGACTTCTGCACTAAATATGTCCTAAACAATCTTGGGGGAATTTGTACAGTCCTGGCACTTTAGGGTCTAAAAAAATTTAATAAGCAATCAGAAGATGTGGTTTTTGTTTTAACATTTTTGGTATTTTTCCCTTATATAGTAAAAAAAATAAAAAATAAAAGAAGAAGATTAAAGTGATTGTAAAGCCTTGTTTTTTCGTTAAAAATAACAAACGTTATACTTACCTGTCCTATGCACAGAGCAGCCCAGATCCTCCTCTTCTCTGCTCCCTCTTTGGTGCTCCTGGCCCCTCCATAGCAAGCAGTTTGCTATGGGGGCACCCGAGCCGAGTCACAGCTCCCTGTGTCCATTCAGACACGGAGCTGCGACCCCAGCCCCTTTCTCTCCTCATTGGCTGACTGACTTTGATTGACCGCAGCGGGAGCCAATGGCACCGCGCTTCTGTCTCAGCCAATGAGGAGGAAAGTCTCAGGCAGCCGAGACACTGCAACATCGCTGGATAGAGATGGGGCTCAGGTACACAGAAATCTTTTTTATCTTAATGCATAGAATGCATTAAGATAAAAAATCTGCCTTTACAATCACTTTAATTTGTGTACAGTGTTGCATGATGGAGTAATTGTCAAAGTATCCCTGCACGGAATACCCCAAAAAATGGGCTTGTAAAAAAGGGGTATATACTTGCTGGTAATTGAATTATAAAGTTCTGAATTGCATACAATACTGACCTCTTGTAATGCCATGATTGTGAAACTTTGTCACAGGAATGGCACGCCACGAGTATACTCCATGCAGACTTCTCTCACCTGCATAAGCATAAAAAGGAAAAAAAAAAAGAAAATGTTACTTTTGCCCCAGATACATAACAGCTAACTTAGGGAGGAAAAAAAAACTTTCCCTCTGCCCACTCTACTCATTTCCTGGCAGATCTCTAGATACCATTCAGGAGGAACCCTCTCTGCTCCTCATAAAACTTGCTCCTCTCCCCCTCCTCACACGATCACATCCAGGACTTCTTAGGAGCCTGTCTCCATCTTTGAAATTCCCTTAATTTACTATAAAAACTTTACACCTTTAACTGGATACATGTTTTCATGGTTAATGAATTGATCCTGCTGGATCATGTGTGCTGCGTTTTTCTAGCTTTGCAGTGCAGTTTGCAATCGCAGCGATTCCACCCACGATTCCAAATCGCCAGATCTGAATGGTGCCTAAAATAACCGTGTAAGTCCTCTTCCGCATGGCGTCGACTGCCAGCGGGGGTGGATGACGACGACAACAGTTCACACCGTATTTGTTCGCTGATCCCTACTGAGCAGGCGGATGACAGGTCTGTGTCTGCTCCGCTTCTGCAGGGCAGACACAGCCCGCTTTCCTCTATGGGCTTTTGGATGTAAATGTCCATTTATATCCAACTGCCAATTGATCCAATCTGCTGGACGGAAGGGGATCCCATCTGTTTGTCTTTATCAGATTGGATGTAGGCGGGAACAGGGCCGGCGCTACCACTAGGCAGACTAGGCAACTGCCTAGGGCGCCCAGCCGCCTAGGGCACCCGGCCGCTGGTTATTCTACTCCCGCATCACCATCTACACAGAGCTTGCAATCTAACAGGCCGCTCTGACATGAGAAAGCAGCACAGCGCCCCCCTACCCCCCCCCCCCCACGCGGGGCTCTCTGCTCTGACATCGTGTGTCCAGGCAGCAATCATCCAGTTCCCCCAGCACGGCGCTCTCCGCTCTGGTGTGTCCAGAAATTCCCCCTCTCCACTCTGAGATCATGACGTCACATGATCTACACACTGCTACTGAGTCCTGCCCCTCTTGTGTGCTCCGTCCAATCCACCTCTAACTTTTGCCCTGAGCAGCTACAGACTTCTCCCGCGTCCCGCCCCTCCTGTGCACTCCGTCTGTGAAGAGAAGGTGGGCAGGAAGATTAAACACACAAGCAGCCAAATGCCACAAAGAAAAACTGCTGAATGAACCAGTGAGCCCCTGGGGACCATTCCAAGTGAGTGAGCTCTTTCACTGACCAGACTCTGCTCCCTTCTCTCTCTCCCTGACCCCCCCTCATCTCTCACTGACCCCCCCTCATCTCTCCCTGACCCCCCCTCATCTCTCCCTGTCCCCCTCATCTCTCCCTGACCCCCCTCATCTCTCACTGACCCCCCCTCATCTCTCCCTGACACCCCCTCATCTCACACTGACACCCCCCTCATCTCTCACTGACACCCCCTCATCTCTCACTGACACCCCCTCATCTCTCACTGACCCCCCCTCATCTCTCACTGACCCCCCCTCATCTCTCACTGACCCCCCCTCATCTCTCCCACTGACACCCCCTCATCTCTTCCACTGACACCCCCCCTCATCTCTCCCTGACTGCCCCCTCTCTCTCCCTGACCTCCTCCTAAGACCCCCTCTCTCTCCCTGACCCCCCCTCTCTCTCCTTGACCCCCCCTCGCTCTCTGCTTGACCCCCCCTCGCTCTCTCCTTGACCCCCCCTCGCTCTTTCTTTCCTTGTCAGGACTGGAAGTATCTTTACTCCAATCTGTTTATCTCTTGTTTTAACTCCTTCCTTACCATCATCTGCCTATAACAGAATTACTTAACTTTATCCTATTAAAGTGGTATTAAAGCAAAGCAAAATATTTATTATACTGCAGATTACCAATTTATAGATGGGTGGCTGCATTAGTTTTGTTTTTAGGTTTTCTCTTTTATATTCACCTGGTGATCCTGCTAGTAAGTCTGTTGTTTTTCAAAAGAACAAGCTGTCTTGCAGATGTAGCAGTTAGAGGGTTGAATCAAACCATTTAACATTGGCAAAGGGGGTGGAGTCAGGGGCGCACCCAGAGTGGGGCGGCAAAATGAGGTTTCGCCTAGGGTGTCCCAAATCCTTGCACTGGCCCTGGGCGGGAACACAAGTCTGTTTACACTTGCTGCGCCATAGAGGAGAACAGAGGGTCCGATCGGGTCCGCCAGTAAAACTAACCGGTGGACCCAATCGATCCACTTGTGTGAAAGGGGTCTAAGAATGTTTTGTATCTGTATTACCCACCTTATTTCTAGCTCTCTGTCCACAGCAAATAAACCAACAACAGCACTCACCAGTCTGGCGAAGGGGGCTTTTCTTATTAACAGTTCTGTTGACTTTTGATATTTTCTTATCTCCATGAGTGCTCGTGTCCCAGGCCGATAATGATGCGTACGTTTCTGTCTGAGGAATGTTCCTTCTGTTTGGGAGGTACCTGCTCTGCTTGGCCCCGGTTCTGCATTGTAAAAATGTCCAAATTACCAAGATCCTTTTTTATACCCTATATATTGTCAAAAGTATTGGGACACTTGCCTTTACACGCACATGAACTTTAATGGCATCCCAGTCAAAAATCAATTATTCTCTATGGCGATGGTTCACATCTCCACTCCAACACCTGAAGTTGGAAGCTCCAAAAACACCTGAAGCTCAAACCAGTTCTGGAGCTTTTTTTTTTTTTAGGCAGATTTGGGCGTTTTTCAGTTTTTTACATTGGTGACCATTTGACCTGTACAAAATCGCGGCAAAAACACGTAGAAATCGCGGTAAAGTCGTGCGACCTTCTGCCTGAAAACGCTATGCTCAGGTGTGAATGGGGCCTTAGTGCTTCTTTGTGGAGGTCAATGGTAAGTGCACCTTTTTTAAATGTTAGGGTCAATGGTGTGTGTGCCTAATTCTCAAGGTTTGTTTTTTTGTTTTTTTAACATGCACTATATTGTAAAAAGTATTGGGACACCTGCCTTTACATGAACTTTAATGGCATCCCAGTCTTAGTCCGTAGGATTCAATATTGAGTTGGCCCACCCTTTGCAGCTATAACAGCTTAAAATTTTCTAGGAAGGATGTCCACAAGGTTTAGGAATGTGTCTATGGGAATGTTTGACCGTTCTTCCAGAAGCGCATTTGTGAGGTCAGGCACTGATGTTGGATGACACCCTTCCTAGAAAATTTGAAGCTGTTATAGCTGCAAAGGGTGGGCCAACTCAATATTGAATCCTACGGACTAAGACTGGGATGCCATTTAAAGTTCATGTAAAGGCAGGTGTCCCAATACTTTTTACAATATAGTGCATGTTAAAAAAAAAAAAACCTTGAGAATTAGGCACACACACCATTGACCCTAACATTTAAAAAAGGTGCACTTACCATCGACTTCCACAAAGAAGCACTAAGGCCCCATTTACACCTGAGCATAGCGTTTTTAGGCAGAAGGTCGCATGATTTTACCGCGATTTTTACGTGTTTTTGCCGCGATTTTGTACAGGTCAGATGGTCACCAATGTAAAAAACTGAAAAACGCCCAAATCTGCCTAAAAAAAAAAAAAAGCTCCAGAACTGGTTTGAGCTTCAGGTGTTTTTGGAGCTTCCATCTTCAGGTGTTGGAGTGGAGATGTGAACCATCGCCATAGAGAATAATTGATTTTTTTCCCCTCCAGCGTTTTGTAGCTTGAGGCTTTAAGCTGCAAAACACTCAGGTGTGAATGGGGCCTAAGGCTCGATTCACACGAATGCATGTTGCTTTTGAGCGTTTTTGCCTTGCTTTTTGCGGTGCTTGCCGCGTTTTTCAACATGCGTTTTTACCGCGATTTGCGTTTTTTTTTTTATTCATTTTTATACATTAATTTTTATTTTTATACATTTCCATAAAAAAATAAAAAAATAAACGCAAAACGCAAATCGCGGCAAAATCGCGGTAAAAACGCAGCAAAAACACGGTACTTGCGTTTTTGATGCTGGTCCATTGACTTCTATTACATGCAAAACGCTGCTTTTTGCAGGAAAAAAAGTCCCCGACCCTTTCCAAAAACGCAGAGGCACAAAAATGCATTGATGTGAACATGTTCCATAGGAACCCATGTTAAAACATTTCCATGCATTTCTGCAAAATGCACCAAAAAACGCATTAGTGTGAATCAAGCCTAACTGCTGACCAATGAGATCTGCAATCTGTACTGTGAACTACATAGTCCTGACTCCTGAACTTTGACTGCTGCACTATATACAGTGTGTCCTAAACTAAAGCAATTTTGGGGGTATTTTTATTGTTCTGGTACTTTAGGGCCTCAAAAAATTGTGATAAGCAGTCACAGCATATGGTTTTTGTTTCAAAGTTTTTATTTTTTATTTTATTTTTTTATATAGAAGAGAAAAATACCAATGCAAGTCATTTGGTTACAGTGTTGCATGATAGAGTAAGTTTCAGTCAAACTATCACAGCACTGAATACCCCATAAATTGTAAAAAAAAGGGGGTATATACTGGCTGGTACTCATTTGGTATATAAAGTTGTGCATTGCATACAACAATTAATGGCCTCTAGTAATGCTATGGTTGCTAAACTTTGCCCCATGAATGGCATTCTACAAGTATACTCCATACAGACTTCTCTCACCTGCACTTGCTTGTATTCCAGGCTGAGAACGATATTTCTGCCTGAGAAATGAACTTTTCTCTGTTTGGGAGACACTTTCTCTGCTTGGCCTCGGTCCTGCATTGTAAAAAATATCAAATCACTAAGATTTTTTTTTTTAAGATGCCTAAACTTATATTAAAATGGTAAATATTTTATTTTTAAAAAAAACGTGTCATATATACCTGCTCTGTACAACATCGATCCTCTTTTTAGATCCCCTGCTGGTGCTCCTGGCTCCTCCTCCTTTCAGAGTGCCTTCACAGCAAGCAGCTTGCTATGGGGGCACTCGTGCGTGTTTGCTCGTCTATAAGATACACAAGACGGGGCTCGGCACCACCCCCTGCTCCCTCCTCAATGGCTCCTGTTGCCATCTCCCAGCCAATGAGGAGACAGAGACCCAGGAGAGCAGCACTGGATCGCGATCAGGTAAGTATAAGGGGGATCAATACAAAGAACTTTTTTTTTTTACCTTCATGCATTAAAATGCATGAAGGTAAAAATCTTGATCTTTTAGAACCACTTTAAAGTGTATGTAAACCCTAGCAATTAACTTTTCATATTTGCTTCCTTTTGGTCTGTGATGCACACCAGCATTTTATTAGATCTGTTTGACAAAATGCAAAAAACATACCCATTGATCAGGTCAGAAATTCAGAGCTAACCTGTGCACACTTTCTGTGTTATCTCAAGTCTAATTAGCCCTTCTGGTTTTTATCTTGCACTACAAAAGAATTAGTGTCTATGTTGTAGAGATATGAAGACTGGAAGAGTTTGAGTAGTTTAGCAAAAGACAACTGGATAGGTCTGACAACACACAAAAAAAAAGCTGTGTGTTGTCAGCCCACCACAGGACTTAGGAGCTGGGTGCATTTCTGGCAACTCAGTTATTTCCTTGCAATTGCAGGGTCCTTAAAAGGGTTAAACATAGGAAAAAGTGCTTGTTTTGCAGAGATGTACTGCATGCAATTTTTCCCCCGACATACACTTAAGAGAAGTATGGGTTTTGCTTTTTTAGAAAGTTGCTGCAGCGGTTCCCTGCTGTCTCTGCACTGATAACCGAGCCACAAAACACAGCCGATGGCTCGGTTCTCTCACCTCCCCGAGCAGAGAGTTGCCGACTGTCAGTCAGTATCACTCCTGTTCTGCTCCTCCACGCTCATTGGAGCTCTGAGCTGTGAGGGGGGGGAGCGGACATCTCAGCAGCTCGCCGAGACTGCCATCAGTCCAGGCAGCTGGTGGATCCAGACTTGGGAAGTCGGGATAACGTGGTGCCTGGACTGATGGCAGTGATGTCAGACCACTCTCTGCTGAAAACAGGTCACAGGAGTGCAAAACTAATTGCACTCCTGTGACCCATAGGAGAAGCTCAGCCTAAAAAGCTCAGGCAGGACTTCTCCTTTAAAATTACTGTTAATTAGGGTTAAAAAGGAATGTAGATTTGAAAAACAAAAACACACCTTTACTGAGCACATCCTAGCTGTAATGAAAAGCAGCGGTGAATAGTGCACAAGCAGGGGGAGATGGACAGGGCACGTACATACAATAAGGTTGATTTACTAAAATTGGAGACTGCAGAATCTGGTGCAGCTCTGCATAGAAACCAATCAGCTTCTAACTAAAGCTTGTTTAATTAAGCTTCAAAGTGATTGTTTGTTTTGTTTTAAAAAAATAAACCTTTACAAACATGTCATACTTGCCTGCTCTGTGCAAGGGTTTTGCACAAAGCGGCCTGACCCTTCTTTTCTGGGGTCCCCCGGCAGCGCTCCTGGTCCCTCTTCATTGGGTGCCCCCCAGGGAGACCCGCATTCCCTGGGGGCACAGTCCCGAGCCCTGCTGCTGTGTCCATTGACACAGACAGCAGGACCGGGTTACTGGATTTGATTGACAGCAGCAATAGCTCCTGCTGCTTTCAATCTATCCAATGAGGACCCAAGACAGTGGCTGGGCTTGTGCTTGTTGCTGGAACAATCGGGCTCAGGTAAGAAAAAGGGGGGCCCTGGGGGGCACCTGCAGCACAGACGGTTTTTCACCTTGAAGAATGCATTAAGGTGAAAAGCCATAAGACTTTATAACTCCTTTATAAAAAATATAAAAAAAAAATAAACCACACAACCCTGGAAGCCGATTTTTTTCTATGCACAGCTGCACCAGATTTCGCACACTCCAGTTTTAGTAAATCAACCCCAATGTGTACTTTGGGGAAGTTCCTATGGACATACCTAGCCTGCCCAATGTCTGCAACTGGTTAAAGTGGATCTGACTTTAAAATGTGAACATTTGCTGTCTAATAGGGAACATCTAGAAAGGTTGTCATCTGTCCCTCTGAAAAAAGTACCTGGATTCACTCTTGAAAAACAGGTGCCCACCTCCTGGCATGTGATTGCCTATAGAATTTAAGAGTTCACAAAAAAGAAACTCTGGGGGCACTCTATCTTTTTGTATTCTTATGAAATAAGAAAAACTGAACTGTGGCAAACAATCGTTGGTTGCCACAGTTCAGCTTTTCTTATTTCATAAGGATACAAAAAGATAGAGTGCCCCCAGAGTTTCTTTTTTGTGAACTCTTAAATTCTATAGGCAGTCACATGCCAGGAGGTGGGCACCTGTTTTTCAAGAGGGAATCCATGTGGGCAAAGTGACAAGTTCTCTTGTGAGAAAAGAAAAGCCCTTCACCCACTGATACAGGCCCTTCAGGGCTTCCTGTGCGTCTCCATTTCTCCACTGGTACCTGGAGTGCTAACCCGTGTAAGCTCCCACGTAATGTACATACAGTATAAATCCCATCCTTACTTGGGGATGGTGGAGGTGGTGTCACTCTCTTCGGAGGCCTGGTCTTTCACCGGGATGGCGGGCTTCTACGATGTGGTCTCATTCTAACTCAACACAACTCATTTAAAAAAGCAAGACCCTACAAAAGTAGGAAAGGAAATGTAAAATGTCAAATTGGGTTTTTAATATCTATCTATCTATCTATCTATCTACACACACAGTATCTCATAAAAGTGAGTACACCCCTCACATTTTTGTAAATATTTTATTCTATCTTTTCATGTGACAACACTGAAGAAATGACACTTTGCTACAATGCAAAGCAGCGAGTGTACAGCTTGTATAACAGTGTAAATTTGCTGTCCCCTCAAAATAACTCAACACAGCCATTAATGTCTAAACCGCTGGTACTAAAAGTGAGTACACCCCTAAGTGAAAATGTGCACATTGGGCCCAATTGGCCATTTTCCCTCCCCGGTGTCATGTGACTCGTTAGTGCTACAAGGTCTAAGGTGTGAATGGGGAGCTGGTGTGTTAAATTTGGTGTCATCGCTCTCACTCTCTCATACTGGTCACTGGAAGTTCTACAAGGCACCTCATGGCAAAGAACTCTCTGAGGATCTAAAAAAAAAAAAAAAATTGTTGCTTTACACAAAGATGGCCTAGGCTATGAGAAGATTGCCAAGACCCTGAAACTGAGCTGCAGCACGGTGACCAAGACCATACAGCGGTTTAACAGAACAGTTTTCACTCAGAACAGGCCACTCCATGGTCAACCAAAGAAGTTGAGGGCACGTGCTCAGCGTCATATCCAGAGGTTGTCTTTGGGAACCAACGATTGTTTGCCACAGTTCAGCTTTTCTTATTTCATAAGGATACAAAAAGATAGAGTGCCCCCAGAGTTTCTTTTTTGTGAACTCTTAAATTCTATAGGCAGTCACATGCCAGGAGTAGTGATGAGCCGAACACCCCCGGGTTCGGTTCGCACCAGAACCCGCGAACGGACCGAAAGTTCGCACGAACATTAGAACCCTATTAAATACAATGGATGCGAACGTTCGGATTCTAAAGTGCTAATTATAACGACTATTATCCATGTTATTGTCCGAAACAGAGTTTGGGAACCCGGCTTCTGCACCAGGGGACATGTATCAATGCAAAAAGAAGTTTTAAAAACGGACGTTTTCCGGGAGCAGTCATTTTAATGATGCATAAAGTGAAAAAAAAAAGTCAAATATTCCTTTAAATATTGTACCTGGGGGGTGTCTAAAGTATGCCTGTGAAGTGCCACGTGTTTCCCGTGTTTAGAACTGTCCCTGCACAAAATAACATTTCTAAAGGGAAAAAAGTCATTTAAAACTGCTTGCGGCTTTAATGCAATGTCTGGTCCCGGTAATATGGATGAAAATCTTTAGGAAAAATGGCATAGCTACCCCATCAACCCCCCCCCCCTACCCCAGCCCATTACCAGCCCCTTTGGGTCTTGTATGGATATTAAGGGGAACCCCGCACACAAAATAAAAAAGGACCTATATACTCTGAACAGCCGTATACAGGCGGTGCATACAAGACAGGGACTGTAGGTTTGTTCTTATGTAGAATCTGTTTATAATTTTGAACAGCTGCATTGTTTAAGTGGAGCTCCATGGCAAATTCCTTTTTTTTAGCTTTTTGTAAAACATAGGGAACGGTTATCACCCCTGTCACATTTTTTTTGCTGTCTGTGCCCCTGTTCAGAACATTTCACCTCACTTTGCGTCCCAATGACAACTGTTTTTGAAATGTGGTGTTTTTATTGAAACAAGGATTGGTGATAA
Source organism: Rana muscosa (assembly GCA_029206835.1). NCBI lineage: Eukaryota > Metazoa > Chordata > Amphibia > Anura > Ranidae > Rana > Rana muscosa. The sequence continues at coordinate 348,902,409 of CM055122.1, forward strand.
AGCATCAGCAGAGAGGAGACACCTTTCTCCCATATTAATTCTTAAAGGAGAGAATTTTCCTTTCAAGGGGTAGATTTCCTCTCACTTCCTGTTGTCTTCTTCCGTTTGCAAGTAGTAGTAGTTTGTAAGTTGGATGTTTGAAAGTAGGGACCTTCCGTATATACTCTGCAGAAATTGGCCCCTTAGGTGTTGGTGTTGGCACAACACTGAAAGCACTCACAGTTATTCTTGGTGGGTGCTGGAACGCCCTGCTGTCAAGTATAATATCAGGAATTGTAATAACATATAATTGTTGATCAGTGGTAGTAAAAATTGGGCCTTTGATGGTGGTGCTGGTGCCACAACACTGTAAGGCCTGACAGTTACTCTTGGTGGGCGCAGCAATGCTCCCTGCTGTGAATTATTAGATCAATAATTATAATTGCATGCCCCTGTTGAACAGGGGCTGAAAAATTGGGCCTTTGGTGGTGGTGGTGATGGTGGTGCTGGTGCCACAACACTGTAAGGCCTGACAGTTACTCTTGGTGGGCGCAGCAATGGGCCCTGCTGTGAATTATTATATCAATAATTATAATTGCATGCCCCTGTTGAACAGGGGCTTAAAAATTGGGCATTTGGTGGTGGTGGTGGTGGTGATGGTGGTGCTGGTGCCACAACACTGTAAGGCCTGACAGTTACTCTTGGTGGGCGCAGCAATGGGCCCTGCTGTGAATTATTAGATCAATAATTATAATTGCATGCCCCTGTTGAACAGGGGCTGAAAAATTGGGCCTTAGGCACTGGTGGCACAACACTGCAACCCCTCACAGATACTGTACTTGGAGCACAGCAATGAGGCCTGTTGCAAAGTATTGCATCACAAATTTTAATTACACGCCCCTGTTAAACAGGGGCTGAAAAATTGGGCCTTAGCCACTGGTGGCGTCACCCATAAACCAAAATGATCTTCCAAGCTATCATCGTTAATCGTATCACTGAGGAGGAGGAGGAGGATAGCCAGTCAACATAACAGCACAGGCACTCAGCATCAGCATCAGTCTTGAAGGGATGTGACATTTTAAAATCAATTAGTCTGTTATATCAGCATCTGGTGTGTGGTAGCTGGTGGTGATCCAAGACTGGTTCATCTTGATGAAAGTCAGTCGATCAACCGAGTCGGTGGACAGGCGCACCCTGTGATCCGTGACAAATCCTCCAGCAGCACTGAATGTGCGTTCTGAAAGAACGCTGGATGCAGGACAGGCCAGTAGCTCAATTGCATACTGTGCAAGCTCTGGCCAGTGATCCATCCTCAAGACCCAGTAAGCCAGAGGATTTTCGGTGGGGAAGGTGTCCAAGTCTGACCTTGCCCCTAGGTATTCCTGGACCATGTATATCAGACGCTGGCGATGGTTGCTGGAAACCGATCATACTTTGGGGCTGCGGACTAAAGAATTGTCTGAACGCATCGGTCAGACGGCCACCTTCCCCACCGCTCCTTCTTTGACTGCCCAAAGCCTCAGCAACTCGTTGTCCAGGACCAGGAGTTTGTAACCTCCCAGTCTCTGGGAACGCGTTGCACAGACCTTTCTGCAAGGCCTCCCGGAGTTGTCTCAACCTCTGCTCCCTCTGCGACGGTACGATAAGGTCCGCAACCTTACCCTTGTACCGTGGATCAAGGAGAGTGGCCAGCCAATAATGGTCCCTCTCCTTGATCCGAAAAATACGAGGATCCTTCCGCAGACTTTGCAGGATCAAGGAGGCCATGCAGCGTAGGTTAGCTGAGGCATTCAGTCCGGAGTCCTCTGGGTCACTAAGGACGACATGATCCGCAGCCACCTCCTCCCAGCCACGTACAAGTCCACTGGTTTCTTGGGACTGTAAATCATCCCTAAAAGACTGCTGCTGATGATGCTGAGTGCCAGCCTCCACCTCCATGCTGACACAATCCTCCTCCTCCTCCTCCTCCTCCTCCTCTTCCTGTGCGATGGGTGGGACAGAAGGAACACTGTCTGGGTAAAGGGGGCCTTGAGAGGCAAGGAAGTCCTCCTCTTCCTGCCTCTGTTCTGCCTCAAGTGCCCTGTCCATTATTCCACGCAGCGTGTGCTCCAACAGGTGGACAAGAGGTACAGTGTCACTGATGCATGCACTGTCACTGCTCACCATCCTCGTGGCCTCCTCAAATGGTGCCAGGACAGTGCATGCATCCCTGATCATGCCCCACTGGCGTGGTGAAAAAAACCTGAGCTCCCCTGACCCTGTCCTGGTGCCGTAGTCGCACAGGTACTCATTGATGGCCCTCTGCTGCGTGTGCAGCCACTGCAGCATGGCCAACGTTGAGTTCCACCTGGTGGGCATGTCACATATAAGGCGGTTCTTGGGCAGGTTCAACTCCTTTTGAAGCTCAGCCAGGCGAGCACTGGCATTATAAGATCTGCGGAAATGCACACAGACTTTCCTGGCCTGCCTCAGGACATCCTGTAAGCCCGGGTACCTGCCCAAGAACCGCTGCACCACCAGGTTAAGGACGTGAGCCATACAGGGCACATGGGTCAGTTGTCCCTGTCGGAGGGCGGAGAGGAGGTTGGTGCCATTGTCGCAAACCACCATTCCTGGCTTAAGCTGGCGTGGCGTCAACCACCTCTCGGCCTGCCCCTGCAGAGCAGACAGGACCTCTGCCCCAGTGTGGCACCTGTCCCCCAAACACACCAGCGCAAGCACGGCATGGCATCTTTTTGCCTGCGTACTTGCGTAGCCCCTTGAACGCCTACGGAGCACCGCTGGTTCCGAGGACAAACCACAGGAAGAGGCCATGGAGGAAGAAGAAGAGGAGGGGGTGGAGGAGAGAGGTGTGTCACAACCAGTAGTAGCATTTTGGAGGCGTGGCGGTGGAACAACCTCCAACACTACTGCACCTTGTCCTGCATCCTTCCCAGCTGCCAAAAGAGTGACCCAATGGGCCGTGAAAGAAAGGTAACGTCCCTGTCCATGCCTGCTGGACCATTAGTCAGCGGTAATATGCACCTTACCGCTGACCGCCCTGTCCAGCGAGGCCAAGACATTGCCTTCCACATGCCTGTAGAGAGCCGGAATAGCCTTCCGTGCGAAAAAGTGTCGTTTGGGAACCTGCCACTGAGGAACCGCACATTGCACAAACTCACGGAAGGGGGCCGAGTCTACCAACTGAAAAGGCAGCAGTTGAAGCGCTAGCAATTTAGCCAAGCTAGCATTCAACCGCTGGGCATGTGGATGGCTGGGAGTGAACTTCTTTCGACGGTCCAGCAGCTGGGGCAGGGAAATTTGCCTGCTAGAATCGGACGTTGGTGTACTGCTAGCAGAGTGCCCGCAAGTACTTGCCTGTGACACACCTAATTCTACACCTTCATTCCTCTCAGAGCAGGTTTCAGAGAGGAGTGAAGGTATAGTGGGGTTGGAGATCCCAGCTGATGCGGTGCAAGAAGAGGTCAGCTTTGTTCTTTGGTGTGGGTCTTTAAGGTAGGCTTGCCAACGAGCTGCATGGCAGGTCAACATATGTCTGATCAAGCATGTGGTGCCCAAGCGGCTGATGTTTTGGCCACGCGATATACGCTTGAGACATATGTTGCAAACAGCAGCTGTGCGATCTGATGCACTCGCCTCAAAAAAGGCCCACACCAAAGAACTTTTTGAATGACGGGCAGAGGCAGCGCCCTGCACAGGCGGAGCTCTGCGGTGTGATTCCGTCTGTGTGCTGCCCATACGCTGGCCACTCAAGGGCATCCTGCCTCGTTGGAGATGTGCCTCCTCCTCATCCTCCTCCTCCTCCTCTCTCCTATTAGGCACCCACGTGGAGTCAGTGACCTCATCATCCCCTCCCTCCTCATCACTGGAGCCAATCTGGCAGTATGCTGCAGCTGCTGGAGCATGACTGCCAGATTGGTGTCCTTCTTGAGCATCCCCTCTCTCTGCTCTCACGCTGCTGCCTTCCTCTAGCTGGGTATCATCATCAGATCCTTCCAAACGCTGGGCATCCTCCTGGAGCATGTACCCAACACTGTGCTCAAACAGTTCGGGGGACTCCTCAGGAGGAGGGCATGGTGGGTCTAGGGAAGGATTGACTAATGAAGATAATGATACCAGAGAAGAGGACGCTTTGGCAGCTGCTTTGCCAGTACCCTGAGCCTGGGTGAGAGAGGATGAGGAGGATGAGGTGGGCTTGGTCATCCACTCTACCAAGTCTTCGGCATGATGTGGCTCAACATGTCCAGCTGCCGAAAACAAGGACAAGCGTGTCCCATGGCCATGTGCTGATGACAATGCACCGCGTACACGACCAGCACTGTTGCCCCCAGACACAGAGCCTGCTTGCCCTCTTTTTTTGCCTCCTGACTGTCTGCCTCTCCTTGGTTGCCTTCCAGACATTTTAATGGATGGCCTGCAGGGAGATGGGAAAAACAGCAATAAGGGCTACCTTCAGGTGTATATTGTGCAGGAGGCTTAGCAACCATGACACTGACACTGTCCCCTGCCTATCCTTCTCTGTCCCTAAACACAAGGATTGAAAATATGGTTCAGCAAAAAAGTTTTAGAACAGAATAGCACACTGACACTTTCCCTCACTGTCCTACTCTGTCCCTCCCTACAAACAAGATTTAGCACAGAATAGCACACTGATAATTTCTACGAGTGTCCTTCTCTGTCCCTCAACTCAAGGATTGAAAATATGGAACAGCAAAATTGGTTTAGAACAGAATAGCACACTGTCAGTTTCACTCACTGTACCTCTCTGTCCCTCAACTCAAGGATTGAAAATATGGAACAGCAAAATTGGTTTAGAACAGAATAGCACACTGTCAGTTTCACTCACTGTACCTCTCTGTCCCTCAACTCAAGGATTGAAAATATGGAACAGCAAAATTGGTTTAGAACAGAATAGCACACTGTCAGTTTCACTCACTGTACCTCTCTGTCCCTCAACTCAAGGATTGAAAATATGGAACAGCAAAATTGGTTTAGAACAGAATAGCACACTGTCAGTTTCACTCACTGTACCTCTCTGTCCCTCAACTCAAGGATTGAAAATATGGAACAGCAAAATTGGTTTAGAACAGAATAGCACACTGTCAGTTTCACTCACTGTACCTCTCTGTCCCTCAACTCAAGGATTGAAAATATGGAACAGCAAAATTGGTTTAGAACAGAATAGCACACTGTCAGTTTCACTCACTGTACCTCTCTGTCCCTCAACTCAAGGATTGAAAATATGGAACAGCAAAATTGGTTTAGAACAGAATAGCACACTGTCAGTTTCACTCACTGTACCTCTCTGTCCCTCAACTCAAGGATTGAAAATATGGAACAGCAAAATTGGTTTAGAACAGAATAGCACACTGTCAGTTTCACTCACTGTACCTCTCTGTCCCTCAACTCAAGAATTGAAAATATGGAACAGCAAAATTGGTTTAGAACAGAATAGCACACTGTCAGTTTCACTCACTGTACCTCTCTGTCCCTCAACTCAAGGATTGAAAATATGGAACAGCAAAATTGGTTTAGAACAGAATAGCACACTGTCAGTTTCACTCACTGTACCTCTCTGTCCCTCAACTCAAGGATTGAAAATATGGAACAGCAAAATTGGTTTAGAACAGAATAGCACACTGTCAGTTTCACTCACTGTACCTCTCTGTCCCTCAACTCAAGGATTGAAAATATGGAACAGCAAAATTGGTTTAGAACAGAATAGCACACTGTCAGTTTCACTCACTGTACCTCTCTGTCCCTCAACTCAAGGATTGAAAATATGGAACAGCAAAATTGGTTTAGAACAGAATAGCACACTGTCAGTTTCACTCACTGTACCTCTCTGTCCCTCAACTCAAGGATTGAAAATATGGAACAGCAAAATTGGTTTAGAACAGAATAGCACACTGTCAGTTTCACTCACTGTACCTCTCTGTCCCTCAACTCAAGGATTGAAAATATGGAACAGCAAAATTGGTTTAGAACAGAATAGCACACTGTCAGTTTCACTCACTGTACCTCTCTGTCCCTCAACTCAAGGATTGAAAATATGGAACAGCAAAATTGGTTTAGAACAGAATAGCACACTGTCAGTTTCACTCACTGTACCTCTCTGTCCCTCAACTCAAGGATTGAAAATATGGAACAGCAAAATTGGTTTAGAACAGAATAGCACACTGTCAGTTTCACTCACTGTACCTCTCTGTCCCTCAACTCAAGGATTGAAAATATGGAACAGCAAAATTGGTTTAGAACAGAATAGCACACTGTCAGTTTCACTCACTGTACCTCTCTGTCCCTCAACTCAAGGATTGAAAATATGGAACAGCAAAATTGGTTTAGAACAGAATAGCACACTGTCAGTTTCACTCACTGTACCTCTCTGTCCCTCAACTCAAGGATTGAAAATATGGAACAGCAACATTGGTTTAGAACAGAATAGCACACTGTCAGTTTCACTCACTGTACCTCTCTGTCCCTCAACTCAAGGATTGAAAATATGGAACAGCAAAATTGGTTTAGAACAGAATAGCACACTGTCAGTTTCACTCACTGTACCTCTCTGTCCCTCAACTCAAGGATTGAAAATATGGAACAGCAAAATTGGTTTAGAACAGAATAGCACACTGTCAGTTTCACTCACTGTACCTCTCTGTCCCTCAACTCAAGGATTGAAAATATGGAACAGCAAAATTGGTTTAGAACAGAATAGCACACTGTCAGTTTCACTCACTGTACCTCTCTGTCCCTCAACTCAAGGATTGAAAATATGGAACAGCAAAATTGGTTTAGAACAGAATAGCACACTGTCAGTTTCACTCACTGTACCTCTCTGTCCCTCAACTCAAGGATTGAAAATATGGAACAGCAAAATTGGTTTAGAACAGAATAGCACACTGTCAGTTTCACTCACTGTACCTCTCTGTCCCTCAACTCAAGGATTGAAAATATGGAACAGCAAAATTGGTTTAGAACAGAATAGCACACTGTCAGTTTCACTCACTGTACCTCTCTGTCCCTCAACTCAAGGATTGAAAATATGGAACAGCAACATTGGTTTAGAACAGAATAGCACACTGTCAGTTTCACTCACTGTACCTCTCTGTCCCTCAACTCAAGGATTGAAAATATGGAACAGCAAAATTGGTTTAGAACAGAATAGCACACTGTCAGTTTCACTCACTGTACCTCTCTGTCCCTCAACTCAAGGATTGAAAATATGGAACAGCAAAATTGGTTTAGAACAGAATAGCACACTGTCAGTTTCACTCACTGTACCTCTCTGTCCCTCAACTCAAGGATTGAAAATATGGAACAGCAAAATTGGTTTAGAACAGAATAGCACACTGTCAGTTTCACTCACTGTACCTCTCTGTCCCTCAACTCAAGGATTGAAAATATGGAACAGCAAAATTGGTTTAGAACAGAATAGCACACTGTCAGTTTCACTCACTGTACCTCTCTGTCCCTCAACTCAAGGATTGAAAATATGGAACAGCAAAATTGGTTTAGAACAGAATAGCACACTGTCAGTTTCACTCACTGTACCTCTCTGTCCCTCAACTCAAGGATTGAAAATATGGAACAGCAAAATTGGTTTAGAACAGAATAGCACACTGTCAGTTTCACTCACTGTACCTCTCTGTCCCTCAACTCAAGGATTGAAAATATGGAACAGCAAAATTGGTTTAGAACAGAATAGCACACTGTCAGTTTCACTCACTGTACCTCTCTGTCCCTCAACTCAAGGATTGAAAATATGGAACAGCAAAACTGGTTTAGAACAGAATAGCACACTGTCAGTTTCACTCACTGTACCTCTCTGTCCCTCAACTCAAGGATTGAAAATATGGAACAGCAAAATTGGTTTAGAACAGAATAGCACACTGTCAGTTTCACTCACTGTACCTCTCTGTCCCTCAACTCAAGGATTGAAAATATGGAACAGCAAAACTGGTTTAGAACAGAATAGCACACTGTCAGTTTCACTCACTGTACCTCTCTGTCCCTCAACTCAAGGATTGAAAATATGGAACAGCAAAATTGGTTTAGAACAGAATAGCACACTGTCAGTTTCACTCACTGTACCTCTCTGTCCCTCAACTCAAGGATTGAAAATATGGAACAGCAAAACTGGTTTAAAACAGAATAGCACACTGTCAGTTTCACTCACTGTGTCTCTCTGTCCCTCAACTCAAGGATTGAAAATATGGAACAGCAAAATTGGTTTAGAACAGAATAGCACACTGTCAGTTTCACTCACTGTACCTCTCTGTCCCTCAACTCAAGGATTGAAAATATGGAACAGCAAAACTGGTTTAGAACAGAATAGCACACTGTCAGTTTCACTCACTGTACCTCTCTGTCCCTCAACTCAAGGATTGAAAATATGGAACAGCAAAATTGGTTTAGAACAAAATAGCACACTGTCAGTTTCACTCACTGTACCTCTCTGTCCCTCAACTCAAGGATTGAAAATATGGAACAGCAAAATTGGTTTAGAACAGAATAGCACACTGTCAGTTTCACTCACTGTACCTCTCTGTCCCTCAACTCAAGGATTGAAAATATGGAACAGCAAAATTGGTTTAGAACAGAATAGCACACTGTCAGTTTCACTCACTGTACCTCTCTGTCCCTCAACTCAAGGATTGAAAATATGGAACAGCAAAATTGGTTTAGAACAGAATAGCACACTGTCAGTTTCACTCACTGTACCTCTCTGTCCCTCAACTCAAGGATTGAAAATATGGAACAGCAAAATTGGTTTAGAACAGAATAGCACACTGTCAGTTTCACTCACTGTAGCTCTCTGTCCCTCAACTCAAGGATTGAAAATATGGAACAGCAAAATTGGTTTAGAACAGAATAGCACACTGTCAGTTTCACTCACTGTACCTCTCTGTCCCTCAACTCAAGGATTGAAAATATGGAACAGCAAAATTGGTTTAGAACAGAATAGCACACTGTCAGTTTCACTCACTGTACCTCTCTGTCCCTCAACTCAAGGATTGAAAATATGGTTCAGCAAAATAGTTTTAGAACAGAATAGCACACTGACACTTTCCCTCACTGTACCTCTCTGTCCCTAAACTCAAGGATTGAAAATATGGTTCAGCAAAATAGTTTTAGAACAGAATAGCACACTGACACTTTCCCTCACTGTACCTCTCTGTCCCTACAAACAAGGATTAGCACAGAATAGCACACTGTCACTGACACTCTCCCTACCTATCCTTATTTGTCCCTAAACACAAGGAATCCAGGAATAGTAAAGGAAAAATAATGACACTGTCCCTGCCTATGCTTCTCTTTCCCTGCTCCGGAACACACTACACAAGGCCGCCGCGCTGGCGGCCTTTTATAGTGTGGGGCGTGTACTAAACCCCATCAGCAATAATTGGCCACAGGCATCCTGCCTGTGGCCAATCATTGCTCTCCTCGCTGCCGGCGCTGTGATTGGCCAAGCATGCGGGGTCACAGTGCATGCTTGGCCAATCACAGCGCCTGGATGACACTGCGATGGCGTAGTGCATTGTGGGCCGTTCGCGTCACTCGAATTTGGCGCGAACGGCCCAAATCGTTCGATCTTCGTCGAACGATCGAACAGCCGATGTTCGAGTCGAACGTATGTTCGACTCGAACACGAAGCTCATCCCTAGCCAGGAGGTGGGCACCTGTTTTTCAAGAGGGAATCCAGGTACTTTTTTCAGAGGGACAGATGACAACCTTTCTAGATGTTCCCTATTAGACAGCAAATGTTCACATTTTAAAGTCAGATCCACTTTAACCAGTTGCAGACATTGGGCAGGCTATGTATGTCCATAGGAACTTCCCCAAAGTACACATTGGGGTTGATTTACTAAAACTGGAGTGTGCGAAATCTGGTGCAGCTGTGCATAGAAAAAAATCTGCTTCCAGGTTTGTGTGGTTTATTTTTTTAATTTTTTTTTTTTTATAAAGGAGTTATAAAGTCTCATGGCTTTTCACCTTAATGCATTCTTCAAGGTGAAAAACCGTCTGTGCTGCAGCTGCCCCCCCAGAGCCCCCCTTTTTCTTACCTGAGCCCGATTGTTCCAACAACAAGCACAAGCCCAGCCACTGTCTTGGGTCCTCATTGGATAGATTGAAAGCAGCAGGAGCCATTGCTGCTGTCAATCAAATCCAGTAACCCGGTCCTGCTGTCTGTGTCAATGGACACAGCAGCAGGGCTCGGGACTGTGCCCCCAGGGAATACAGGTCTCCCTGGGGGGCACCCAATGAAGAGGGACCAGGAGCGCTGCCGGGGGACCCCAGAAAAGGAGGGTCAGGCCGCTCTGTGCAAAACCCTTGCACAGAGCAGGCAAGTATGACATGTTTGTAAAGGTTTATTTTTTTAAAACAAAACAAACAATCACTTTGAAGCTTAATTAAACAAGCTTTAGTTAGAAGCTGATTGGTTTCTATGCAGAGCTGCACCAGATTCTGCACTCTCCAGTTTTAGTAAATCAACCCTATTGCATGTACATGCCCTGTCCATCTCCCCCTGCTTGTGCACTATTCGCCGCTGCTTTTCAGTACAGCTAGGATGTGCTCAGTAAAGGTGTGTTTTTGTTTTTCAAATCTACATTCCTTTTTAACCCTAATTAAGTCTATGGTGGCCTAAGTCCAGTCTCTGAAATTAATAATACCCTCAAATCTTCTGAAAGGGGTGCAATACTTAGGTGTAGAAATTCACTTTGAACTCCACCTTATTTCCAGAACTCTCATTATGTATTAGATGTGCAAAGAATAAGGTGAGAGAACATCTAATACCTACAGAGAGTAATGAAAATAAGCTGGAGTACAAAGTGAATTACCTGGGGGGACTGGTGGAGTTTAAAACAGGCAGGGAGAAAATTAGATATCCCCTCCTCACTGCCTGTCAAATGCCTCTGAAAAGTGACCTGAGCATTGATCACTTTTTAGTGGAGTGGCAGAGCCTGCTAAGAGTGCAAGCCTTTTGGCTCACACTGGTGCTCAACATTTTTTTTTGGGGGGGGGGAGCAAACTGAACAAAAACATGAAATGCAGCCACTGTGACACCCCCTCCGCCCACTCGCTGTCTGACTGACACTTACCCCATCTTGGTGGCGGGTCAGGCAGTGGGTGATGGCGGCATGCTGTGGGACATGAAGTGGGTCAGGCGACGGCTCCTGTCCACCATGGTTTTCGTGCGTCTATTCTTCCGGTCTGCTAGGTGTCCAATAGGAATGCCTGTGCCTTCAGCCAATCAGGTGACGGGTATTAGACCCACGCTTCCTGATTGGCGGAGAGGTGGTTCAGTGTTAGAAAACAAAATTAATATTCTCTTTTCTAAAACACCTGGGTGGGCTCATGGTGCAATGCTCTGCACTCGGAGTCCACCTTTTCACCTTTTTTGAAGCCTATTAGAGCCTATGGCACTAATCAGGTGCTTAAAAAAAACACCCCCGACGCTGTAATTCAGGCGCCTGGCGTTTGAAAAGGGGCCGGACACCTGAACAGGGGGTAGCCACAGTGGCCATGGATAGATTCATGCAATGCATGAATCTATCCATTTTACATATAGGGGGTGGCATAATGCACCCTTAATGGACAGGCCACCACTGTGCTGGCGGTTTTCCATAGCCGCAGTCCCTCAGACTTCTAATTAGGTTGTGCGTTTTGCTGCATTTTTGGGAATTGCACCAAAGATGCAGCATGCAGGACTTTTTGTGCACTTTCAGGACATGCAGCAAAAATGTACAACCTAATAGAAGTCTATGGGACTGGGGGGGGTAACATACAGGAAGACAGCATAACATGCCAGTACACCAGCACTGCAGCCAAACTGCAGCATGCCAGTGTGAACCCACATCATAACATAACATCATAACATCTAGGAGGGCAAGCAAATGTCACAGGCTGTCATAGGCGTGCGCAGCCTATTGCATTAGGGTGTGCACCCCAAAACTCAAACAAACAAATGCGTGTGTATGTATGTATGTATGTATATATATATATACACACATACACTGTATATACACACAAACACTCACATATATGTACATAAAACCACCCATGTATGTGCCTGCCTGACCCAAGTGCCTTCTTTCACCTTTTTATTAAAAAAATAATAAATGCATAGATTTTTGCTAGGGCATTTATTATTTTTTTAAACTGGAGACTGCAAAGTATTGCACCCTCAATCAGCAGAGTGCGGGTGAAGTGCTCCTGCAGACACTGCCTACAGTTCTATTGCCCGTACCTCTGTATGGCTGTCATTGCAGAGCTGTAGGCAGGTGTGCTGATCAGTGTTCCGGCTGCCATGTTGGATTGAACTTGCAGTTTATAAATTTACAGATTCCTATGACTAAGGCTGGATTCACACCTATGCATTTTTAGCACTTTTTGCATTTTGAAGATTTGCACTACAGTCCATTTAACATGGTTTCCTATGGAATACGTTCTGTAGTGCAAATCAGGAAAATGCAAAAAGCACTAAAAACGCATAGGTGTGAACCAGGCCTTAATGATGAGGCTGTGTGGGTGCAGAGGAGGGGAGGGGGCAACTAAAACATGTTAAACCCTGTATACGGGTGTAACATGCAACATGTTCTAAAAGGTGAACTCATCCTTTAGGCCTGGTTCACACCTATGCAGGTTGCAGTCAATGCATATTTTAGGTGCATTTTGCATTTTTCAATACACGTTTTTGATGCATTGAAGTCTATGGAACCAAAAACACAACCTGCTGGTCCCTGAAACTTTCCATAAAATGCACAGATGTGAACCACATCCATAGAAAACCATGTTAAATGGACTGAAGTGTGTTTCTGCAAAACTGAAAACGCACTAAAAAATGCATAGGTGTGAACCAGGCCTAAAGTTGCTATACGTGCACAGGTTTTTTGTTCAGATCACTAGCTGACAGGTGCGTGCATCTACACAAGCGATACTTGGACACTGTATTCTGATGGGGGGGACTCCCCACTGTCAAAATACACCGATTAGTGCTGTAGCCGATTGGCTGAAAGCCACTAATTGAACAAGGTTCTGTCTAACAGGGAGGGCTAGACCCAAACTGAAATTAAGGCCATGCCTGCTCAACTGGACTTGCTCCAGCAGGCCCGCTCCACTACTGCGACTTGTCCCCTCAGCTTTTAGACCCCTTTCTCACAGGGGTGCGGGCTGCGTTAGCGGTAAAGTGCTGCTAGTTTTAGCTGCGCTTTACCGCTGTTTAAAGAACGCTTTTCAGACGCTAGCGGGGCACTTTTAATTCCCGCTAGCGGCTGAAGAAAGGGTTAAAACCAGCTGTGTTTCGGCACTGCCAAAGCGATTTGCAGTCGCTTCGCCAGCACTGCCCATTCATTCCAATGGGCAAGGGGTGGTTTAGGAGCGGTGTATACAGCGCTACTAAACCACCCCAAAGATGCTGCTTGCGGGACCTTTTCTAAGGTCCTGCAAGCGCACCGCCCCAGCGTGAAAGCACTCGGGCTTTCACACTGAGGACACATTTTTCAGGCGCTTTACAGTCGTTATTTTTAGCGCTAAAATGTCTGAAAAACGCCTCAGTGTGAAAGGGGTCTTAAATTCCTGGCTGTGGTCACACTCCAGCCTCCCCATCATACCATACTGTGTTAATGTCCCTCTATGGTATGTGATGATGTTACAGCTTTGGGGTGAAGGAAGAGAAATTAGAATCAGGTAAGTGAAAGAGGTTACCCCCCCTCCCCCCCCATACACTGCAAGGCTGGACTTTTTTACTGTCCTGGAGTTGGACTGTATTATTATGATAAGAGTTTTTGATAGGTTTGGAATTCCTAGGACTTCTGAGGTGCTCCATAGATGTATTCCATATACACACACATTATATGTTATTAAAAAAAAAAACATTTTTTAAACAGGATATAATGTGTATGGGGAATACATTTATGTAACACCTCAGAAGGCCCAGGAATTCCTAACCTGTTCAAGAATGTTACTTTCTCTGTCAGTAAACCTGCAAAGTACAGGGCAGGTTTACAGCACAGAGTTGTATAGAGGGAAAGGCAGAGAAGGTCGGTACTCACAGGTAAAAGGGCTGCTATCTGTCCTCTCACATCTCCAGTCATCCCCAGGGAGAGCTGTGCTGTGTGCTGGACAGGAGGAAAGTGATCCGGGTGCACTCCACTGTGTGTGATGATCTCTTCCTCTTCCTGCTCCTCCCACCTGTACTTCAGCTGTGAAAGCCACTCAAAGCCCCGACTGACTCAGCCAGACAGGAACCAGAGGAGAGAGACAGTCTTCCCCCCAATGCTGCATCAGAGAGGAGATCGGAAAGCAGCTGTCTTCTGGCACACAGGCATAAGATGGTGGGTAACTCCTGTGAGGATTGCAGACACAGCAGTGAAGTAAGCAGTCAGGAGTTTTCCGATGCTCTCTGAAGTTCACACGCTTCTTCTCTGACAGCTGGCGGCCGAGTGATATTCAGCTGACAGGGATGATGTAGCCGGAACTACAGAGTCAGCATCAGAAAATGCGGCTGATTACTCCGCAGCCAGTGGCTGCAGTTCCCACAGGAGTTACACATCCTCCATGACAAATAGTCCCACTTTCAGCTACCAGAGGTGAGGGAAAAAGAATCCTCACACATTTTGGCAGCAAAAAAGCCCTGGGGTGTGTTGGGTTTGCCTGGGCAATAGGGTGTGCCCTAATGTGCCCTGGGTGTGCCAGCTGTCAGAGAAGAAGCGTGTGAACTTCAGAGAGCATCAGAAAACTCCTGACTGCTTACTTCACTGCTGTGTCTGCAATCCTCACAGGAGTTACCCACCATCTTATGCCTGTGTGCCAGAAGACAGCTGCTTTCCGATCTCCTCTCTGATGCAGCATTGGGGGGAAGACTGTCTCTCTCCTCGGGTTCCTGTCTGGATGAGTCAGTCGGGGCTTTCAGTGGCTTTCACAGCTGAAGTACAGGTGGGAGGAGCAGGAAGAGGAAGAGATCATCACACACAGTGGAGTGCACCCCGGATCACTTTCCTCCTGTCCAGCACACAGCACAGCTCTCCCTGGGGATGACTGGAGATGTGAGAGGACAGATAGCAGCCCTTTTACCTGTGAGTACCGACCTTCTCTGCCTTTCCCTGTGTAGCAGGGTCTCCTTTAAGGCCCAGGGACTACGTTACCCAGAACCCTGTTCGGCACCCAGAGTGCAGTTAGCCACCGCGGAGACTCATGGGAGGGGTTATTTAAGGAGGAGGCGAGGCGGAACTCGGCCTCTTTGGACACCGCGCTGCAAGCAAGAGTTTCTTCCTGTGCGGATCTGCTGCAGTGCAAGGCCTGAAGCCTGGGCCTTGCGCAACTTCCAAAGAGCCTTCCACCCCACTGCGGAGCCTGGGTGGCATCTGACTTGTCGAGTGAGGACATCAGTTGGATCGGGGACCCGATCGTTGCAGACGCTGTGTGCGGACACACAGCAGGGTGGACGTTCTGGACTGGGATCGCGTCCGGAGTGGTGAGCGGGCACCTGCCCAGACCAATAGACTGTGCCGTGTTCAGGCCTATAGACTGCATAGGCCCACAGTTTTGTTTATTTGCTGTTCCCCGGGGGGACCTGTAGCAGGACAGAGTTGAAGTATCCCCCCCCAGTATAGTGTTTCAAGTTATTGCCTGGTTGTGGATTACAAATTGCTATTCATCAAGTGCACCACCGAAAGCTGGCATGCGAAGAAATCCATATAGGAGGTGACTGAGATTTACTCCATGTCAGGCCTGACCGGGGTGGGAAGTTAGGATATTGTTTAGTGCGCCATAGGGCGCGCATACCATAATAGCTACACGTGGTGAAGTACCGTACAGTGCCATTATTGTATGCTGTGTTGAATTCTGCAGGGCTCTGCTAACCAATTGCATATGTTGTGTTCTGCCTATGCTACTTTTGATATAAGAGTAAACTGTTATATTTAATCTCTGGCCTCAGTGTGTTGTCTTACTGTTAGGAGATTATTCCTTGCAATACTATTTGAATGTGATAAAAATATAACCCCTAGACTAGCTGTGCCAGAGTGGGTTGAGCAGATTGCTGGGGGTTGGTGGTGCTGTACACAGGGCCCGAAAACAAATCCAGCGGCTCTCTTAACTGGAGGTAGCGCTACACGTGGGGGCTCTCGAGTCCGGGATCCTGTTGCAGCAAGCAACGCGCCAAAAGTACCAGCATGGACCCACTAGAAGTAGGACAGTGGTGTAAAACGGTCGGCACAGATCCAGCCGGGATAGTAGTCATAGAACTCCCAGGGATCTGGCAAGAAGAAGCGGTGAAGCAGCTAGTGATGTCACTGTCACCGTATCAGAAAGCATGCGTGGTGGATGTCAGGACGAATTCCTCACTGACCCACGCATTAGTGGAATGGAAGGACGGAGTCCCAGAACATTTCAAGAATCCAAGTGTAGAAGCTATAGATGACCAGACTAGCCTGATACACGCGCTGCCACTTAAGCCAGGAGAACGGTCTCAGACACCGAAACTGTCTCCATCACCCACCCCAAAAGAAGCAAGACAGGTGAAAAGGGAAAGTCCCGGGTCGCCATCTACCATTCTTGGCGCAGAGTTGTGCGCGGTCCTGGGGGAACTTGTGGCCCAGTGCAAGAAAGATCCTACAGATTACCAGATGTCAGGATACAGAAAGCTTAGAATATTCTCAGGAAGGAAGCCTGTACCTTCGGGTGAAGAGGGGTTCGAGGAGTGGTTAGACGGTGCCACTCAGGCCCTAGAAGAATGGGAAGTCCCAGGCCACAGAAAGAAGCAGAGGATTGCTGAGAGCTTGAAGGGGCCTGCTCTAGAGGCCATACGCAACCTCAAGATGAGTAAGACAGACTGTAATGCGCAGGACTATCTGGACATCCTGCAGAATGTGTTCGGTGTAACAGAGAAAATCACTGAGCTCACTTATCAGCTGGAGCATTGCTACCAGAAGACAGGAGAGAAGCTGTCAGAGTTCATGAGGCGCCTGGATAAGATCCTGCATAAGATGATCCTGAAGAAGGGGATCGACCCGCGAAAGGTGGATGAGGCCCGTGTTCAACAGGTGATGAGAGGATCCCAGCCCCTGGACCCCATCGCATTGGCGCTACGCACAAGACAGGACGGGAAGAGCCTGGAGTACCCTGACTTGATCCGAGTGGTCAGGGAGGAAGAAGCTATGCTGGAGGAGAAGAAGAGGAGCCTACCAGTTGAGTCGGTAAATCCTCCTCCAGTGATGGTCAGGACGGCCATGACCCTGGAAAGAGACTCAGAGGTGGATACCTTGAAGTCACAGATGTCCCAAGTGTTGGGGATGCTGACCTCCCTGATGGAAAAGAAGTAAAGGGAACCAGAGAGGGAAAGTCCGAGGAAGGAGCTGTTTCCCAACACCTCAGCGCCCGCATCCCTGGAAGATTGGGGGGATGTGATTTGTTTCAATTGTGGAGGAGCTGGCCATTTCGCCAAAGTGTGTGCCAGCCCGAAGAAAAAAAAGATGAATAACCACCAGCCACAAAACTTCAGCGGGGCCCCGGTGAAGGAGTCAACCGGGTGCCCATCATCTCCAGTGAGCTCCAAACTGAATGAGAAGCACATGAAAAGAGTGGAGAAGACCCCTCAGAAGAAACGCAAAGTTCCTCAGAAGGAACGCACCCCAAAGAAAGAGAGTAGTGTCCCTCAGCGGGTAGTTACACCCACCAAAAGGAGGGAGATCAATGCATACCAGGCCCAAGAGAGGCTTAAGTCCAAAGAGAAATGGAGGAAAGAAAGCCAAAAGGGACAATGCAAAGATCAAAGGAAAGAGACCCCTACGAAGCGATATCCAGAGAAGCTGGTGGGTCCCTCTCCGATAGTACCAGTTCAAGTGGAGGGAGTCTACACAAGAGCCATATTGGATACTGGGGCGCAAGTGACCCTGTTGTACCGGGACTTTTATGACAAGCATCTAAGTCACCTACCCATCCAGAAAATTGAATAGTTGGAGATATGGGGAATTGGGACAGAGAGTTTCCCTTATGATGGCTATCTGCCTATAAAGCTGACTTTTGACCCGTCCATAGCCGGAAAGGCTGAAGTGTTCGACACCTTAGCTGTGGTGTGCCCCCGACCGCCTGGAGCTAACAAGAGTTCCCTGATAATAGGGACAAACACGGATCTGGTCCGAAGACTTCTGGCCCCTTTGATAAGAAGGAAAGACCCCACAGCCACTGAGATCCACCCAATGTTGAAGACAGCCTACCAACGGCTGATCTTGGAACAAAAGGCCCCGGAGGAGGGGGTCGGGAAGGTCTGGAGGCTGGGAAGAAGGGGAATAGTGCTACAGCCTGGTGAAGTAACCTGCTTGAAAGCCACAGTGAAACTCACTTGGGAGCAGCCTGGCCCTTTTGTCATGTTGGAACCCGACCCAAGGGAAGAACATTCGGGCCTAGAAGTAGTCCCAGAAGTGGTTCCAGTGAGGGCCCTGAAGAAGGCTCATTGTAAAGTGCCTGTGAGCGTCAGAAATACCACTGATGGTCCCATGGAAATCCCAGCTAGGCTGTTACTGGGCCGGGTGAGCCCAGCTACCCCAGTTGCTTCGCCAGATGTGGAGAAGACAGATGGAGAAAGTACTGTGTGGGAGAAAATTTCCATGGAGAATCCAAATCTGCCCAGGGCTTGGAAGGAGAGAGCCAAGGCCCAGTTGACCAGGTGAGAAAGGATCTTTTCCCAAGATGAATTCGATGTGGGGTGTGCTAGGAGTGCCACCCATCGGATCCGTCTCCAGGAAGACAAACCCTTCAGGGAAAGGGTTAGGCGGGTTCCGTTAGCAGACCTCGAAGGCTTGAGGGAGCAGCTCGCTGAGCTCAAGCGAACAGGGGTGATTTGAGAATCTAGAAGTCCCTTTAGCTCCCCTATAGTGGTGGTCCGGAAGAAGAATGGGTCACTGAGGCTGTGCATAGACTATAGGACCCTCAACAGGAGAACCATACCGGACCAGTATACCACTCCAAGGATAGAGGATGCCCTACAGAGCTTGTCTGGAGCCAAGTGGTTCAGTGTTATGGACCTCAAGAGCGGGTGTTCTGTCTCAACTACAAAGCGATAAAGTTCATCTCCAGGTTTAAGTAGGCCTTACTCAAGCTGCTTTGATATTCATCCCTTGCATCGATACAGGCAGTTTAACTCAATGAATAAACTCACAGTTAGGACGACAGACGATGAATCCTTTCGAATGTTCCGTTTAATGATGGATATTCATAGGTAGAAAAACGTTGCAGTTGTAAGCCACATGTAAGATGTTTAGCATGGAAGATATACAGGAGTAATGACCAGAATCAGGAAGTGAAGGAGATATATAAAGAACTATGGTGAGAGAGAGAGTTCAGCTAGAAAGAAGGGGACAGATCTTAAAGACACAGAGCAAGAATAATCACATAGTGTAACAGAACACTCCCGTCTGAAATCTTTAGATTTCATAACCTTAAACTAAAATATATATTTTCAAAAAGTCCAATACTGACGAATGTCCTGGAACCTGTAATGAAAAACATGCAACAAGCAAATAATAAACGTAAGTTCAACAGGATGAAGAACATAAAGTCACAGTATGATGTCTTCAAATAATTCCAAAGTTCTGAGTAGAACCTGTAGATGGCAGCAATGTACTCCCCGCCGTGCCAACAGCATGGCTAGTCCTTGCACAAGTCACTCACCTGGCAAAAGGAGTATTAACTCTGTAATTGGTCAACTAAAGGTTCGTGTCGATCCTCCCTTGGTTACCTTGACTTCTACCTTCCCGGACTTTGTTATCGTCGCTGGGCATAACTTTAGTAATAAGACCCATAGGCCACTCATTCCGACAAACTTCCTTGTCTTTTAGAAGGATGAGGTCTCCAACCTTAAGATTCGGCTTAGATGCTTGCCATTTGTTACGACCTTGAAGGTGGTGAAGATACTTTTTCTTCCAGCGATGCCAGAACACATTGGCTAGATACTGCACCTGCTTCCATCGATGCCTGTAATGGTGTGACCGCAGCTTCTGTTTTGTACTTACAGAAGTGTGGAGTGAGGTGTTCACAGTTCTTATTTTCTTATCATCTTCAGGGTTTACTAGCCCATAGGTGGTGTAAGTAAGAGTCCCCACGCAGAAACCTTGGAGGTGACAGCCATAAGCTGTCCTGAAGAGCGGCAGGTGACACGGCTCTGGTCCCACAGTCAGCTGGGTTGAGTTCAATGGGAACGTGATGCCATTGAATTGGTAGAGAGAATCTCTTGATACGTTCAACCCTGTTGCTGACGTACACATAAAATTGTTTTGTTTGGTTGTTTATGTAACCAAGTACTACCTTACTGTCTGTATAGAAGGTGAAAGAATCAATTGTAGTGTCCATTTCACTTCGTATGACCTCTGCAATTTCTACTGCTAGCACGGCTGCACAAAGTTCAAGTCTTGGTATGGTATGTGCAGGCTTGGGAGTGAGTTTTGCCTTGCCTAGGACAAAACTACAGTGTGATTCTCCATTCAGTTCAGAGGTCTTCAAATAAGCTACTGCAGCAATAGCTTCAACTGATGTATCAGAGAAAATATGAATCTCTCTCCGGTTAGCAGTTGAAGTGGATTCTGGAACATAGCAACGGGGAATCTGAAGTTTTTCTAGTGACTTCAAAGAATATCTCCACCTTTCCCACTTGTGTTGATTCTCACTAGGCAAGGGAGTATCCCAGTCTATGTTCTCAGTAGACAACTGTCTTAGTAAAATCTTACCTTGAATGGTAACTGGAGCAAGGAAACCCAGTGGGTCATAGATGCTATTCACCACGGACAGGACTCCTCTCTTAGTGAAGGGTTTGTCACAAGTTGACACTTGGAAGGTGAATTTGTCTTGCTTGATGTTCCACAACAAACCCAGACTTCGCTGTACAGGAGGCACATCTGTACCTAAGTCAAGGTTTTTTAGACTAGTGGCATAGTCCTCAGAGTGAAAGGCATTCATAAGTTCCTGGCTGTTGGATATAATCTTGTGCAGTCTAAGGTTTGCTACAGACAGCATCTCCTTTGTTCTGGTGAGAAGATCAATTGCTTCTTTAGCAGTTGGAAAGGACTTAAGTGCGTCGTCAACGTAGAAGTTTCTTTCAACAAATTGACGGGCATCAGATCCATATTCAACTTCTCCAGTCTGAGCTGTTCTCCTTAGCCCATAAGTTGCCACTGCTGGGGAAGGACTGTTACCGAAGACATGTACCTTCATGCGATAATCTATAACTTCCTTGTTGAGGTCATTGTCCTTGTGCCATAGAAACCTGAGGTAGTTTCTGTTGTCTTCTCTGACGATGAAGCAGTGAAACATCTGTTGAATGTCGGCCATTACTGCTACAGGCTCTTGTCTGAAACGAATCAAGACTCCTGTTAGACTGTTGTTCAAGTTGGGTCCCGTAAGGAGCATGTTGTTAAGAGAAACACCTTCGTGCTGAGCACTGGAATCAAAGACAACTCTGATTTGGTCTGGTTTGCGTGGGTGATACACGCCAAAGGATGGAAGGTACCAGCATTCTTCTCCCTCCTTTAGTGGGGGAGCAGGCTCTGCATGATCTCTGTCAAATACATTTTGCATAAAGTCCACAAAGTGCTTTTGCATCTCTGGTTTCCTGCTTAAGTTTCGCTTTAAGGAGGAGAATCTACTGATGGCCTGCTGTAAGTTGTTGGGCAATCTCTCTCTTGGGAGACGAAAGGGTAGGGGTGCTACCCAGTTATTGGAGTCATCTTGAAAGAACTCATTGTCCATTACCTTGATGAATTCTTTGTCTTCCATTGAAGGAGCCAGTATGTCATCTTCACTGGTTGCATTAAACACTGTAGAGCCGAAGTCGCCATCATGGCAGGAGAAAGGGCTTGTGTCACCTGAGATACCATGTTGCCATTCGTGGCTGGCTATCTTCTCTTTCACACAGTAGTGATGTGGGCATGGCTCAAAGTAGGTGTTTCGGCCATTTGGCAGAACATTTGTCTTGCATGACGAAATGTTGGTAGGTCTTTTCATTTTGCCTATGCAGACATTGCCTATGATGACCCATCCTAGATCCGTGCGCTGGGCAAATGGGGCATCTGGGGGTCCACTGACTTGTCTGTGTACCTTGTGAACTCTTAGAATGTCTCTTCCTAACAGAAGAAGGATCTGAGCATCTTTGTCAAGCGGCGGTATCTCATTTGCTATTACCTTGAGGTGAGGGTGATGGAAAGCAGCAGCTGGAGTAGGGATTTCTTCCCTGTTAGCAGGTATCTGATTGCACTCAACAAGTGTAGGTAAGGGTAATTGCAAGTTACCTTTGAGAGAAGATACCATGAGTCCATGAGCCCTTCTTCCAGAAACCTCTATAGTTCCACTACAGGTACCCAAGGTGTAAGGATGAGCTTCGCCTTTTATTTCAAATAGATTGAACAATTCCGATTTTGCAAGTGATCGATTGCTCTGATCGTCTAAGATAGCATATGCCTTTAGAGACTTTTCTGGTTGATCCTTGTGGTATATGTTCACCAAGCATATCTTAGCACAGGACTTACCACAGCGGTCTTCTCCACAAACTTCTGTGCAGGATGAAGAAATGATGGTAGAATTAGGCACTTGGTCTGTATTCTCCCCGCCGTGCGTTAACCTGGGAGGAGCGTTGGCAGGTTGTGCAGAGCTGGGCTCAAGAGGATGGAGGGCTTGCACATGTTCTTCAGAGCCACACTCTATGCACTTGATGGACACATTACAGTCCCTTGCAAAATGTTCTGTAGAAGCACAGCACCTGAAACATACCCTAAATGTCTTTAAAAGCTCCTTGCGCTCTTCCAGAGGCTTTTTCCTAAATCCGATACATTTATTGAGGGGGTGTGGCTTCTTGTGTATGGGACACTCTCTGTTAGGGTTTTCAATCTTCCTACTCTGTTTGTTCGTGGCCAGAACTGTGGTAGGAGTGGGAAGGATGTCAGTCTTTTTCACGGACACTGGGCCTCTATGGTTTCTGTAGTTGCCCTGAAGACTGGTACTCTTAGGAAAGGGTGAGAAGAGACTGTACTCACCGTAGGAAAAACTTGGATCGTTCTTGGTTTCTGCAATTTCCCTGATGAATTCACAGAAGAAAGAGAATGGAGGGAAGGAAACCTTGTTCTCTCTTTTGTATGATGACCCTAGTGCAGTCCATTTCTCTTGCAAACCATACGGGAGCTTGGAGACAAGGGAGTGTGCACTGCAGTGGCTTAGGACATAGTCTTTAGTGTGTTTGAGGGGGTCTTCCATATCTGCTATGTTTAGGTTAATGCTGTCTTTCTCACTTGCACCTTCGTCTGCACTGATAGCTTGCTGTAGGACCCTTAGCTTTGCCATAGCTGCGTCATGTTTACACTGTTCATTTAAGGTTTCCATTGTTGCTCTTTGACGTGCTGACTGCACTTCCAACTCTGCCCTTTGAGCGTCCAACTCTGCTCTTTTTTCTGCATATGCCACCTGCACTTTGCTGGCTTCCACTTCAGCGCGGGCATTAATAAGTCGTTTACTGAGTGTTGAGTATCTTGAACTATGGGATCTTGACGAGTTTTTAGAACGTCTGGTGGAAACAGATCTGTGAGATGCAGTGTCCTGTAACAGCTTTATTTTTGCTTCTGCCTTTAATCTGGTTTGCTGGATAAAACTGTCTCTTTCAATATTAAGAATGTTGACACGCTTTAATTGTGTCATCGCACTTTCTGTATTCATGTTTTGCAAGACATTAGTGAATTTGCTGCTGGTAAGCTGATAAAGCTCATATGAGGCAGAAAGTTGTTTAATGGCGCCCTCTAGTGTCAGTGGTTCACGTTCAACAGACACTGTATTGGCTTCAGCAAGGATTTTCTCCCAGACTAATTCCAAGCTATTTGACAATTCAGTCCTTGAAGCTTCATAATTCTCCATTACTTTCCAAGTGGGTTTAACTGAGCGTTTGGGTAACTCAGTTTCTTCAGGAACTTGTGAGGAAGGAGATGTGAGTTCACATGCAGAAGCTTGGTCACTCATGATAGTAGACTGACTGTGTAAGCAGGCAGGATCTGTGTGCTGAAATATGACACTGTGCAGATTGTCTCAGGCTGCCATGTGCTGCTCTGTCCCTTCTGTCTTGCTATGAGGGCAGTAAATCTTGTCTGTTTCAGTACTGACATGCAGAAATCTTGTAATTAGGCTGTGAACTCCGTTTTTCTACTGTTCTGTCTCAACTACAAAGCGATAAAGTTCATCTCCAGGTTTAAGTAGGCCTTACTCAAGCTGGTTTGATATTCATCCCTTGCATCGATACAGGCAGTTTAACTCAATGAATAAACTCACAGTTAGGACGACAGACGATGAATCCTTTCGAATGTTCCGTTTAATGATGGATATTCATAGGTAGAAAAACGTTGCAGTTGTAAGCCACATGTAAGATGTTTAGCATGGAAGATATACAGGAGTAATGACCAGAATCAGGAAGTGAAGGAGATATATAAAGAACTATGGTGAGAGAGAGAGTTCAGCTA
This sequence comes from Rana muscosa, assembly GCA_029206835.1. Taxonomy (NCBI): domain Eukaryota; kingdom Metazoa; phylum Chordata; class Amphibia; order Anura; family Ranidae; genus Rana; species Rana muscosa. The sequence goes on from CM055122.1 coordinate 348,926,873, forward strand.
GAAAGAAGGGGACATATCTTAAAGACACAGAGCAAGAATAATCACATAGTGTAAAACAACAGCGGGTACTATCAGATCCTGATGCATCCAGAAGACAAAGAGAAGACGGCTTTCATAACTCCGGTGGGGTTTTTTGAATTTAACCGGATGCCTCAAGGTCTGTCTGGAGCTCCAGCCACCTTCCAACTTCTCATGGAGAAAACAGTGGGAGATATGAACCTCATCGAAGTCCTCGTATACTTCGATGACATCATTGTCTTCGGAAGAATCTTGGAGGAGCATGAGGAGAGACTGGAGAAAGTTTTGAAGAGACTGAGTGAGGAAGGACTCAAGCTCTCACCAGGAAAAGTGCCAATTCTATCAGTCGTCAGTCAACTATTTGGGACATATAGTGTCTGAAGATGGGGTAGCCACAGACCCCAAAAAATTGGAGGCAGTCACCTCCTGGCCCAGGCCCACCACGGTGACAGAGCTCAGATCCTTTCTGGGGTTCTGTTCCTATTACAGGAGGTTTGTGGAGGGGTTTGCTCGGATAACCAGGCCTCTGAATGAGCTGCTAAAGACGGAGGGGGAAGAGGGTGACACAGGCCCCAGAAAGCCAGGGGAGTCAGTCAAGGACCAGTGGAACGAGAAGTGTGAGAATGCCTTTCAGATGTTGAAGAAGACATTAACCACTGCCCCTGTCCTGGCCTACGCAGACCCTAAGAAGCCTTATGAACTTCATGTAGATGCCAGTCATGATGGTTTGGGAGGAGTGCTGTACCAGGAGCATGAAGAGCAACTGAGGCCTGTTGCGTATGTGAGCAGAAGTCTGACTCCCTCCAAAAAGAACTATCCTACCCATAAGTTGGAGTTCCTGGCCCTTAAGTGGGCGGTAGTTGACAAACTCAGAGACTATTTGTATGGGGCGGAATTCACAGTGAAAACAGACAACAACCCCCTCACCTATCTCTTCACCACAGCAAAGTTGGATGCCACAGGACATGGGTGGCTGGCGGCGCTGTCCGCCTTCGACTTCGGCCTGAAGTACAGACCTGGGGCTGGAAACCGAGATGCAGACGCTTTGTCTAGAAGATCTCACGTCCCCACTTGCAGTACAGAAGACTGGGCTCAGGTGGCACCCGACGGGGTGCGGGCCCTCTGTCAAGGGGCTGAACTCCAAGCCAGTGGTGGCTCAAGAGCAGAAGAGATAGGGGTTACCATAGTAGGAGTTCCCAAGCAATACTGTGGAGTAACCCAACTGGGGGAAGATAACTTACCAAAACTGTCTAAGAAGGAGCTGAGATCCGACCAATTGGAAGACCCCATGGGGAGATTGGTCCTAGAGGCCCTGGAGAATCAGGACCCAAACAGACTCTTACACCACCCTTCAAAGGAAGCTCGCCTGTTGAGGAAAGAGTGGGACAAGTTACAGGTGCACCAGGGAGGGGTCTACCGAAGGGGCCCCTCTGGTGACCTAGAAGACAAATGGCAACTGTTCTTGCCGGAGAAGTACCGAGAGACAGTCCTGGTTGCCCTGCACGACAACCATGGCCACCTAGGGGCGGAAAGGACTTTCCAACTCATTAGGGACCGTTTCTATTGGCCCTGCATGAGGGCTGAAGTTGAAGAATACTGCCACTCATGTGCACGATGCATCCAGAGAAAGACTTTACCTCATCAAGCTGCCCCAATGGGCCATCTACAAAGTCAAGGCCCACTTGACCTGGTATGCATTGATTTTCTCTGCCTCGAATCCGACCTGAGTGGACTAGGAAATGTTCTGGTAGTAATCGACCATTTCACCCGGTATGCCCAGGCCTTTCCAACCAAGGACCAGAAGGCTTCCACCGTGGCCAAAGTGCTGATGGAGAAATACTTCGTACATTATGGGCTACCACAACGGCTCCATTCAGATCAGGGAAGGGATTTTGAAAGTCGATTGATCCGGAGACTCCTGGATTCTTTGGGGATCAAGAAGACAAGAACTACTCCCTATCATCCACAAGGTGATGCTCAGCCGGAGAGGTTCAACCGAACCCTGCTCAACATGCTGGGGACCCTAAGTAGTGAAAAGAAGCAACATTGGAGCAACCACATAGCGGCAGTTGTGCATGCATGCAACAGCACCACCAGTGATGCTACAGGGTACTCACCCTATCGACTTATGTTCGGGAGAGAAGCAAGATTACCCGTAGATCTGGCCTTTGGCACTTCCATAGACCATTGTTCTGCTGCTTCCCACAAGGGATATGTCGATAGGCTCAGACGCAATTTGAAATTGGCCTATGAACAGGCCCAGGCGGCCTCAGAGCAAAGGGGGGTCCGCAACAAGAAAAATTTTGACTTAAAAGTTAGGATCCAGGATCTACAACCTGGAGACAGAGTGTTGTTGCGGAATTTGGGGATTCCTGGAAGACACAAGCTTGCAGACAGATGGAGACCTGAACCTTATGTTGTTTGCAAAAGACTGCCGGGTCTACCTGTTTACAGACTTAAACCAGAAGAAAAGGTGGGGCCCTTGAAGACCTGACATCGGAACCACCTACTTCCACTAGCGGAGGCAGTTCGGATACCCCCTGTGGCGGATTCCCCTGAACCAACTTCCATCCTGGATACTCCCAGACCGAACACTCGGTCTGAGACCCCTCGGATTGGGGATACAGAGACCCCGGAGATGAGTGAAGATGAGGGAGAAGAACTTGACTGGCTTTGGCCTTCACAGGCCCCAGGAACCTCTGCTATTGATCTTCCACCTGAAGAAGACACCATAGATCAGACACTGAATGCAGAAGCCACTGAGTTCATTCCATCCAGTCCTTGGTCGGATTCTTGGGAAAGTGCTTGTGACTTACCACCTGAAGAAGATCCAAGGGAGTCCCTGTACCTCCCTGCCCTGGAGTCCAGTGCTCCTGAACCAGAAGTAGTTCCTGAGTTGGTTCCAGAGGAGGAACCTGTTCTAACAGGAAGCCCAAGAGGACAGAGGAAGCGAAGAGCCATAAAGCCTCCTAGAAGATTAACTTACCCACAGATGAGGAGAAGTGCGGAAGACACTGTGGTTACTGCCAGAAGGAGTACAGCCTGAACCTCCCACTGTTCATTTGGTGGGGGGCAACCCCAGCTCACTCTCTGGCACAGTTAGGCAGGACACTAATGATAGTGTGACCTGTGGGCAGGGGAGTTCACTGCCTCGGTTTTGGTGGTGTTACGGAAATATACGTCTCGCTTAAATGCTTAACATAAGTGATTAAAAACCTTTTGTCTATATAAAATGAAATCAAACGATAGCGGTGGGAAAAGAGAAAACAATGACATTTATTTATACAGAAATAGTACCACCTAATAGCAAGGTGATACCAATGTTACACGATACATAATAGGAATATTAGTATGACAAACATGATACCAATGTTACATGATAATAGGAACAAGAGAGCAAACGCGAAGTAAGATTAATCTTAAACATGGGAGAGAGAGAGGGAGAGAGGCAGAGAGGCCGAGCGAGAGGGAGAGAGAGAGAGAGACAGAGGGAGAGGCAGAGGGAGAGAGAGAGGGAGAGAGAGAGGGAGAGAGAGAGGGAGAGAGACAGAGAGAGAGAGACAGAGAGAGAGGCAGAGAGAGAGAGGCAGAGGGAGAGGCAGAGGGAGAGAGAGGGAGAGAGAGAGGGAGAGAGAGAGGGAGAGAGAGAGCTTATTACATCACCATGTCGTCTGCGTCAGATCTTCATTCTAACAGACTGAGCTTTTGGGTCTGCATCCAGATATATACACACCCTTGTAAAACCCCACCCCTCCTCACCCCCCCTTTCCATATGCTAAGACCTTGCATTCCCTTGAGGGGTAGGGGGTTGCTAGATTGGGTGAGGGACTCAGTTAAGCCAGGACCCAACCTGTTACTTTGTCACCTCCCACCTCCTTTGAATTCACCTCAGCATGCCAACAAATGGTCAGATAAGCCTTTTGTCAGATGAAATTCCACAGCTGTGTATGCTAAGTGTTCTAAACATGTTCTACCACTATAGAAGTCACCTTAATAATAAAGTATTGTAAAAACATATACAACCATATATACACGTAGAATCCTTTTAATTAGAGAGTTCCCTTGAAGCGTCTTGTTATAAATATGGATTTGAAAAATCTCCACCACAGTCCCCCCTGAAGTTCATTCTTGAACTTATGTCCTCCCTCAATGATTTTATACCCACCCACAACGGCCCAGAAGCCCTGACCCTTCCCCCACCACCACTGCGGCCTCTTCCTTTCTTGAACCCGCCGTAACCCATCAAGGTAGACTTGAGACAGTCCTAGTGCCTTTGAGACATCCGACCCATGAGAGTCTGTACTGCAATGCTTCATCGCCCCTCTGCATTGGAAGAGCGGAATTCAAACATTAATGGCGGGATCCTTTCATATTTAGTCCTGTAACTTGGAAATATGGTGTTATGATTGTCACGATTGGATCGGACCGCGAGACAGCACTTTTCAGCATGGTGAAGGAAAGTTTCCGAAGAGTCTTATTCGTGGCACGTTTTTCTTAAGAGATGCGTTGCTTCTTCAGGTGGTGGTTGGGCGGGCCTCCGGACAGTCGTGCATGAATACAAAAAAACAACAAAAAAAGGAGAACGTCAGACCGGAGTTATTGGCGGAATGTCAGACACGAGCAGTGGCGTGGCCATTAAGACTAAATACCTATGAGGGGTACAATGTGTACGAGTAAGGTGGGATCCCCACAGGGTACTGAGACCGAGCCATGGCCAGTATCATCCATTGCCCTTGATGGTAGGGATAGTCAACACTGCCTGCTATTGTTAGGTCCCTGGGTTCACCACACCTGCTCACGGGGCTCAGGTTAAAGCAGTGGGCACATTAGGGGAGGTAAAATTACATTAAGACATAGGACCTGGATGTCCAGGGATACTTTGTGAAATATGGTATTTGTATGTTTCAGGAACCCATTCTATGGGACCCACTGGACTCTTAAAAAATGGAGTCAGGCAGAGACGGTAAACCCTTACAATTCACAACTCATCTCTGATATTCAAACAAACGTTCCAGAAGATGAATACATTTATTTTCCAAGATAAAGCAGAATATGAACCAAAGAAAGTAGGAAAGAGAAAAGAAAGAGAAAAAAAAATAAAAATACAATAAGCAACAAAACATACAGGTTCAATGCTGCTTCGACCCATACCGTTTGTCACCCATTTCCCTTTATGTCAAAGAGCACTGACTCTGCATTCATAAAAACAAACAAACAATATATAACTGTCTTGAAACAGTGCCTCGAAAAATAATATACTGTGGCTGTTGCAGCAGCAGCTTGGCATAAAAAAATAAAAATAAAAATAAAATAAAGGAGGAAAAAATAAAAATAGATAACTCTTCTATCCTATCAGTGATCAACAGGTGAACAGGATCACTGTTACTAACCATTTACAAGTCGGGTAGAAAAACAAAAAAATATAAATATTTTAAAAAGGAGAGGCTAAACCAATGGTTGCCAAAAAAACTTTTTTAGAATTTAGTCACCCCGACTGTCCTTTAATATTACAGATTGAACAGGCTTATCCCTAGAACAAAAACAAGAAAAATATAGTTCTAGGGTCCTCTCTTAAATGCGCAAGCTACTCTAAATCGGTCTCTTACTAGTGACCCGCATTGGGACCGCAACAGGGTGGAGTTTACTAAAGTTTTTGGCCCCAGAACATCCTGATTTCCATCTCCCTTGTTATCTCCTCCCATGCTCCACCTCAGGACTGCTCCAGAACCTCTGGAACTCCCTACCTTTAAAACCATATGCCCAGCCAGGCGCTCCCCTTTCCACACCTAGGTGTCCCTAAATACTCTTTTATTCCAGGAAGCCTACCCGCCTCCACCTAAAATGTTACCTCAGCCCGCTCCATATCAGATAATTCCCAGCGGCTATTATTTTTGTTCCACCCCCTCCCCTTAGATTATCAACCCCTAGAGAAGGGCCTTTTTATTCACGCCTTGCCCAAACTGTTGGCACCAATTAAATCCTGTTGCCCAAAGTTTAACTACCCATCTTTTAACTCCTCCCCGAATCCCAACGGAAGTTTCACTAAGTGTAAGGGGATGTCAGGTTTTATAAAAAAAACTTTCTTTCGGGGCTATAGGGGTGAAACCCGGGGTTCCTTCTATATCCCTCCCAAGGACAAGAGTGTAGGTACAATAGACTCCTTGAGGTAGTGTACCCTGCTGAGTACAATTCAACCTGATGCTGAAAACAGTGTATCATTAGCCATGTGATGTCAGCATCAGTACCCCAGCATCCGGTTTTGAGTCTAACACCTACACCATCGAAGCAATGACAAAAACCCACAAAATTCTATCCCAGTGACCATGCCCAGGGTATATCATGCACCCCTACCTACTGTTAGGTTCAAGAAACACCCTTGTTCCATGACTAACGCCACATCAGTATCCTCTAGGTCAAAGAACTAAACTCGCCTATATCCCAAATAATACCCAGGTGCTTCCTTCCCAGCAATGATCTCCCCATCCAGAACAGAGTGAAATACATTCACCACTGTGTATTGGCCGTGCAAGGGACATTGTGGTCACACCTCTGACAGAGGGAAATATCAACCTGCCCCCAGCTTCCATACCCTCTGATCACATGTGGGTCCCTTAGCCACAAATGCAACAAGATAGAATTCCCAGTCAGTAAGCCACTGGTGCCCTCAACTCTACAGACCGAGTCTGCATTTCTGTAACACCTTTCACAATCCAAACCAGTACAGCCCATCCAGGCATTCGACTACCACTTTGGATTAGTGTAGGCGACGTGTTTTGGCACAGTCTTACTGAGTGGTGATGCTAACTCATCAGGCCACTGCCCCTCATAGAGAGATTTGTACAAACAGCTTGATGTTGGTTGATAACTCCACCTGCCCATGCGTGCACACCAGAGCAAATGACATATATCTGCCCTGTACCATCTCACACTCTCTACCAACCTCTCACCATGGTTGATGGAATCTTGAGCCACTTTACACTGTGGTTCTCTTTCCCCCCCATATAGTGCTGAACACATCCCTCCTCTTCCGGTTACTCCTCCGAGATAAGCGTCCTGTACTCTGTGTCCGCACATCTCTGGGAGCAAGCCACTGGTACCATGACTGCGCTTGATTCAGTGTGTATTCAGTACATATAGGATAATAGGTTTTCATCAACCATTATGAGATGCTGGAGCGCCATGTGGTGATGGAATACTGTAGATACCTGCACCATATTCAGTGTCCCACCTGTCCCCCAATAAAACATTTCCTCCTTTCAATCCCTGCCCGGACTCAAACCCCTCAGAACCAGATGGACTCCAGTGTGTAACCCAGTAGAGTGATAGGATAGTACCCAAAGTGACCGTAATATAGGCACAATGTTCCGTCCCTGCCAATAGGGATGAGAATAGTACTAGTTACATTTTGACAACCCTGGAACTGAGTCATCCACCACTCCATAGGACTCATAGTCAATTCAGATACTACCACACCTGCCTGTCTTTAGAAGGTGGAACTTGTCACACTGAGTAAGAGTCAGTCAACTCTCTGAGGTTTTTAATTCCGGCCAGTGCAAGTTGAATGTCCTACCCTTTCCCTGATATGTAGCCCAGGACCTCCCGATGTGTTCCTGATTATCTCCAGCTCCATGGTGTTTATGGTACCCAGTGACCCGCCTCCCGTTCCGAAGACAGTCGCCATCAAGCCTCTTTTTTTTTTTCCTAAGTTATGGGATATGGTCTGGATACCCGGATTGAAAACCACCTGCCACCAGGTACACCCAATCCCTCATATAGACTGCACACCTTCTCCCTCCTCTTTCAATTCGGTATTCAGACAATGTTATACTTCACCCCTACAACACAAGCTGCCTACACTATTCAGACAGGACTCACATGAATGACAGGAGCCTAGCGCCACACTGGGGCACTGGTCTTCTTGGCCTGCAAGACACAGACAACTAGTTAAGGTACACAAGGACTCTAGGACAGGAAGGACACCTATGGGTGTAAACTGAGGAGAATACGGCATGCCCACACATACCTCGGACGTGAGGGCTCTTGGAACAGCCAATCGCTGGTAACACCCCATACAACCTTCCTGCACAATTTTTTTTTGCCCCAGACTCAACCAAAACTATACAATATGAGGCCAGACCTATACCCTCTCAACTTGTATGCAATCAGGCAGGCCCTCATACCACACATCTGCAGGTAAATCTAAAATAAATGGGAAAACAAAATTGCATAATGTGTATCCAGCTTGAGAAACTGCTGCTACCAGACACACCTGACCAGCAGACTAAGACAAATCCCTTGCAGCACTGAGGCGCTGGGACCACTGAACAGTAGGGGGTACCCGAGCCGACCGGTGTGCCTTGAAACACACAGATATTTATTAGGCAATTGGTAACAAATAGCCACATAAACAGTCCCAGCAGGAAACTATGAGAAGGGTTGGTTTGCCCTATTTCAGAGAGATGGGATTGCTTGGTGACACGGTAGGAAACAGGTTTGAACTACATTTGGGGACACACAGATAGCTAGGGACATTAGCATACCTTAGCTTCAGGCAATGAGCCAAACTTGTACAGCCAGGTATGGTTGGGCGTGTACCTAATTACAATAACAGCGAGGGGGGTGTAAGCAGTCCTACTCCTAAACACAAGTTCGCCCAAAGTAACATCAGACCATTACCCTTTTACCACTAAGTGCAGTACCCCTGGCAGAGATTTATAATGCTCCTTAGCCTCACATATGTGTTAGAGTGCCAATTATCCCCGGCAGTCTTACTCAACTTTTATGCAGACTTCAGTTAATTGGTTCTGCTACTCAGTAGATCAGAACATACAACACACACTGGGTGGTCCAAAACACAACCGAATGGACTGACAACTAGACATTCCAACTAGATAATGGTGGCGACAACCTAAAACATTTTACATGTGAAACCCGACCAACCAGGAAAAAATAATTTTTTATCACGTTGTCCTCTGGAGGCTACGATTTCCTCTTGTTCTGAAAGCCAGAAAACCCAATTATCGACTCTGAGGGATAAAATTCCAATAAAAGTTAGGGCTAAACATTCCATTTTTTCCAATTTACAAAAAACAATTCCAGTAACAAGACATTAGCATATGAAACACAAATATACATTACATTACTTTACATTACATAAACCGTGCACTTTTTTTTAAAATACCAAAAATTGTTGAGCTCAACTTTTAATTAATATGTATTACATGATACACATTAATGCCACGTGGATTGTGTTTTATGGTATACCAGTAATCCCCCCCAAAAAAATATTTTTATTCACCATGGTGAGAAAAAAATTAGCAAACTTTTTACAGGACCATTTATCAACCAATCATAATACTTCACCACAAAATCCCTTGCTGAATCGTCTTCTGTAACACAAACACAGTTTAGTAAAAGCACTTTCACAAAAAACTATTACAGCCTGGCTCAGGTCATTTGCATGTCAATACAATTCGTTTTACATTCTCACAGATCTGGTTGGAAAGAAAGGGGGGTCATTTCGGGCTGTCAGCAGCTGAGAACATAATGTCACAGATCCGCACTACACCTCTCGCATAGTCTCCACACACACATATTCACACACTTGGTCAAAGATGACCTCTAGACATCACACAAATCAGAATCTTTTCTATCTTAACCTGTACTTCTTAAACCCATAACATCTGTTTGGTCAGGTTCCTCCTTGTCCCCCTGTTCATCATTATTCTACCATCCATGCACAATAAGCATCTCTTTCCCAAGCATTTGGCTTGACCGTACCATTTTTTTTCTAAAAAAAATACAATTTCCCAGTCCACCATTCCCAACATTGCATATTTCCCAACTCAAGGCCCCTGTATCAATCCTTTCTTCCTTCGGGGTCAAGTGGTAAGGTTCCCCACGGTTAGACTCCCTCTTTGAAGCGATTTTATTACCCATCCTTTACGGACGAAAGACCTTGAACTGATCCCGCAAACCTCTTATAGGTTGCTTTTTCCCAGAGTTAGCTACTCTCTGACCAATGATTGGGTCAACAGGTACCGCCCCTGACGCCGTTGCAAACCTTTTTTCACTACTCTGCCAGAACAACCGCTGCTCTGACTATAGTCCTTCAAAAAATAAGCCTGGAAATCTTCCCAACTAATAAATAGTTTAATCTCCCCGTGGACTTCTCCAAAGTATTCCAGAAAAAAAAAATGACTGTATCACAGGGCTTCCCAAGCGTTAAGCTTGATTAGACCCTCTGATTGCTTGTAGTGCAGGAGACAGTTTTGTTTGCTAACCTGGAACTTCCCATCTCAAACTCTAAACACCTCTCAAGATGGCCGACAAGCCAAGCCACAACAAAATGGTGGATGACCACCGCACATCTCATGGACCATGACAAAATGGTGGATGATGTCCAATTTTTCCCGTCAAAACCAGCATGGCACATACCACATGGGTTCCCACACACACAGGAAAACAAAAAATAGTCTCCATCAGATTGCAACACCGAAAAAAAACGCACTACTCCATTCACACCAAACATCAAAATCTGCCCCAAAAGCTTACAATCCCCCCGTTAGTAGTTTACACAGAAAGATAGATTCACATACATCCAGCTAATTCAGTGTGATTTAGTCTCCGTTTCCACTGATGCAACTCGCCATGCGACCTTGGGCACAAAGTCGCATTACAAATCGCTTACCATTGATTTCAATAGCACCCATTCCAATCTATGTGACTCAAAGCTGCAGTGACTATCAAAATCGCATTCAACACCACACCACAGTCGCACTAAAGCTGCATTTCAACGCCACACGACATTGGAGTTGCGCCAGTGGAAACGCAGCCCTATTCGCACAGGTTTGTTTCAATCCCAAAGATTGGCCTAATCTTTTCAAAGGGTCAACTGAAATTGATTCCAAACAGAGTTCTTATCATTCATACTGACACCCTGCTGCAATTTCATTCTATATACATACATTATTCAAAAATCTGTCTCATCAAAATATTCGCCTAGACAAAAAGGTAAAAAGTTAAGTTCTGAGAAGTTTTTGTTAGGTATTCAGACAGGTTAAAAAGACATAAGAAAACGCTTAGCATTTCTGGCGTTATGACCACCTCTGTCTACCATACAAGAAATAATATTCACCCAACTTTACACTTCCTCACACGCCGGGCAACATCTGTTACGGAAATATACGTCTCGCTTAAATGCTTAACATAAGTGATTAAAAACCTTTTGTCTATATAAAATGAAATCAAACGATAGCAGTGGGAAAAGAGAAAACAATGACATTTATTTATACAGAAATGGTACCACCTAATAGCAAGGTGATACCAATGTTACACGATACATAATAGGAATATTGCTATGACAAACATGATACCAATGTTACATGATAATAGGAAAAAGAGAGCAAACGCGAAGTAAGATTAATCTTAAACATGGGAGAGAGAGAGAGAGGGAGAGAGGCAGAGAGGCCGAGCGAGAGGGAGAGAGAGAGAGACAGAGGGAGAGGCAGAGGCAGAGGGAGAGAGAGAGGGAGAGAGAGAGGGAGAGAGAGAAGGTGAGAGAGAGAGAGGGAGAGAGAGAGGGAGAGAGACAGAGAGAGAGAGACAGAGAGAGAGAGAGGCAGAGAGAGAGGCAGAGGGAGAGGGAGAGGCAGAGGGAGAGAGAGAGAGAGGGAGAGAGAGAGAGAGAGAGAGGGAGAGAGAGAGCTTATTACGTCACCATGTCGTCTGCGTCAGATCTTCATTCTAACAGACTGAGCTTTTGGGTCTGCATCCAGATATATACACACCCTTGTAAAACCCCACCCCTCCTCACCCCCCCCCTTTCCATATGCTAAGACCTTGCATTCCCTTGAGGGGTAGGGGGTTGCTAGATTGGGTGAGGGGCTCAGTTAAGCCAGGACCCAACCTGTTCCTTTGTCACCTCCCACCTCCTTTGAATTCACCTCAGCATGCCAACAAATGGTCAGATAAGCCTTTTGTCAGATGAAATTCCACAGCTGTGTATGCTAAGTGTTCTAAACATGTTCTACCACTATAGAAGTCACCTTAATAATAAAGTATTGTAAAAACATATACAACCATATATACACGTAGAATCCTTTTAGTTAGAGAGTTCCCTTGAAGCTTCTTGTTATAAATATGGATTTGAAAAATCTCCACCACAGTGGGAATTTCCTCTGCCAACATCATACGAAAGTTTGATTGATGTTTTACGTTCTGTGATTTAAGTTTATGTTATCTTTGGGGACCAAAGAGTTTAAGTGGGGGGAGTGTGTAGCGGGGTCTCCTTTAAGGCCCCGGGACTACGTTACCTAGAACCCCGTGCGGCGCCCAGAGTGCAGTTAGCCACCGCAGAGACTCATGGGAGGGGTTATTTAAGGAGGAGGCGAGGCGGAGGTCGGCCTCTTTGGACACTGCGCTGCAAGCAAGAGTTTCTTCCTGTGCGGATCTGCTGCAGTGCAAGGCCTGAAGCCTGGGCCTTGCGCAACTTCCAAAGAGCCTTCCACCCCACTGCGGAGCCTGGGTGGCATCTGACTTGTCGAGTGAGGACATCAGTTGGATCGGGGACCCGATTGTTGCAGACGCTGTGTGCGGATACACAGCAGGGTGGACGTTCCGGACTGGGATCACGTCCGGAGTGGTGAGCAGGCACCTGCCCAGACCAATAGACTGTGCCGTGTTCAGGCCTATAGACTGCATAGGCCCACAGTTTTGTTTATTTGCTGTTCCCCGGGGGGACCGGTAGCAGGACAGAGTTGAAGTGTCCCCCCCCAGTATAGTTTTTCAAGTTATTGCCTGGTTGTGGATTACAAATTGCTATTCATCAAGTGCACCACCGAAAGCTGGCATGCGAAGAAATCCATATAGGAGGTGACTGAGATTTACTCCATGTCAGGCCTGACCGGGGTGGGAAGTTAGGATATTGTTTAGTGCGCCATAGGGCGCGCATACCATAATAGCTACACGTGGTGAAGTACCGCACAGCGCCATTATTGTATGCTGTGTTGAATTCTGCAGGGCTCTGCTGACCAATTGCATATGTTGTGTTCTGCCTATGCTACTTTTGATATAAGAGTAAACTGTTATATTTAATCTCTAGCCTCAGTGTGTTGTCTTACTGTTAGGAGATTATTCCTTGCAATAATATTTGAATGTGATAAAAATATAACCCCTACACTAGCTGTGCCAGAGTGGGTCGAGCAGATTGCTGGGGGTTGGTGGTGCTGTACACAGGGCCCGAAAACAAATCCAGCGGCTCTCTTAACTGGGGGTAGCAATACACCTCCATACAACTCTGTGCTGTAAACCTGCCCTGTACTTTGCAGGTTTACTGACAGAGAAAGTAACATTCTTGAACAGGTTAGGAATTCCTGGGCCTTCTGAGGTGTTACATAAATGTATTCCCCATACACATTATATCCTGTTTAAAAAAAAAATTTTTTTAATAACATATAATGTGTGTGTATATGGAATACATCTATGGAGCACCTCAGAAGTCCCAGGAATTCCAAACCTATCAAAAACTCTTATCATAATAATACAGTCCAACTCCAGGACAGTAAAAAAGTCCAGCCTTGCAGTGTATTGGGGGGGGGGGGGAGGGGGGTAACCTCTTTCACTTACCTGATTCTAATTTCTCTTCCTTCACCCCAAAGCTGTAACATCATCACATACCATAGAGCAGTGATGGCGAACCTTGGCACCCCAGATGTTTTGGAACTACATTTCCCATGATGCTCAACTACACTGCAAAGTGCAAGAGCATCATGGAAAATGTAGTTCCAAAACATCTGGGGTGCCAAGGTTCGCCATCACTGCCATAGAGGGACATTAACACAGTATGGTATGATGGGGAGGCTTGAGTGTGACCACAGCCAGGAATTTAAGACCCCTTTCACACTGAGGAGTTTTTCAGACATTTTAGCGCTAAATATAACGACTGTAAAGCGCCTGAAAAATGTGTCCTCAGTGTGAAAGCCCGAGTGCTTTCCCGCTGGAGAGGTGCGCTTGCAGGACATTAGAAAAGGTCCCGCAAGCAGCATCTTTGGAGTGGTTTAGTAGCGCTGTATACACCGCTCCTAAACCGCCCCATGCCCATTGGAATGAATGGGCAGTGCTGACGAAGCGACTGCAAATCACTTTGGCAGTGCCGCAACACAGCCGGTTTTAACCCTTTCTTCAGCCGCTAGCGGGAGTTAAAAGTGCCCCGCTAGCGTCTGAAAAGCGTAGTTTAAACAGCGGTAAAGCACAGCTAAAACTAGCAGCACTTTACCGCTAACCCAGCCCGCACCCCAGTGAGAAAGGGGTCTAAAAACTGAGGGGACAAGTCGCAGTAGTGGAGCGGGCCTGCTGGAGCAAGTCCAGTTGAGCAGGCATGGCCTTAATTTCAGTTTGGGTCTAGCCCTCCCTGTTAGACAGAACCTTGTTCAATTAGTGGCTTTCAGCCAATCAGCTACAGCACTAATCGGTGTATTCTGACAGTGGGAAGTCCCCCCCCCCCCATCAGAATACAGTGTCCCAGTATCGTTTCTGTAGATGCACGCACCTGTCAGCTTGTGATCTGAACAAAAAACCTGTGCACGTATAGCAACTTTAGGCCTGGTTCACACCTATGCATTTTTTAGTGCATTTTCAGTTTTGCAGAAACACACTACAGTCCATTTAACATGGTTTTCTATGGATGTGGTTCACATCTGTGCATTTTATGGAAAGTTTCAGGGACCAGCAGGTTGTGTTTTTGGTTCCATAGACTTCAATGCATCAAAAACGTGTATTGAAAAATGCAAAATGCACCTAAAATAGGCATTGACTGCAACCTGCATAGGTGTGAACCAGGCCTAAAGGATGAGTTCACCTTTTAGAACATGTTGCATGTTACACCCGTATACAGGGTTTAACATGTTTTAGTTGCCCCCTCCCCTCCTCTGCACCCACACAGCCTCATCATTAAGGCCTGGTTCACACCTATGCATTTTTAGTGCTTTTTGCATTTTCCTGATTTGCACTACAGAACGTATTCCATAGGAAACCATGTTAAATGGACTGTAGTGCAAATCTTCAAAATGCAAAAAGCGCTAAAAATGCATAGGTGTGAATCCAGCCTTAGTCATAGGAATCTGTAAATTTATAAACTACAAGTTCAATCCAACATGGCAGCCGGAACACTGATCAGCACACCTGCCTACAGCTCTGCAATGACAGCCATACAGAGGTACGGGCAATAGAACTGTAGGCAGTGTCTGCAGGAGCACTTGACCCGCACTCTGCTGATTGAGGGCGCAATACTTTGCAGTCTCCAGTTTAAAAAAATAATAAATGCCCTAGCAAAAATCTATGCATTTATTTTTTTTTTAATAAAAAGGTGAAAGAAGGCACTTGGGTCAGGCAGGCACATACATGGGTGGTTTTATGTACATATATGTGAGTGTTTGTGTGTATATACAGTGTAAGTGTATATATATATATATATATATATATATATATATACATATACATACATACATACATACATACATACATACATACACACGCATTTCTGTGTTTGAGTTTTGGGGTGCACACCCTAATGCAATAGGCTGCGCACGCCTATGACAGCCTGTGACATTTGCTTGCCCTCCTAGATGTTATGATGTGGGTTCACACTGGCATGCTGCAGTTTGGCTGCAGTGCTGGTGTACTGGCATGTTATGCTGTCTTCCTGTATGTTACCCCCCCAGTCCCATAGACTTCTATTAGGTTGTACATTTTTGCTGCATGTCCTGAAAGTGCACAAAAAGTCCTGCATGCTGCATCTTCGGTGCAATTCCAAAAAATGCAGCAAAACGCACAACCTAATTAGAAGTCTGAGGGACTGCGGCTATGGAAAACCGCCAGTACAGTGGCGGCCTGTCCATTAGGGGGGAAGGGCACTGCCCCCTCCATTATGCCACCCCCTATATGTAAAATGGATAGATTCATGCATTGCATGAATCTATCCATGGCCACTGTGACTACCCCCTGTTCAGGCGTCCGGCCCCTTTTCAAATGCCAGGCGCCTGAATTACAGCGTCGGGGGTGTTTTTTTTAAGCACCTGATTAGTGCCATAGGCTCTAATAGGCTTCAAAAAAGGTGAAAAGGTGGACTCCGAGTGCAGAGCATTGCACCATGAGCCCACCCAGGTGTTTTAGAAAAGAGAATATTAATTTTGTTTTCTAACACTGACCCACCTCTCCGCCAATCAGGAAGCGTGGGTCTAATACCCGTCACCTGATTGGCTGAAGGCACAGGCATACCTATTGGACACCTAGCAGACCGGAAGAAGAGACGCACGAGAACCATGATGGACAGGAGCTGTCGCCTGACAGCACGCCGCCATCACCCACTGCCTGACCCGCCACCAAGATGGGGTAAGTGTCGGTCAGACAGCGAGTGGGCGGAGGGGGTGTCACAGTGGCTGCATTTCATGTTTTTGTTCAGTTTGCTTGCCCCCCCCCCAAAAAAAATGTTGAGCACCAGTGTGAGCCAAAAGGCTTGCACTCTTAGCAGGCTCTGCCAATCCACTGAAAAGTGATCAATGCTCAGGTCACTTTTCAGAGGCATTTGACAGGCAGTGAGGAGGGGATATCTAATTTCCTCCCTGCCTGTTTTAAACTCCGCCAGTCCCCCCAGGTAATTCACTTTGTACTCCAGCTTATTTTCATTACTCTCTGTAGGAATTAGACGTTCTCTCACCTTATTCTTTGCACATCTAATACATAATGAGAGTTCTGGAAATAATGTGGAGTTCAAAGTGAATTTCTACACCTAAGTGGAGCACCCCTGTCAGGAAAGGCTTCACCCGCTGGTGGTGCTGCTGGTCCTTTGGACTGCAGTGCTAGTGTCCGCCAGCAGGTGTCCTTCTGCAGCCAATACCTCTGTTGGAGGATCTCACCTGCTGGTGGTAACACACGATACATGGACTGCAGTAACGGCATTCTGGCAGTGTGGGAAAGACAGCACTTCCTGTGGTCAGCTGTGACCTGAAGCCTGATTACAAGACTTCTTTATATACCCGGCAAGTGCAAACACTCTTTGCCCTAGTATCTCTCTTCCTGACCCCCTGGACCTGTGACCCGGACTTTAGCCTGTACCTGATCCTAACCTGCACCCTGCCTGATCTGATCCGACCCGATCCCTACCTTGAACCCGCATCCTGTTTAACCTGATCCTTACCTTGTGCCCAACCTGCAGCTTTCCCTTCTGTTACCTGGATCCCTGCTCTGCAGCCTATCCATCCGTCCCCTCCCTGTTCCTGCTTCCTCCCATCCATACCCATCTGCTTGATTCCCTTGTGTATGGCCTCGGCCTGGCTTTCACTATGATTCTGGTATTTCCCATACTTGTATATACTGTTTGTAGTCACTGTTGGTTTATTGCACTGCGTTTTATTGGTTGTTGTATGTTGGTCACTCACCGTAATAAATTATATATATTTTCACCTACACCCGTTTGGTTTCCTTTTATGAGGTCACACAGTCTGGTCAATTAACAATCTCTGACTACCCCTTTCAGAAGATTTGAGGATATTATTAAACTCAGAGACTGGACTTAGGCCACCATAGACTTAATTAGGGTTAAAAGGGAATGTAGATTTGAAAAACAAAAACACACCTTTACTGAGCACATCCTAGCTGTAATGAAAAGCAGCGGTGAATAGTGCACAAGCAGGGGGAGATGGACAGGGCATGTACATGCAATAGGGTTGATTTACTAAAACTGGAGAGTGCAGAATCTGGTGCAGCTCTGCATAGAAACCAATCAGCTTCTAACTAAAGCTTGTTTAATTAAGCTTCAAAGTGATTGTTTGTTTTGTTTTAAAAAAATAAACCTTTACAAACATGTCATACTTGCCTGCTCTGTGCAAGGGTTTTGCACAGAGCGGCCTGACCCTCCTTTTCTGGGGTCCCCCGGCAGCGCTTCTGGTCCCTCTTCATTGGGTGCCCCCCAGGGAGACCCGCATTCCCTGGGGGCACAGTCCCGAGCCCTGCTGCTGTGTCCATTGACACAGACAGCAGGACCGGGTTACTGGATTTGATTGACAGCAGCAATGGCTCCTGCTGCTTTCAATCTATCCAATGAGGACCCAAGACAGCAGCTGGGCTTGTGCTTGTTGCTGGAACAATCGGCTCAGGTAAGAAAAAGTGGGGCTCTGGGGGGGCAGCTGCAGAACAGACGGTTTTTCACCTTGAAGAATGCATTAAGGTGAAAAGCCATGAGACTTTATAACTCCTTTATAAAAAATAAATAAACCACACAACCCTGGAAGCCGATTTTTTTCTATACACAGCTGCACCAGATTTCGCACACTCCAGTTTTAGTAAATCAACCCCAATGTGTACTTTGGGGAAGTTCCTATGGACATACATAGCCTGCCCAATGTCTGCAACTGGTTAAAGTGTGAACATTTGCTGTCTAATAGGGAACATCTAGAAAGGTTGTCATCTGTCCCTCTGAAAAAAGCACCTAGATTCCCTCTTGAAAAAGTTCAGCTTTTCTTATTTCATAAGGATACAAAAAGATAGAGTGCCCCCAGAGTTTCTTTTTTGTGAAATCTTAAATTCTATAGGCAGTCACATGCCAGGAGGTGGGCACCTGTTTTTCAAGAGGGAATCCAGGTACTTTTTTCAGAGGGACAGATGACAACCTTTCTAGATGTTCCCTGCGATATAAGCGAAAAAAGAGCACAAATTTGAAATTTGAGGAAACACAAAGACTGACCAGGGACCACGTCTTAAAGAAATGAAGGCAATGTGTTTCCTGTGTGTGAGGAGCTCCATCTAAAGGGCTGACCTGGAAGACGACTGGGGGAAAATTGTATCAAAATACTTACTGTTATTTTCTTTTCCTGGTACAAATCCATCGCAGCATACTAATCACATGTATGCTGCCATGTTAGCACCAGGTAAAAAAATTGGCAGTATTTTTGTCCTCCACCAATACTTAAATGACAAAACCACGTGACCTCTTCCAATGTGACAGGGTGCAGATCTAGCAGCCATTTGCTAGGCCCAAACAATGTCACATGACCAAGAATGACCTCACGGCTCCCCCTTGCACCCAACACTGTGGAGATTAGTACCGGCGAGTATCAGGGGTGCGAGGCTAGGGGCCTTACAAAAAGACACTGTCACTTCCCTTGGACACTCAAGGTGACAGTGTCACCTCCCCTGAACTTGTGCTTTGCCCCTGAAGGGATTAAACCGGCCATTTCAAGAAAATATTACAGCAAGTATCTTATGGTTCCTCCTATCACACCGAACTAAAAGTGCTGCCAGGTTTGCTTTAAATAAGACCACATGGATATCTGTATCATAAAGCAGCTTCCAATTGTAATGTGTGGGAATGTTTCTAATGATAATCTGGCTCCATGGAGCATCAGGGAGGCACATTGGGGGTGGGGGTAGGTTCGTGGATTTTTTAAAGGGACTCTGTCACTTTGCCCTGAAGGAAAGAATCTCCTTAGACACCATGAGAAGTCAAAGATTAAAGAGCCAAACATTTTTTATGTAGAAACATAGAAAAATTTAATATAATATCAATAAGAGCCAGAGGCAAATATTAAAATGGCCTCCCGAGTGCAGTGGAATGATCAACATATTGTTGTGAATGACCCCCCCCCCCACCCAGCACTGGCCGAATTCGAGCAGAAGCCCACAAGTTCTGTGGGCCTAGAGAAAGCCAAACTGTCCAGCATTTGAAACCCTCAATACAATAAAAGGTAGTCACAGAGATCAGGACCCTGGCTTGGTAAAGTTCATGGTAATTGAGACAGGGTAAGCTATTTAAAATGGAAGGCCGTTATCCCAGTCCATCCTGTGTTCCTCGAATCCGCCGAGCGAGCTGCATGTCCTGGACAAAGAGGGTGACCCTTTTGGCGTGCAGACAGCAGAGGCAAGAGTCTTCAAAGGGTCGCACCAGGAAAGCTTCAGCTGCCTGCTCAAAATAAAAAAACAAGCTGGTCAGATCTTCATCACAGGATTTTAGCGCCATTCTCTGCATCATTACACTGCGGTGATGCCCCCCAAAAGGGGACCAAGACACCTGCAGTCACAGGATGTGCTCAATCTTCTAGGTTGAAGGACACTGGATGCCATTCAACCCTGAAGACTGAGGGCATCTAGTGGCAGAAATTAGTTATTGCAGGGGACAGCAGAGGCAAAGAGGTAGTATTGTATCCAGACCTTTTTTCTTTAGTTTTAAAAGCCATCTTTTAGAAAATAAAAAAAATGTGCATTTATTTTTATTTTTATTTTTTGCATATGCTGCATAGCAGTGCACCCACAATCACTGGGTTGCAAGTTCAATGCCAAGCTCCTGCAGACTCTTTCTCCCTGTCCCTACCAATGTACAGACTTTCAGGTGGAGAGCTTGTGTCAATGGACTACAATGTCAATGAGAACTACAATTCCTTCTGCCATGGTGGCAGACAGAACTTGTAGTTTATTTATTTTGTGAATGAAAAATGTGGCTGCATTTCATGTTTTTGTTCAGTTTGCTTGCGCCCCCCCCCCCCAAAAAAAATGTTGAGCACCAGTATGAGCCAAAAGGCTTGCACTCTTAGCAGGCTCTGCCAATCCACTGAAAAGTGATCAATGCTCAGGTCACTTTTCAGAGGCATTTGACAGGCAGTGAGGAGGGGATATCTAATTTCTAAAATGTGGTTGTGTGGGTGCAGCCGAGCAGAATTCAAAAGAGACAGCAGCTGTGAGGGAGAAAAACCACTGCACGCTGTCACTGGGGATGGGCAGGGTCCCATTTGCACCATAAATATGGATGTAACATGGTGCAAAAGGTTGTGTTAGCCTTTAAAGTGTCACTAAACCCACATCATGAAAAACTATCAATAAATGGTGCATTACATGCTGTTCATACTCAATCTGAGATTTGTTTAATGCATTCTGCAAAAAACCTGGTTGATCCTGCTGCTTTCTATCTCCACCTTCTGTTCATGTCCTCAATTCAGTTAATTACAGATTCCAGTTCTGGATTTTGCAGCTGTGGTGGCAACTCTGCACATGCCCAGTTTTCAGTGAGTTTCTATGCTGAGCATTCCCCCCCCCCATCACATCTGAGCAGCTCACGTGACTACAGAGTCATACATATGAGTGTATACACAGTGGTAAATGACAGGCCACTCCCTCCTTCCATATCCATGCCCACTAACCAGCCAAACACAATGGGGGTGGGATATTCAATGTATATTGATAGATGCTTCACCTCCCTCTCATTCTAAGACACAGGCTGGAGGGGCGTGACATGTTATTGGCAAAAAATATTATAGATTTGATTTTAAATATATATTTGTATGACAATTTATTGATATTAAAGCGGAGCTCCTGCCCCCCCCCCCCACAAAATAATTAAAAGTCAGCAGCTACAAATACTGTCCGCTGCAATCCCGCTATAATTTGCTGATCGGCACCATTACTAGTAACACAAAAAATATATATAAAAATTCCAAAAATATATACCATAGTTTGTAGACGCTATAATGTTTGTGCAAACCAATCAATATACGCTTATTGGGATTTTATTTTTACCAAAAATATAAAGCAGAATACATATTGGCCTAAATTGATGAAGAAATTTGATTACATTTTATTTATTTTTTGGTTATTTTTTATAGCAGAAAGTAAAAAACAAAATTGTTTTTAAATAAAAACATTGTCGGTCTTTTTTTGTTTATAGCACAAAAAATTAAAACAGCAGGAGGCGATCAAATACCACCAAAATCAAGCTCTATTTGTGGGGGGGGGGGGAGGACATACATTTTATTTGGATACAGCGTTGCACAACCACACAATTGTCAGTGCCATATAGCAAAAAAATGGCCTGGTCATGAAGGGAGGTAAACCGTCCGGAGCTGAAGTGGTTAATTAACAAAACAGCGAATTGCAGGATGACATTTTCTGGAGCACCATTCATAAACAGCGCCGCAAAAATCATGCATGCCAGTGCACCCTTTCAATGCCTGTGGTCGAGCTGTCATCTGATCACAGACAAAAATCAGGATCAAGAGAAGGCTCTGTGTCTTGCGATTGCCTGGGAAATCATAAAAATGTACTCACAACCCTCCCCGTCTGCTTCTCCTTTGTAACACTGCTCCCACTAACACCAACCACAAAGCAGGCATACAGAGCCCCAAAAGGGGCAGATTTTACTATAAAGGGAGCACACTGACTATTAATGTTAAACAAAAAACAGACCCACCAATAGTTTTGGGGCACTCAACGCTGATCACAAACATTTAAAGCAAACATCACTAACCCCCAACATTTAAAAGATGCACTCACCACCAACCCCCACAAAAGAAGCACTAGCTGCTGACCACTGCAAGGTGTTCTGTGCACTACATAGTTCTGACTCCTGAACTTTGACTTCTGCACTAAATATGTCCTAAACAATCTTGGGGGAATTTGTACAGTCCTGGCACTTTAGGGTCTCAAAAAATGTAATAAGCAATCGGAAGATGTGGTTTTTGTTTTAACATTTTTGGTATTTTTCCCTTATATAGTAAAAAAAATAAAAAATAAAAGAAGAAGATTAAAGTGATTGTAAAGTCTTGTTTTCCCGTTAAAAATAAAAAACGTTATACTTACCTTTCCTATGCAGTGGTTTTGCACAGAGCAGCCCAGATCCTCCTCTTCTCTGCTCCCTCTTTGGTGCTCCTGGCCCCTCCATAGCAAGCAGTTTGCTATGGGGGCACCCGAGCCGAGTCACAGCTCCCTGTGTCCATTCAGACACGGAGCCGCAACCCCAGCCCCTTTCTCTCCTCATTGGCTGACTGACTTTGATTGACCGCAGCGGGAGCCAATGGCACCGCGCTGCTGTCTCAGCCAATGAGGAGGAAAAACGCAGGCAGCCGAGACACTGCAACATCGCTGGATAGAGATGGGGCTCATGTAAGTATTAGGGGGGCTGCTGTACACAGAAATCTTTTTTATCTTAATGCATAGAATGCATTAAGATAAAAAATCTGCCTTTACAATCACTTTAATTTGGGTACAGTGTTGCATGATGGAGTAATTGTCAAACTATCCCTGCACTGAATACCCCAAAAAATGGCCTTGTAAAAAAGGGGTATATACTTGCTGGTAATTGAATTATAAAGTTCTGCATTGCATACAATACTGACCTCTTGTAATGCCATGATTGTGAAACTTTGCCACAGGAATGGCACGCCACGAGTATACTCCATGCAGACTTCTCTCACCTGCATAAGCATAAAAAGGAAAAAAAAAAAAAATGTTACTTTTGCCCCAGATACATAACAGCTAAGTTAGGGAGGAAAAAAAACTTTCCCTCTGCCCACTCTACTCATTTCCTGGCAGATCTCTAGATACCATTCCAGGAGGAACCCTCTCTGCTCCTCATAAAACTTGCTCCTCTCCCCCTCCTCACACGATCACATCCAGGACTTCTTAGGAGCCTGTCTCCATCTTTGAAATTCCCTTCATTTACTATAAAAACTTTACACCTTTAACTGGATACATGTTTTCATGGTTAATGAATTGATCCTGCTGGATCATGTGTGCAGCGTTTTTCTAGCTTTGCAGTGCAGTTTGCAATCGCAGCGATTCCACCCACGATTCCAAATCGCCAGATCTGAATGGTGCCTAAAATAACCGTGTAAGTCCTCTTCCGCATGGCGTCGACTGCCAGCGGGGGTGGACGACGACGACGACGACAGTTCACACCGTATTTGTTTGCTGTTCCCTACTGAGCAGGCGGATGACAGGTCTGTGTCTGCTCCGCTTCTGCAGGGCAGACACAGCCCGCTTTCCTCTATGGGCTTTTGGATGTAAATGTCCATTTATATCCAACTGCCAATTGATCCAATCTGCTGGACGGAAGGGGATCCCATCCGTTTGTCTTTATCAAATTGGATGTAGGCGGAAACAGGGCCGGCGCTACCACTAGGCGGACTAGGCAACCGACTAGGGCGCCCAGCCGCCTAGGGCGCCCAGCCGCTGGTTATTCTACTCCCGCATCACCATCTACACAGAGCTTGCAATCTAACAGGCCGCTCTGACATGTGAAAGCAGCGCAGCGCAGCGCCCCCCTACCCCCCCCCACGCACGGGGCTCTCTGCTCTGACATCATGTGTCCAGGCAGCAATCATCCAGTTCCCCCAGCACGGCGCTCTCCGCTCTGGTGTGTCCAGAAATTCCCCCTCTCCGCTCTGAGATCACGACAACACATGATCTACACACTGCTCCTGAGTCCCGCCCCTCTTGTGTATTCCATCCAATCCACCTCTAGCTTTTGCCCCGAGCAGCTACAGATTTCTCCCACATCCCGCCCCTCCTGTGCACTCCGTCTGTGAAGAGAAGGTGGGCGGGAAGATTAAACACACAAGCAGCCAAAAGCCACAACGAAAAACTGCTGAATGAACCAGTGAGCCCCTGGGGACCATTCCAAGTGAGTGAGCTCTTTCACTGACCAGACTCTGCTCCCTTCTCTCTCTCCCTGACCCCCCCTCATCTCTCACTGACCCCCCCTCATCTCTCCCTGACACCCCCTAATCTCACACTGACACCCCCTCATCTCTCACTGACACCCCCTCATCTCTCACTGACACCCCCTCATCTCTCACTGACACCCCCCTCATCTCTCACTGACACCCCCCTCATCTCTCACTGACACCCCCTCATCTCTCACCGACACCCCCTCATCTCTCACTGACCCCCCCTCATCTCTCACTGACCCCCCCTCATCTCTCACTGACCCCCCCTCATCTCTCCCACTGACACCCCCTCATCTCTCCCACTGACACCCCCCCTCATCTCTCCCTGACTGCCTCCTAAGACCCCCTCTCTCTCCCTGACCCCCACTCTCTCTCCTTGACCCCCCCCTCGCTCTCTCCTTGACCCCCCTCGCTCTTTCTTTCCTTGTCAGGACTGGAAGTATCTTTACTCCAATCTGTTTATCTCTTGTTTTAACTCCTTCCTTACCATCATCTGCCTATAACAGAATTACTTAACTTTATCCTATTAAAGTGGTATTAAAGCAAAGCAAAATATTTATTATACTGCAGATTACCAATTTATAGATGGGTGGCTGCATTAGTTTTGTTTTTAGGTTTTCTCTTTTATATTCACCTGGTGATCCTGCTAGTAAGTCTGTTGTTTTTCAAAAGAACAAGCTGTCTTGCAGATGTAGCAGACTTGCTGGGCCATAGAGGAGAACAGAGGGTCCGATCAGGTCCGCCAGTAAAACTAACTGGTGGACCCAATCGATCCACTTGTGTGAAAGGGGCCTAAGAATGTTTTGTATCTGTATTACCCACCTTATTTCTAGCTCTCTGTCCACAGCAAATAAACCAACAGCACTCACCAGTCTGGCGAAGGGGGCTTTTCTTATTAACAGTTCTGGAATGTGTCTATGGGAATGTTTGACAGTTCTTCCAGAATTTGTGAGGTCAGGCACTGATGTTGGACGAGAAAGCCTGGCTCGTCGTCTCTGCTCTGCTCACATTCCTAAACCTTGTGGACATCCTTCCTAGAAAATTTGAAGCTGTTATAGCTGCAAAGGGTGGGCCAACTCAATATTGAATCCTACGGACTAAGACTGGGATGCCATTTAAAGTTCATGTAAAGGCAGGTGTCCCAATACTTTTTACAATATAGTGCATGTTAAAAAAAAACAAAAAAACAAACCTTGAGAATTAGGCACACACACCATTGACCCTAACATTTAAAAAAGGTGCACTTACCATCGACCTCCACAAAGAAGCACTAAGACCCCATTCACACCCGAGCATAGCATTTTACCGCAATTTTACGTGTTTTTGCCACGATTTTGTACAGGTCAAATGGTCACCAATGTAAAAAACTGAAAAACGCCCAAATCTGCCTAAAAAAAAAAAGCTCCAGAACTGGTTTTAGCTTCAGGTGTTTTTGGAGCTTCCATCTTCAGGTGTTGGAGTGGAGATGTGAACCATCGCCATAGAGAATAATTGATTTCTCTTTCTCGTACATCACGGGACACAGAGCGACATAGTCATTACTATGTGGGTTATATAGATACCTTCAGGTGCTGGCACTGGCAACTTCCAAAACCGGAAGTACCCTCCCCTATATAAGCCCCTCCCATCCGGGAGTACCTCAGTTTTTTGCCAGTGTCTAAGGTGTTGGCCAAGAAGTAACATGTGTTTTTCACTGAGCTTGCGTATAGGTTCTTTTGGGCCTCAGTAAGCTATTCCGGATCCGACCAAAAAAGCTTCATAGCTAAACGGTCGGTACCCGGGCCTTGCAAGAGAAGAGCAAGGTTTTGCCTGTAATGCCTCTCTTAGGAGGGCTGGACCCTGGGATCCAGAGCTCTGGTCATACCCATGACCAAGATGTTTTCTGTGCAGGGTGCTATACAGGTCCAGGGGAGTGGAATCCTTGGGAACCCGGTCCCTGAAGGTTTAATTACAATGCCTGCCGTGATAGGTGAAGTTTGGGCTTCTGTGGACCAAACAGAGTCCTGCGGAGAGGAAAAGGTAAGTGGGGGCCCTCAGGAACTTGGTTCTATTGGGGGACCCCCAAGCCTAATTTGTCTTTCTGCCTGTTACCTAAGGTATTCCCGCTAATATTCTGTGCATGCCTGTTACTACTAAGAAAATGTAAAAAAAATTAATAGTAGGCAAGAAAAAAAAAAATGGTAAGACCGCGGTACCTGTGTTAATCACTAGAGGCCGCTGTGGTTCTTTTTCTTGTAATGTGGATTTTTTCTTCCAAAGTCAAATCCAGGCAGTTGGTAAGTTCTCTGCTGGGAAGCTGTCTCCTCTGCCCTGTTGCTGCGCTCATCCATCCCCGGGCCCTGCGGCAGGGACCCTGGCTCCCATCTAGTCCTCATTTTTTTTTAAAAGAGCGCCGAAGGCGCACGTGCCCGCACGCGTGTGCGTGCACGCGCCTCTATATATAGAGGCGACCGGGAAAAAGGGGCGGAGCTGGTGGATGACGCTCGGTGTGCGCCGCGGCGCTTCTGCGCATGTGTGGGCGTCCAGCGTGTTTAAAGGCACAATCACAGCTGGCTATTGAAGTGCACAGACAGAGCTAGCAACAGTAAATAAGGCACACAGAGGCGGTTGATGCAGGCATCCCCTAGAAAGGCACTTTAGTAGACACCAACTGTTATATAGCAGCAATTGTGCTAGACTATTATCAGTAAAAGTGGTGTATTACGGCTGGAATACCTCAGCTTTGGGCTTAGGAATATGCCGTCCAGAAGCTCCGGAACTAAATCTTCCAGGAAGCGAAGGGGGTCTCCATTGGGCTCTGAGGATCTTGGGCATGCTTCTGCTGCACCAGTCTCCCCTGAAAATTCAGAGGTTAGTGACCATAGAGACCCCGCAGGAGTACCTGGTACTGTGGCTGTCCTCAGTTCACCTGCTCCTGTGTATGTAACAGAGGAGGTTTTTTCCTCAGCTCTGGGAGGATTAGAAGAGAGATTGTCAACATTGATCGCTGCCTCCCTGTCACAGGGAAAGCACGCCCGATCTCCGTCTCCTCCTTCAGAGTACCTGTTAGCGGAGCAACAGTCCCATACAGGGATCGACCTGCCTGAAGGGGATCAGGATGAGGTTGATTCTGTTATAGAGGAATCAACAGTGGAGGAACCTTTCTCAGCATCTCAAGCTGAAAGATTATGGGTTCAGTCTCTGACTAACATGGTCCGATCAGCATTTAAAATGCACCTTGCGGAACCATCAACCACTACTGTCTCCTCGCTGGGGTCGCTAAAAACTCCCCAGACTGTCTGTTCCTTTCCACTTCACCCTTTACTGGAAGGGCTCATTTACCAGGATTGGGAACATCCTGATAAAATATTTACTCCCCCCAAGAGATTTCCGGTGGTCTATCCCATGGAGGATAAGTTCATCAAAAAATGGAGGGTCCCTACAGTGGACGCAGCCATCTCTTGTGTGAATAAATCACTGACATGTCCAGTAGATAATGTCCAAATGTTCAAGGACCCAATAGATAAAAAATTGGAGTCCTTATTAAAATCTGCTTTTTCTACAGCAAGTTTGGTGACACAACCAGCAGTGGCAGCTATTGGGGTCTGCCAAGCAGTGAAGGATCAGTTGAAACAGGTCTTAAGGGACTTGCCAGATCAGCAGGCCCTTGCCCTAGCTGATCTACCTAGAGCCTTATGCTTTGCGGTTGACGCCATAAAGGATTCAATCCATCAGGCCTCCCGCCTTACGCTGTCTGTAGTACATATGCGCAGGCTTCTATGGCTCAAAAACTGGTCTGCTGAAGCTCCCTGTAAAAAATTGCTGGTTAGCTTCCCATTTCATGGTGAACGCTTATTCGGGGAAGACCTGGACAAATATATCCAGAAAATTTCCAGCGGTAAAAGTACACTCTTACCGGTTAAAAACAGAGTTAGAGGTCCCTCTTTTAAGAGGCCTGCTTCTCCAGTCCCTGGGGCATCGGCTGTGAAACAGTTCCGACGGCCTCCTCGGTCAAATCCCGGGGGTAAAAATCAGGGACAATCGCAGGGTAATAAGAAACCCTGAGTCAGGAGAGGTACAAAACCTCCCCCAAAGTCAAATTCATGAAGGGCTGCCCCCACTCAATCGGGTGGGGGGAAGACTCCAGTTGTTCGCAGAGACCTGGCGGGACACGATCAGAGACAGATGGGTGCTCTCCGCAGTAAGTCTGGGATACAGATTGGAGTTAAAAGACTCTCCTCCTTCCCATTTTATGAGGTCAAACGTGCCAAGGGATCCCCGGAAGAGAGAGTCCCTCCTGTAGGCACTAGAACAACTATTGCTCCAAGGAGTAATTATGGAGGTTCCCCTGGAAGAATGGGGGTTCGGGTTTTACTCAGTCCTCTTTACAGTCCCGAAGCCAAACGGGGACGTGAGGCCCATATTAAATCTAAAAGGGCTAAACAAATTCCTACATATCAGGACTTTCCGGATGGAGTCGATCCGATCGGTGGCCACTGCCCTACAAGGGGAGAAATGGTTAGCCTCGATCGACATCAAAGATGCTTATTTGCACATTCCCATCTTTCCAGTCCACCAAAAATTTCTACGCTTTGCAGTAGAAGGGCACCATTTTCAGTTCAGAGCCTTACCCTTCGGTCTGGCCACAGCACCACGAGTGTTTACAAAAATTCTGGCCCCATTATTGGCCAATCTAAGAACACAAGGTGTAACGATAATGGCATATCTAGACGACTTGTTGCTGATAGACCACTCAGTGGAAAAACTAGAAGTGGTCGTTCACAAGACAATCAAGTATCTGGATTCTCACGGTTGGATTATCAACCGAGACAAGTCAGCCCTAAAACCAGTCAAAAGTCTGGAATACTTGGGGCCAGGGATGAGCCGAACACCCCCCTGTTCGGTTCACACCAGAACCTGCGAACAGACAAAATGTTTGTGTAAACTTTAGAACCCTATTAAATACAATGGACTCGAACGTTCGAAATCTAAAGTGTTAATTATAAAGGCTAATATGCAAGTTATTGTCCTAAAAAGTGTTTGGGGACCTGGGTCCTGCCCCAGGGGACATGTATTAATGCAAAAAGAAGTTTTAAAAACGGCCGTTTTTTCGGGAGCAGTGATTTTAATAATGCTTAAAATGAAAAAATAAAAGTGAACTATTCCTTTAAATTTCATACCTGGGGGGTGATCGGGTAAATGGAATAGCCATTTACTTATCAAACATTTATTCATGATTATCAAAGCATGTGTTTCTGATCTGATGTATGTGTATGTATATGTGTATATATGGGTATATATATTGTGACAGCAGGAAGGTAAAGTCACCTGGTTGCATCCAGGGGGGTAGATATATTTCGCCCAGATTCAGGCTTTACGCCGACTTATACAACTAGGTGGAGAGTTGTATAAGGCTAGTGGGCTCATGGATGACTCATACCTCTAGGGAGAGGGCTGGGCGTCGTGCAGACAGGGAGTTGATGAGACCAGCTGAAGCTTGTCAGCTCATTTAGGCCTCTATAAGAACTCCCAGCTTCATTAGATGTTAGCTCATGCCTGGAACCAGACCTGTGTGGACTGTCTAGGGAGAGTGAACCCCTGTGCGGAGAGACAAAGCCTGTGTGGCTATTTGCTTGGACATTTAAAACCAGGGACTTAGGGACTAGGACAGCACTAGGCTGATCCCAGTTGTTAGTTAGGAAACCTGTATGTTTAGTCAGAGGTCAAGTTGACCAGGATTTATTTTGTTTATGTTTCTTTTGCTTTGCTGTGTTTTGTCACTGTAAATAGAAAATAAACCGCACCTTTTTGATTTTGAAAACCACAACCTCCGTTTGCTGGGCCTGTTTTTGTGTGGGGAGCCCATCTCGGGGGTCACACACACCCGCTGCCGAGCTAACCCCCTCACAGTTGGTGGAGAATGCGGGCAGTTTTTTTTTTTAAGCCAGCATGGAGGAGATACTGAAGCAGCTGGCTCTAGCAAATGCCAATCAACAGCAGACAAATGCAGGTTTGCAAAAGAACTTCGCAGCCCAGCAGCAAGCTCATCAACAGAGCCTTGCAGCCCAGCAGCAGACAAACGCAACTTTGCAACAGAGTCTGGAGGCTCAGCAACAAGCCCAGCAGCAATCTGAAGCCCGCTTCATAGACCTGTTGCAGAAGCAAGAGCAGAGACTACAACAACAGATGGAAGCAGTAATGCAGCAACGTCCGCAGACCAGTGAGGAAAGCCGTCCCACTAATACCGCGTCCTTTGGGGTGAGTCGTTTATTGACAAAAATGACTGGAGAGGATGATCCAGAGGTATTTTTGACCACATTTGAAAGGACCGCTGAAAGAGAAAAGTGGCCTGAGGAGCAGTGGGCTGGACTGGTGGCTCCTCTGTTAACTGGTGAATCGCAGAAAGCTTACTATGACCTAGAGCCTAACCAAGCAAAAGACTATGTGATGCTAAAAGCTGAAATATTGGCAAGGCTGGGTGTCACCCAGGCTGTCCGGGCTCAGCGTGTGCATAACTGGACTTTCCAGCTTGGAAAACCCCCCAGGTCTCAAATGTATGATCTCATTCACCTGAGCAGGAAGTGGCTACAGCCAGAGACTTTGTCCGCACCAGAGATTGTGGAACGTGTTGTAATGGATCGGTTTTTGAGAGCTCTTCCTACTGCCATCCAAAAGTGGGTAAGCCATGGAGACCCAGAGACGGCCGATGGTCTTGTGGATCGTGTGGAGAAATACTTGGCTACAGAGAACCTGACGGCCTCTTCCAGAGACACTCGGACTTTCCACCCTAAGACCAGACCATCCCCAGGGGCGGATAAGAGGATTCCAAGGGGTGAGGGTGGAGAGAGTGAGAGGGTGGGAGCTCTACCCCAAGTTTGGCGAGAACAGCCTGGGAAATCAGCGGCTCAAGAGGCCGCAAGAAGGATCGTTTGCTACCGCTGCCGGCAAGCGGGACATATTGCAGCCAATTGCCCGGTTGTGGAGGAACCCATGCAGTGTGACTTTCTGACGGGCAGACGTCAGTCGCTGTGTGCGACAGTCGCATGCACTGCCATTCGAGGAACTGAGAAACATTTATGCAAAATGTGTGTTAATGGTAGAAATGTTGTGGTATTGTTGGATTCAGGTAGCCTTGTGACCCTGATAAAGGCTGAGTTAGTTAAAACAGAGGTCTCTGGGAATAGCAAGGTAGCTGTTATTTGTGTGCATGGGGACACCCGAGAGTATCCAGTGACTACAGTGTGTTTCGAGACCCCCAAAGGTACCCTCTCTCATCCAGTGGGCTTAGTATCTCAGTTACCGCATGACGCCATTGTGGGAAGGGATTTTCCGAAGTTCTGGGAACTGTGGGATGATCCTGAGCCCCCCACTGGTGCCCCTATGTACCAGGAATGTGATAGCCAGAACTCCCCTGAGAGTGGTGAGGACTCTCCGGAATTTCCCTTATCAGTATTGGCAGGGGAGACTCAAGAAACTGGAGAGGAGCCCACCTCCTCAGACGAAAACCTACCGTCTGTGGAGTTTTCTGATCTTGAGGTTCACAGGGAAAACTTTGCCACAGAACAGTTGAAAGACCCCGCCCTAATAAAGGCACGGGAAAACGTAGTGAAAATAGATGGCGAGTTAGTGAACCCAGATAATACCTGCACTTACCCATACTTCAGCGTAGAGAAGGACCTACTGTATCGGGTGGCAAAAAGGGCAGAAGAAACCGTTGAGCAGCTTGTGGTGCCCAAACCTTACAGGAAGTTGGTGTTGGAGTTGGCCCATGGGCACATTCTTGGAGGTCATCTGGGGACAGAGAAAACCCGAGAGAGGGTATTACAGAGATTCTATTGGCCGGGGGTGATGAAGGACATAGAAAATTATTGTTCCTCCTGCCCTGTGTGTCAGAGGTCGGCCCCGATGCCACATTTCCGTAGCCCGCTGGTCCCTCTACCCATCATTGAGGTCCCGTTTGAGAGGATCGCCATGGATTTGGTAGGTCCTATAATCAAGTCCGCTAGGGGGCACCAGTACATATTAGTTATAATGGACTATGCCACCCGTTATCCAGAAGCGATCCCTCTCCGAAATACCT
Source organism: Rana muscosa (assembly GCA_029206835.1). Lineage (NCBI taxonomy): Eukaryota > Metazoa > Chordata > Amphibia > Anura > Ranidae > Rana > Rana muscosa. Next base: position 348,959,438 of record CM055122.1, read on the forward strand.
CGGCCAAAACCATAGCCAAAGAGCTATCTCTTGTGTTTAGCCGGGTGGGTATTTGTAAAGAACTGCTTACGGACCAAGGTACACCCTTTATGTCCCGGGTTATGAAGGAGCTGTGTAAATTGTTCAAAGTGACGCAATTACGTACATCTGTGTATCACCCCCAAACCGATGGGCTGGTTGAAAGGTTCAACAAAACCCTAAAACAAATGTTGAAGAAAGTGGTGGATAGAGATGGAAAGGATTGGGACTGTCTACTTCCTTATCTGATGTTTGCTATTAGGGAGGTGCCCCAATCCTCTACGGGATTCTCCCCCTTTGAGTTACTGTATGGGAGACACCCAAGAGGGCTGTTGGATATTGCCAAGGAAACTTGGGAAAGTGAGAGTTCTCCCCACAGGAGTGTGATTGAGCATGTCGCCCTGATGCAAGACCGAATTGCACAGGTAATGCCCATTGTGAAGGAACATTTGGCCCAAGCGCAGTTAGCACAGCAGAGAGTGTACAACCGTGGAGCCAAGACCCGTACCTTTTCCCCGGGGGATAGGATACTGGTACTTGTCCCTACGGTTGAAAGTAAATTCCTTGCCAAATGGCAAGGCCCCTACGAGATAATGGAAAAAGTGAGCGAAGTGAATTACAAGGTCAGACAACCAGGAAGGCGAAAGCCCGAACAGATCTATCACGTTAATCTGTTGAAAGCCTGGAGGGATAGAGAGTCCCTAGTCGCAGACACTTGGTCACCAGCTCAAACTGGTTGCGTGATTCCTGAGGTTGGAATAGCAGCCACCTTGTCACAACCCCAACAACAGGAGGTTAAGGAGTTTGTGCTTCGCAACAAGGAGGTATTCTCTGAGCTGCCGGGACAAACATCTGGGGTAGAGCATGACATCATTACCCCGCCCGGTGAAAGGGTGAAGTTAAAACCCTATCGGATCCCAGAGGCCCGACGGGAGGCAATACGGGAGGAAGTACAGAAAATGCTGAACTTAGGGGTGATAGAGGAGTCCCAAAGTGATTGGTCTAGTCCCATTGTGTTGGTGCCTAAACCGGATGGGAGCTGGCGATTTTGTAACGATTTTCGTCAGTTGAACAAAGTTACAAAATTTGACACCTACCCCATGCCACGTATAGATGAGTTGAGCGACCGGCTGGGAACAGCCCGATACATGACGACACTTGACCTCACAAAAGGGTATTGGCAAATCCCCCTGGCCAAGTTGGCCAAAGAGAAAACCGCATTTGTAACCCCAGACGGGGCGTTCCAATATAAAAGAATGCCGTTCGGGTTACAGAATGCGCCGGCCACATTCCAGCGGAAAATGGACCAGATGCTGAGGCCCCATCGGAAGTATGCTGCGGCTTACCTGGATGACATAATTGTCCATAGCACAGATTGGGCCTCACATCTGCCAAAAGTGCAAGCAGTCCTGGACTCTGTTCGGGAAGCGGGGTTTACGGCTAACCCCAAGAAGTGTACCATTGGGCAGGAGGAGGCCAAATATCTTGGGTACACCATTGGGAGGGGAGTAATAAAACCCCAACTCAACAAAGTCGAGGCCATCCAGAGTTGGCCACGTCCCAACAGCAAGAAGCAGGTACGAGCCTTTCTGGGAATCGCTGGGTATTATCGGCGATTCATTCCCCACTTTGCTTCTAAGGCTGTGCCCCTAACCAACCTGACGAAGGGGAAAGGGTCGGTCATGATTAAATGGACCCCCGAGGCTGAGGCAGCATTCCAATTCTTGAAACAAGCCTTATGTAGCCAGCGAGTTTTGTACTCCCCCGACTTCTCTAAAGACTTTGTCGTACAAAGTGATGCGTCAGATGTGGGGTTAGGAGCAGTATTGTCCCAGGTCTGGAACGGGGAAGAGCACCCAGTCATTTACCTCAGCAGGAAGTTGAAGTCCCATGAGGTAAATTACGCCACCGTTGAAAAGGAGTGTTTAGCGGTGAAGTGGGCTCTAGATTCCCTTCGGTACTACCTGCTAGGTAGGCACTTTGACATGGTTACGGATCACGCTCCGTTAAAGTGGATGGCTCAAAACAAGGAAACAAATAGAAGAGTGAATAGGTGGTTCCTGGCCCTCCAGGAATTCAACTTCACAGTAAAGCATCGCCCTGGCGTTCAAATGGGGAATGTGGATGCTTTGTCTCGAGTACATGAATGCCTGATTGCTTGTGTTCCAACCCCGAGGTTAAAACAAGAGGGGGGGGTATGTGACAGCAGGAAGGTAAAGTCACCTGGTTGCATCCAGGGGGGTAGATATATTTCGCCCAGATTCAGGCTTTACGCCGACTTATACAACTAGGTGGAGAGTTGTATAAGGCTAGTGGGCTCATGGATGACTCATACCTCTAGGGAGAGGGCTGGGCGTCGTGCAGACAGGGAGTTGATGAGACCAGCTGAAGCTTGTCAGCTCATTTAGGCCTCTATAAGAACTCCCAGCTTCATTAGATGTTAGCTCATGCCTGGAACCAGACCTGTGTGGACTGTCTAGGGAGAGTGAACCCCTGTGCGGTGAGACAAAGCCTGTGTGGCTATTTGCTTGGACATTTAAAACCAGGGACTTAGGGACTAGGACAGCACTAGGCTGATCCCAGTTGTTAGTTAGGAAACCTGTATGTTTAGTCAGAGGTCAAGTTGACCAGGATTTATTTTGTTTATGTTTCTTTTGCTTTGCTGTGTTTTGTCACTGTAAATAGAAAATAAACCGCACCTTTTTGATTTTGAAAACCACAACCTCCGTTTGCTGGGCCTGTTTTTGTGTGGGGAGCCCATCTCGGGGGTCACACACACCCGCTGCCGAGCTAACCCCCTCACAATATATATATGAATATGTATGTGTGTATACATATATATACATGTATGTATGCGTATGTGTTTAGAGTTGGTTGTATAATCTGTTAAAAGTCATATTATGTAATATGATGATGTTTCTGTGTTCAGAGATTGATCAAGCAATCTCTGGGTCACAGGATATAACAAAGGGACACCTTCTCTTTGTAGTCAAAGTTACATTCACACCCCCAGCTAGGAGAGAGGTCCTGTGTGACATTTCCCAGAGGTGGCTGGAAGTAACACATAGATGCTAAATGTCCATTTGTTCTTCATGTAAACATCAACAAATTGCCTTGTATTTGAAAGAAGTAATGTGCCTCCCCCTTTGTCTTGCATAAAAGGACAGGGGCAACTCAGTCTAATCAGAGCAATTGATTCTAATGTATCACCATGTACTGTGTGCTCTCCAGGTTAGCAGTTTAGCTGCTTGCCTGAATATTAAATACATCTTATAAAAATAACTTTGGTTCATCAGTCAACATGTTATTGGACACCCCTAGTTCTGGGGAAGCCCCAACAAGATGGTCCTTCGAAGCCGTTACAGATAACTCCACAGACATCGCTAAGAAGTGGAACAACACAAGCTGGGAATTCACTTCTGCTGGTCAAGGTAAGCTAACTTTTTGCTTACTGTGACTTCCCCTTGTGCTGTGATTATTTCTGTAAGCTTTTGCCATGGAGTACTCTGTCCAAGAACCTTGGCTGTTGAATTGTGTTATTTTTATGTTTCTTTTTACTTTCAAGACTATCTGTACTTATTACTGTCCTTTGTATGCGTGTGTTCTGTGTGAATGGCGTGCCCTATTTCAGGTGCACTGTGTGTTTAGCTAGAATTTCTGCATTTCCTGAGTCTAGGCGACTAGCCAGGTCAGGAATTTGGGTCTTCGGACTCAAGGGACAATTCAGAGGTTGTGGCTAATAAGGTACTATGTGTGGTAAGGCCCTGGTTTATCGCCAAGGGTGACGGCCTGCTTAAAAAACAGAGCTGCTTGGATCATGTAGTACCAGTCTTGAATGAAATTCTGTTTTCCTTTTCTCTTCTGCGTAGCTCTCCATAAAGCTACACAATAAGCAGAAGTACTATCTCTCCTATTCTGCACAGTGCCTATAAACTGATGTGGAAGACTTTAGGGAAGCAGAACTGTCAGATTCTATACTCTATAACTATCCACTATTGAAATTGTTAATTTTTTTGGGGGTTACTATACTGCACCATTTAGTTATTTTTATTTATTTAATGACTTGTCTAGGGGAGTGCTTTTTACATTCTTGAACTGTCTATGTGACCTCATAAATATTGTCAGTCTGTGTGGCTGATTTGCAGTGTATAGTCTGGTATAGAGCCTTGGCCAGGATTGGAGGCCAGACAATACAGTTCCTGCTATTGGCTAGGTTCACTGTGTCTTTGTGACGTAGGGACTTAGTGATAGATTAATTCTTCAGGAAGTCTTATCACCGTATAAGATGGGGAATTGTACCACCGCGTACGCCTCAAAGGAGGATCTGTGTGATCCCATTGTGAACCCTTCCTGGTCTGCCAAAGAATATATGATATATAACTTTGGAGCAGGGACGGTCCGTCCCCTGAAGAAATGGAACAGAGGCACACAAGGGTTCATACCTCTAGAAGGGAAACTTGACCCTAAATTCTGGAATGAATGTAAAAACTACTATCCAAGTATATTTAAAACAAGAAAAGACAAGCAGGCATTAGATAAATGGATGCGGGCAAGTGAGCGTTGTGAAAACATGTTAAAAACGAGATTGAAAGTAACCTATTGCCCTGTAAGAAAGTTATATGAATACAGTGCTGAAGAGCCTGATGACAATATTACTGAAATGACTGTAAGCAGGCTATACCCTACATTACCACCCCCACCTACCAATAGTGATGAAAGGGCAGCAAACAGTTCCACTGTGCATAATTTATCTGCACCCCAACCCCTCTCTCCCCACCCAGAAACAATAGGTGCAGATTCTACTTTAACACTAGCAGAGGGGTCCTCAGCCATCCTACCTTCCTCCCCCTCCGGGAGACCTGTGATAACAAATCAGCCTCCCATGTCCCCTATTTCAGCCAATCAATCTAATTTTTGGGGGCCTGTGAGAACTCAACTGATAACAGCAAATGATGGGGCAAGGACCACGGTCACCTGGCATGTCCCCATCACTAACGCTGATTTACAGATAATTATAGAAAATATGCCTGACCCTAAAAGAAATTCACATGCTTTCACTCAAAAGATGAAAGCATTACAAATTGCTTACCAGTGTTCAGCATATGATATGTACAGAGTTTGTTGTGCATGCATGGGTGTCCAATTCACTAATCAAATTATTAATAGCAGTGACAGTCTTAAAGAACCTATACCAAATATTGATGTGAAAGAGGGTGAGGAATGGATTAACACCTTCTGTACACAAGTACAAAAACAATACAAGGGAGGTGACTGGGCTAGTCTATTGCAAACAACTCAGGGGGCAAAGGAGACATGTGATATGTTCTTTCAAAGAATGAGTGAGCATGTTGCTGCATGTTGTCCGAATGCAAATGAGGAAGTGAATGATGAAATCCTTAGAAGTGCTTTGATGAGTGGGTTTAACAAAAAAGTGAGGGACAGAATAAAGATGATAAGACCAGAATGGAGGAGAATGGGGTCCCTTTCTATATTGGATTTAGCTAGAAACATTGAACTTGATGTAGAGGATAGAGAGAAAGCCAGACCACAGAAAGTAATATATGTAGGTCCTAATGGTATATTTGTACCTGAAAATAGTGGTCATAAAAAAAAATAATAATAAAAAACACTTTAAGTCAGGAAAACATGATCTCTCTAATGTGACATGTTACAGATGTCGGAAAAGGGGCCATTATGCTAGACATTGCAAAAATGATCAAGCCAAACCTCTAAATGAACCTGAACTAGACCATAGGGAGTCATCTAACCTGGGTAGATATTGACAAGAAGGCCAACCAGTGTCAAATAAAGCCATTGAGAATATTATGTATGTGGATGTTGCTCTTAAAGGTACTGTAATAATAACAATCCAGATGCTTTTGTACCACTATAAAAAAAAAAAAAAATAGAGAGGAAAGTACAGTTTTATTAGAGAAACCTGCTAATATTTTTGTCTACAGGGTGTAGTTGGCTAAGTGTGAGAGTTATGTTTGTTGTGCAGAAGTGTGTGAGATCCATGGATTGTTATGTCATGTTAGTTGTATTAATATGCCCAAAGTGCTGTATTAGCAAAATAGTTGATCCCAACCATGGCGCTATCTGCCTGCAGTTTTGCATGTTCTCTCTGTGCCTGCAAAGGTTTCCTCCAGGTACTCCAGTTTCCTCCCACACCCCAAAGACATGCTGGTAGGTTAATTGGATCCTGTCTAAATTGTCCCTAGTGTATGTATGAATGTGAGTTTGGGACCTAAGGATTGAAAGCTCCTTACGGGTAGGGACTGAGGACTGTAAAATAATAATAGTAACAGTATGAATTTTGGTGGCATGATGATATGTTTTGTGTTTGTTATGTATGTTTTAAAGTGATGTGACAGTGCCACAAGGACAATTAAAAGGTAACAAGTCAGTGCCATGTTGGTCATTGCAACTTTTAGAAGCAAGACAAATATTTTGTCTGTAAAGTGTGACCTTAAAAAGACTAAAACATTTATTTCTGACTTTACTTTCTGAATATTACATTTGCTTATTTTAAAAGAAAAGTCAAGCTAAAAAAAAAAAAAAAAAAAAACTCTGAGCTGAAAATCGTTAATTTAATGGTGTTCTATAAGTTCAAGGAGCAACCCCCCCCCTCTCTTTCTTTGACACAAGTTAAATTGCATGGCGTATGTGTGTGTGAGTGAACAGCTGTATTGTCATGCAAATTGAGTGAGCTGAGTGAACTGTAAAAAGTAAAATACCTCCTAATAATGTACATTTATATGTGTATGTGTATTAAACTGTCATTTTTGTTTTAATAGAAGAAACAGTTTTTGAAGAGTTGTCCAGTGTGCTCAGTATGGTGAAGTATAACTGTCTGGCAAGACAAAGGGGAACTTATAAAAAAAAAAAAAAAAAGTAATGAATGTCACTACATGTATGTCAGTGTCACTACATAGAGTGTTGAGGTTACTTTGGTATTATTATTATTATTATTAAGAGTTTTGATTAGGCCTATGTCTCAGATCTTCAGCTTTTCTACAGATCTGTCTCCAAAAAAAAAAAAAAAAAAAAAGAGATCAAAAGGTATAATGGTATTGTACGTGCTTTGGCATCTAGTTTCATTGCTTTAACTTATAAGGTCTGTGGTTGTATCTTGTCCCACAAAACTTGTGTTTAAGACTAGCTAAACCTCCTGTTGTTAATTGAATTAGCTACATGCCCAGCCAGTACTGCCTTTTTAAACTGAAACAGATTGCCTTAGGCTTTGCATAATAATGTCCCAAGCAAGGTGGCCTTTGTGTCTCCGAGTGTATTTGAAGCCAGTTTCCTGTTCGGGGTCACAATGCAACGTCACTACTCTTATAGATTCCTGTGTGACTAGGTGCATGGCTACTCATTTGTAGCTGTATTATATGTCTGTGCATATCTGTCCTCAGTGTATATGTGTGTGTCCAGGCACACACCTGTCAGCTTGAATTTTTACTCCCCACTGTTTAGCGATCCCAGCATCTCAGTGCTGCAAGAGATTTGTTCATTGGCCCTCATTCTCCCCAGATAGTATGTATCTTTCCTGCCTTAGAATCCTTGTATACATCAACTGTATCTTATGTACCTGACCTCATGTGAACCCTGAAACCCAGTGCTGCAAGTGGTTCTTACTAGCATTTTGTTTCCTTACTGAACCCCAGTGCTGCACTATACTCCTGTCATTCTTGAAAAAATCCTGTATTCTGTGCTCTCGTCTATGTTCCTGAAGGATCATTGATCCAAGCCAGAAGTAGTAGCCCCCCCCCCCCATCTTTCTGAGAAGCCTATTGTTTATGATAAATGTTTTATTGAATTCAGGATAATGTGGACAGTTAGTTGGATGACAGTTGAATAACATTTTATACTAAATGAGAATGGTTTCTCCTGTATTAAGTCGTTTTTCTTTTCTTCTAGGTTTTTCTTTACCTCTTGAACATAAATTTACTTCAGCAGAAAAAAAAAAAACTCAAACGGCTTTATGGGCATTTTTTGTTAATGATCAAGTGTTGGACTAACAATCTGAGTGAAGCCATCCTCCCTCATTCCTTGACATCAGCCACAAACACCATTTATGGAAAAGAGTGCTTTCAAAAGCTTGTGTCTGAAAACTTTAATACTTATCATGTCAGCTGTCTAAAAAAAGTCAAAGCTCAGTTTGCTATAATTGCAAAAAGGTCTGCACACCTACAAAAAGTATTTCCATGTGGATTACGATAATCCTGAAGAAAAGAAGATTATATGAACATTGTATGCGTTCTTTGCTATAGTTGTAAAAAGGTCTGCACACCTACCGGAAGTATTTTGTCATGTGGACTATGATAAGTCCTGAAGAAAAGAAGATTATGTATGAACATTGTATGCGTTCTTTGCTATAGTTGTAAAAAGGTCTGCACACCTATCGGAAGTATTTTGTCATGCGGACTACAATAAGTCCTGAAGAAAAGAAGATTATGTATGAACATTGTACGCGTTCTTAAGGTGTTTCAGTGGAGTTTATGGAGGAATGGCTGTCACTGTCATAGTTACATTGGGGGAATCAACTAAAGACTTGGCATTCATACATTGATTAGACCAACGTATAATTTTACATTTTTACATTTTTGTATTTTTGTATTTTTAGCCTTAACAAAGCAAAATGAGATTTTTCTGCAGAAGTAAATTGGGTACATAAATTAGGAAGAATATGAACTAAGAAAATAAATAAATATGAACTAGGTCACGTAAGATTAGGCAGGTAGAGGGAGATGTTGGAATTTAGAAGCGATTGACAGGAATTGTAATTGTATTTGCTTTTCTTTGAAATGGCATGTATGTTAGGTTTTGTATGTGTTATGAGACTTAGTTTCTCCCATCTTCCCCATTATCATGACAATAATGTTCCCATCTAGCTAGGCCCTACACAGCTTTAACTGTCTCCAAAGAGATCTTTACACTGAATAGTCAAGAACTTAACTGTCCACAGCCAATGTATGAATTGCTTGTTATAGTGCTGTTATGTTTTGTTAGTTATGTGGTCAATTTTTAATTTGACCAAGAGATGGGATTGATCGGGTAAATGGAATAGCCTTTTACTTATCAAACATTTATTCATGATTATCAAAGCATGTGTTTCTGATCTGATGTATGTGTATGTATATGTGTATATATGGGTATATATATATATATGAATATGTATGTGTGTATACATATATATACATGTATGTATGCGTATGTGTTTAGAGTTGGTTGTATAATCTGTTAAAAGTCATATTATGTAATATGATGATGTTTCTGTGTTCAGAGATTGATCAAGCAATCTCTGGGTCACAGGATATAACAAAGGGACACCTTCTCTTTGTAGTCAAAGTTACATTCACACCCCCAGCTAGGAGAGAGGTCCTGTGTGACATTTCCCAGAGGTGGCTGGAAGTAACACATAGATGCTAAATGTCCATTTGTTCTTCATGTAAACATCAACAAATTGCCTTGTATTTGAAAGAAGTAATGTGCCTCCCCCTTTGTCTTGCATAAAAGGACAGGGGCAACTCAGTCTAATCAGAGCAATTGATTTTAATGTATCACCATGTACTGTGTGCTCTCCAGGTTAGCAGTTTAGCTGCTTGCCTGAATATTAAATACATCTTATAAAAATAACTTTGGTTCATCAGTCAACATGTTATTGGACACCCCTAGTTCTGGGGAAGGAAGTTCCCCGCTCAAGCCAATGATGTAGGCGGGTCCGACATACCGAGGGGGCGGACCTGATGGGGAACTGCTCTCACTTTGGTAATACATGTATAGACCCGCCCCTTTTCATGTTCCGCCTCTGGTCCGGTGAGCGGACCTGATGGGGAACTTAAGAAGGGGCGGGTCTATACATTTAAAATACTGAGAGGGAGTTCCCCATCAGGTCCGCTCAGGCACAACCAATGAAGGACAGCGCTGGACATCGGGATCGCCGCGGGACACTGGATTTCACCGCTGGAATGTTTTTTTTTTTTTTTTTTAAATAAAGGACTTTTTCAAGGTGTTTGTGTGTTTTTTTAAACATTTTTTACGCTTTCTTCGTGAAATGGTAGGGGTACAATGTACCCCTTACCAATTCACATAGGGGGGGCCGGGATCTGGGGTCCCCTTTGTTAAAGGGGTCTTCCAGATTCCGATAAGCCCCCCGCCCGCAGACCCCCACAACCACCGGGCAAGGGTTGTGGGGATGAGGCCCTTGTCCCCATCAACATGGGGACCTCCTCCCCATGTTGAGGGCATGTGGCTTGGTACGGTTCAGGAGGGAGGGGGGCCGCTCTCTCTTCCCCCCCTTTTCCCCTGCGGCCGGCCAGGTTGCGTGCTCGGATAAGGGGTCTGGTATGGATTTTTAGGGGGACTCCACGCCATTTTTTTTTTAAATTTGGGGTGGAGTTCCCCTTAAAATCCATGCCAGATCTGAAGGGCCTGGAATGGATATTTGGGGGAACCCCACGTCAATTTTTTTTAAAATTTGCGGCGGGGTTCCCCTTAATATCCATTCCAGACCTGAAGGACCTGGTAATTGAATTCTGGGGAACCCCCACGCTTTTTTTTTTTTTTTTTTTATCAATGACTTTTGTATGTATTGCCGGGAGCCGACAATTCATTAATAGCCGCGAGTCAGTTTTAAATGCATTTTTTTCTTTCAAAAATGACATTTTTTGCAGGGACAGTTCTAAGCACGGGAAACATGCGCCACTTTACATGTATATCATACACACCCCCCAGGTACGAAATTTAAAGGAATATTTCACTTTTATTTTTTCATTTTAAGCATTATTAAAATCACTGCTCCCGAAAAAAACGGCCGTTTTTAAAACTTCTTTTTGCATTGATACATGTCCCCTGGGGCAGGACCCCGGTCCCCAAACACTTTTTAGGACAATAACTTGCATATAAGCCTTTATAATTAGCACTTTAGATTTCTCCCATAGATTTTTCGAATTTGCTGCGAACACCCCAATTTGTTCGCTGTTCGGCGAACGGGCGAACAGGCAATGTTCGACTCGAACATGAGTTCGACACGAACTCGAAGCTCATCCCTACTTGGGGCTAAGGCTGGATTCAGGCCAGAGAAAAATATTCTTGCCTCGAGAAAAGGTGTTGTCTTTGAGAGATTTGATCCACCTAGTGGGTACAAAAAGACAGCCGTCCATACGCCTGTGCATGAGGCTGCTGGGAAAAATGGTGGCATCATTCGAAGCAGTACCCTACGGTCAATTCCATTCAAGGAATTTGCAAAGGGCCATACTGTCAGCCTGGAACAAAAAAGTTCAGGCCCTAGACTTACCAATGTCCTTGTCCCCTTCCGTTCGCAAGAGCCTCCGTTGGTGGTTGGTTCTCCAGAATCTGGAAAAAGGGAAATCCTTCAGTCCGATTTCTTGGAAGGTGGTCACTACAGATGCCAGCCTTATAGGCTGGGGAGCAGTACTGGAGCAATGGTCTCTCCAGGGCAGATGGTCGGATGCAGAAAAGGCCCTGCCCATCAATCTCTTAGAGATACGAGCAGCCCGGTATGCCCTAGTAGCATGGACAGCCAAACTCCAAGGGTCCCCTGTCAGAATTCAATCAGACAATGCCACAGCAGTGGCATATATCAATCATCAGGGTGGCACCAGGAGTCGTGCAGCCCAGAGGGAAGTAAATTACATCCTGAAATGGGCAGAAAGATATGTCCCAGCCATATCCGCGGTATTCATTCCAGGAGTGGAGAATTGGAAGGCGGACTTTCTAAGTCGCCAACAATTATGCCCAGGGGAATGGTCCCTTCACCCCGAGGTTTTCCGGACAATATGTCAGCGGTGGGGAACACCGGATGTAGATCTGCTAGCATCCAGATTCAACGCAAAGGTGGACAGGTTTGTCTCTCGGACAAGGGATCCCCTAGCTTGCGGCTCGGATGCCCTAGTGTTCCCTTGGGATCAGTTCAAGCTGATATATGCATTCCCACCGCCACAATTGTTACCTCGATTACTCCGCAGAATCAGGGTAGAAAAGAAACCAGTGATTCTGGTGGCTCTAGCGTGGCCCCGAAGAGCATGGTACGCGGAGATTGTAAAATTGTCTGTGGGGAGTCCTTGGACCCTCCCACATCGTTCGGACCTGCTTTCGCAAGGACCGATATACCATCCTTCCTTACCAGCCCTAGGTTTGACGGCCCGGCTATTGAAGCCCACATTCTAAAAAAGAAGGGCTCTCTAATCCTGTGGTATCTACCATGATCAATGCCAGGAAGCCGGTATCCAGGCAGATCTACTATAGAATCTGGAAGGCGTACATCGCGTGGTGTGAGGCCAAGAAATGGCATCAACGTAAGTACGTAATAGGTAGGATTCTGGACTTCCTACAGTGGGCTGTAGATAGGAAGCTTGCCTTGAGTACTATCAAGGGTCAGATTTCGGCCTTGTCAATATTTTTTCAAAGGCCCTTGGCTTCGCATTTACTAGTCAAAGCTTTTATACAAGGAGTGATGCGTATTAATCCTCCGGTTAATATTCCCATATGTCCATGGGATCTAAACCTGGTTCTGTCGGTTCTACAGAAACAACCATTTGAACCATTACAGCATATTTCCTTGGTTCTTCTCACCAGGAAATTGATTTTTCTAGTAGCCATTTGTTCGGCTAAAAGAGTGTCGGAATTAGCAGCTATGTCCTGTAAAGAGCCACATCTGGTTATCCATAAGGACAGAGTAGTGTTACGTCCTCATCCAGCCTTTCTTCCTAAGGTGGTATCGAGGTTTCATTTGAACCAAGATGTGGTTCTTCCTTCTTTTTTCCCCAGACCAAGCTCGGTAGAGGAAAAGTTATTACATTCTTTGGATGTAGTAAGAGCAGTTAAAGCTTATCTAAAAGCCACTGCTCAGATTCGCAGAACGGATACTTTGTTTATTCTGCCGGAAGGCCCCAGAAAGGGTCAGGCAGCGTCAAAATCTACTTTAGCCAAGTGGATTCGACAGGTCATAATGCAAGCCTATGGCTTGAGAAGGAGACCGCCTCCGTTCAAAGTTAGGGCGCACTCCACGAGAGCAGTTGGAACTTCATGGGCAGTGCATCACCAGGCCTCCCTGGCTCAGATCTGTAAGGCCGCAACATGGTCTTCAGTACACACGTTTACTAGGTTCTACCAGGTGGACGTTAGAAGTCAGGAGGATGTCGCCTTTGGGCGCAGTGTGTTGCAGGCCGCAAAAGATCCTCATGTCTGATAGCGCTCAGCTTATGTATGGTGTATCCCCCCCCTCATTGGGCATTGCTTTGGGACGTCCCACATAGTAATGACTATGTCGCTCTGTGTCCCGTGATGTACGAGAAAGAAAATAGGATTTTTATAACAGCTTACCTGTAAAATCCTTTTCTTGGAGTACATCACGGGACACAGAGCTCCCACCCCTCTTTTGGGGACACTTATTGCTTTGCTACAAAACTGAGGTACTCCCGGATGGGAGGGGCTTATATAGGGGAGGGTACTTCCGGTTTTGGAAGTTGCCAGTGCCAGCACCTGAAGGTATCTATATAACCCACATAGTAATGACTATGTCGCTCTGTGTCCCGTGATGTACTCCAAGAAAAGGATTTTACAGGTAAGCTGTTATAAAAATCCTATTTTTTCCCCTCCAGCGTTTTGTAGCTTGAGGCTTTAAGCTACAAAACACCCAGGTGTGAATGGGGCCTAACTGCTGACCAATGAGATCTGCAATCTGTACTGTGAACTACATAGTCCTGACTCCTAAACTTTGACTGCTGCACTATATACAGTGTGTCCTAAACTAATGCAATTTTGGGGGTATTTTTATTGTTCTGGTACTTTAGGGCCTCAAAAAATTGTGATAAGCAGTCAAAGCATATGGTTTTTGTTTCAAAGTTTTTATTTTTTATTTTATTTTTTTATATAGAAGAGAAAAATACCAATGCAAGTCATTTGGTTACAGTGTTGCATGATAGAGTAAGTTTCAGTCAAACTATCACAGCACTGAATACCCCAAAAATTGTAAGAAAAAAGGGGCTGGTACTCATTTGGTATATAAAGTTATGCATTGCATACAACAATTAATGACCTCTAGTAATGCTATGGTTGCTAAACTTTGCCCCATGAATGGCATTCTACAAGTATACTCCATACAGACTTCTCTCACCTGCACTTGCTTGTATTCCAGGCTGAGAACGATATTTCTGCCTGAGAAATGAACTTTTCTCTGTTTGGGAGACACTTTCTCTGCTTGGCCTCGGTCCTGCATTGTAAAAAAATATCAAATCACTAAGATTTTTTTTTTTTAAGATGCCTAAACTTATATTAAAATGGTAAATATTCTATTTAAAAAAAACGTGTCATATATACCTGCTCTGTACAACATCGATCCTCTTTTTAGATCCCCTGCTGGTGCTCCTGGCTCCTCCTCCTTTCAGAGTGCCTTCACAGCAAGCAGCTTGCTATGGGGGCACTCGTGCGTGTTCGCTCGTCTATAAGATACACAAGACGGGGCTCGGCACCACCCCCCGCTCCCTCCTCAATGGCTCCTGCTGCCATCTCCCAGCCAATGAGGAGACAGAGACCCAGGAGAGCAGCACTGGATCGCGATCAGGTAAGTATAAGGGGGATCAATACAAAGAACATTTTTTTTTTTTACCTTCATGCATTAAAATGCATGAAGGTAAAAATCTTCATCTTTTAGAACCACTTTAAAGTGTATGTAAACCCTAGCAATTAACTTTTCTTATTTGCTTCCTTTTGGTCTGTGATGCACACCAGCATTTTATTAGATCTGTTTGACAAAATGCAAAAAACATACCCATTGATCAGGTCAGAAATTCAGAGCTATCCTGTGCACACTTCCTGTGTTATCTCAAGTCTAATTAGCCCTTCTGGTTTTTATCTTGCACTACAAAAGAATTAGTGTCTATGTTGTAGAGATATGAAGACTGGAAGAGTTTGAGTAGTTTAGCAAAAGATAACTGGATAGGGCTAACAACACACAAAAAAAATGCTGCGTGTTGTCAGCCCACTACAGGACTTAGGAGCTGGGTGCATTTCTGGCAACTCAGTTATTTCCTTGCAATTGCAGGGTCCTTAAAAGGGTTAAACATAGGAAAAAGTGCTTGTTTTGCAGAGATGTACTGCATGCGATTTTTCCCCCGACATACACTTAAGAGAAGTATGGGTTTTACTTTTTTAGAAAGATGCTGAAGCGGTCCCCTGCTGTCTCTGCACTGATAACCGAGCCACAAAACACAGCCGATGGCTCGGTTCTCTCACCTCCCCGAGGAGAGAGTTGCCGACTGTCAGTCAGTATCACTCCTGTTCTGCTCCTCCACGCTCATTGGAGCTCTGAGCTGTGGGGGGGGGGGGGAGCGGACATCTCAGCAGCTCGCCGAGACTGCCATCAGTCCAGGCAGCTGGTGGATCCAGACTTGGGAAGTCGGGATAACGTGATGCCTGGACTGATGGCAGTGATGTCAGACCACTCTCTGCTGAAAACAGGTCACAGGAGTGCAAAGCTAATTGCACTCCTGTGACCCATAGGAGAAGCTCAGCCTAAAAAGCTCAGGCTGGACTTCTCCTTTAAAATTACTGTTAATAGACACCTGGTGGGCGGAGCTCTGAATATGGCTGCTTGAGCCAGTAGCTCCTCACCACCCCAGCACAGCGGCGCCCATAACTCCGGTTCTACTGAACGAAATTTGGAACCACTGGTATCCACAGAACCCCCAGACTCCTGGGCACCCCCCCCCCCCCCCATCTATAAATAATATTTTTTACGGCTCAATGGAAGCCGCAACGGCCGATCGAAATTCCGCCCGAAAATCCAAGATGGCCGCCGAGTAACAGATTGTTTGTGTCAGTGCTGAGGTAAATTCAAAGGGAATTAATATGGCAGATCTGATAGCCCAACAATGTTCCTCACACGCATCTGGCTTTATTATACAGACTATCTCTCGATCTCATCCCCCTCATGAATCCCTGAGGGAACATTTTCAGGAGAACTCAGCATTAACCCCTTTGGCTAATCCTATTATGGATCAGGACAGCTCTTGTCCTGTCAGCTCTCTGGCCAATACATCTACATTTTCTATGGCCAACTTGTACCAGACCCTGGCTGAATTACTTGATAGGGGCCTCTCTCAAACTGCGGCTAAAATCACGGGAGAATTAAAGGCTGATTTTCAGAATTTAGGAGCCAGAATTGAGAACATAGAGTGTAAGTTGGATCAAACAGTGTCCGCCACAAATCAAAATGCAGAACAAGTCCATTTTATTCAAGAACAATTAGATACAGCTTTGTCTAGGATCGACGATTTGGAAAATAGGTCCAGGAGATATAATATCCGTATTAGAGGACTTCCAGAAACCATAACTGACATCCCGGCAGCGATTCAAAAAATGATTCAATCCCTAATCCCAGAAATTCCACAAGACCGCCTGGAGCTAGATAGAGCACATAGGGCCTTAGGTCCTCTAAGGAAAGATGGTCTACCGAGAGACATAATAATTAAACCCCATTTCTATGCGATAAAGGAGGAAATTATGAGCAAGGCGCGAAATATGTCTACGATTCTATGCCTGGGTCATAAAATCCAATTATATGCAGACCTCTCTCCCTCTACAATGCAACGCAGACGTGCAATGAAGCCTCTACTTCAAGCCCTCATACAAAAAGACATTAAATACAAGTGGGCATTCCCATTTGCAGTAAAATTCTCTTACAAAGGGAAGAATCATTCCTTTTCTACTTTTCCTGACGGTGAAAAACTGTTATTGAATCTCAAGATCATCACTCAAGAAAATGACATGGACACTTCTCGAAGTGGCCCACAATCTTCAAAGAGACCAAACCCTACCAGCCCTCAATCTCCCTTGTGGACCACGGCAAGAACCAAGAAAGCCAAAGACAATGGTCCCGCTTGAAGAGACCCAAGCTCACAATTTATACTTTGTACTCCTCGATTCCCATGAGTTCCAGGAAAGATTTATTCTAAGAGTCTGGAACGAATGTTTTTTTTTTGTTCTGATTGTTTAAATTTTTCCAAAATGTTTTGCAAGGGGTTTTTATCCCCCTCTCAATTTTTCTGAGTTCGATCTACTACTTGTAGAGTTCTTTGTCCAATTTGGGGGGGTGAGACTCTCGCTCCTCTATCCACTTCAGGGGGGAGAAGTGGGGGTCCCTCCGGACAGACCTGAATATGGTAGATCTAGTAAGTCTTTAGTTTTTTTTAAGGGGCGCCCTGGCTGGGGTGGGTCCCATGTGCTTCCACCTTTCCCCTGAGTCTCCTAGAGACTTTGTGGAAGGAATAGCCTTTTCCTTAGGGAAAGGGCTTTTCATTTTCTACCTTGGTAGAAGTTTTGGGGAGGAATTTATCCTCCTCGAGATCGTTTTCATCCTTTTTTCGGTTTTTTAAAATTTTAATTAAATTTTTTTATTACTGTTTTTCTATGACAATTTTTTACTCTTCTTATTTTTTCCACTTTTTCATTCCTTTTTTCTCCTTTTCTATCTCTAATCCTATTATCACATGCCTGGCAGTTCTGGTTTTTGCAGATTCAATTGAAGGTACCCGCAACATGATCCTTTGGCTTTTGATTACCCGTCTAGAACACTTACAGATCCTGAGGATGGTGTATTGCGGTAAAGTAGATATAGTGGATGACGATGGCAGCTCCCTCCCTGAGTCCCATGGCTGATTCCGTACTAGGTTCACTCAAAATAGCTACACATAATGTTCAAGGCATGAATTCCCCTGTTAAGAGACGCAAACTCTTTGACTCTTATAAATCCCTGGGTATTGACATACTCATGATTCAGGAAACCCATTTCCCTAGGCAATTCAATCCCAGCTTTATACACTCCCGATTCCCACAATTTTTTTTAGCTAATGCCGAAAAGAAAACCAAGGGTGTGGCTATTTGTATTTCAAAATCATGCCAGTTTAGTTTCATATCTGATTTCAAAGATCCTGAGGGCAGGTTTATACTGGTTAAGGGCACAATAGAGGGACGAATATATTCTCTGATTTCATATTATTCCCCCAATTCAGGGCAAGATACATTTTTTCGATTCATCCTGGACACCCTATCTCCTCAATTAGAGGGCACAATCATTTGGGGGGGAGATTCCAATGCAGCATTTGATCAGGGGTTGGACAAATCCAAACCCCCCTCGACCCAATTAACCAGACCCACTAAGATAAGCCTGAAAATAGCTAGACTTTTGCATGATAAAGGCCTAGCTGATGTATGGCGAGAATCGAATCCTTCTATAAGAGATTATACTCATTACTCTCACCCACACAACACCTACTCTAGGATTGACCATATCCTGGTTCCTTCCTATATTCTCCCGGATGTTATTAAATCAATCATCAAAGACACGGTCCTTTCTGATCACTCCATGGTTGTCATGTTCCTACGCATTAAAACTGGTAGATCAAAGGGGGGTAATTGGAGACTAAATGAGTCTTTACTTTCCGATCCAGCCATACAAATGGAAATAGATAAAGCTCTTCAAGAATACTTCAGCTTTAATGATATAGAAAATGTTTCCGCTGAAGTCCTTTGGGCTGCTCATAAGGCCTTTATTAGGGGCAAGCTTATCCAAATTTCGACAAGAATCAAAAAGGAAAGGGAAGCGGACATTGATAGATTGGAGAGATCATACAGGACCCTGAGAACACAGCATAAAAGGAAACCTTCTCCATCCTTATTGTCTAAGATTGAAAGGAGTAGACTAGAACTCAATTTAGCACTCACTACAAAAGCGGAGAAATCTCTCCGTTGGACAAGTAATACATTTTATACTCAAACAGGTAAAATAGGTAGAATGTTGGCATCCAAATCGTCTCCTAAAACGAGAGTTTATTCCATACCTAAGATCCGCATAGCTGGACAGGACCCCACGGCTAACCCTGAAAATATACTAAAGGCTTTTCAGACATTTTATTCTGAACTCTATAGCGACCCTTCAAATATACCCATGAACTCGGTATCCTCATACCTAGATGGCCTCCCTATTCCATCCTTGCATATGGACATAGAGATATCCTAGAAGCTCCCTTCTCTGTTGAAGAGGTTACAGCAGTAATTCAAGATCTCAGGGTGGGATCAGCCCCGGGACCTGATGGATTATCAGCTCCCTACTACAAAGCCTTCAAGGACACCCTTACCCCATATTTAACAAAATTTTTTAATTTTACTACAAGGGGTTCCCAATTAGGTACACAACTTAATACAGCCTACATTACTGTTATACCCAAACCGGATAAAAACCCAGAAGAAGTTTCCAATTATCGCCCTATTTCTTTGATAAATAATGATTTGAAAATTCTCACTAAAATTTTAGCGAATCGCCTCTCCTCTTTTATTACTAAATATATTCACAAGGATCAGGTAGGATTTATGCCAGGAAGACAAGGCCCAGATCAAGTGAGAAGAGCGATTGATATTATCTCCCTTTTGCAGTCCAACTGGGACGGAGGTCAAAAACAACAGGGTTTCCTGTTAGCACTTGATCTGGAGAAGGCCTTCGACTCTGTATCCTGGCAATACTTTTTTCCCCTATTAGAACGATGGGGTTTTGGCCCACGTTTTATGGGAGTTATTAGAGCTCTGTATTCTCAACCTAAAGCTCAAATTCGTATACAGGGATATTATTCCTCTCCGATAAATATAGCCAGGGGTACAAGACAAGGTTGTCCACTATCCCCTATTGTCTTTGCTATAGCCATTGAAAGCTTGGCCATAGCCATTAGACAAAATTCTGACATTAAAGGCGTAACCTGTGGGAATCAGATGCATAAATGCGGACTTTTCGCAGATGATTTGCTTCTCTTTCTTACCTCTCCCATTACCTCCCTCCCGAATCTTTATAAAGTAATTTCTGATTTTTCTAATATTTCAGGACTCAGGGTCAATTTTGCCAAGTCACAGGCACTAAATATTTCCCTCCCGTTACCCATAGTTTCCCTCATCAAACAGTCTTTCAAATTTGAATGGAATTCTTCTCATATTAAATATCTGGGAATCTTTCTGACTGCTCGAACAGAATCTCTTTACACAAGTAACTATCCTCCCCTATTCCATAAAATTATTACAGATCTTAAAAATTGGGACAAATTCGAACTATCTTGGTTGGGCAGGATTAATTCAGTGAAAATGACATTACTCCCTAGAATTTTATATCTATTTCGTTCCCTCCCCATTCCCATCAGGAAAGATCAGATAAATTCCTTACAAAGTAAAATTCTCACATTCGTATGGGGCAAATCTAGTTACAGAGTTCCCCAAAACACCCTATATTTAAATAGGAAGAAGGGAGGGGTGGGTTTGCCTAACTTATATAATTATTTTTTAGCTGCCAGACTAGCACAATTATCTATATTTTATTCCAAGAATGAAAAACCGGACTGGGTGCTGATAGAAGAACAAGCGGTACCACAATTATCCTTACAGTACCTGCTTTGGTGCCCACAAAGACAGAGACCACCTATTTTATCCCCTTCCTTATCTCAATCATTTGCCCTTTGGGACAGACTCCGTCCTCTTCCCACTCTAGTGTCTGTAACACAACCACTAGCACACATTTTTAATAATCCAAAATTCTTTCCTGGTATGGATACAGAGGCCTTCAGTTGGTGGACAAACAAAGGTCTATATAGGATAGGACAATACTTTACAAATCGGGGTCCTATTACCATGCCCCATTGTCTAAATAAATTTGACCTCCCTGACTCTGAAAAATTTAGATTTGAACAGATTTCACAATTCTTGAATGATATTTGGACGGAGAAACCTCTTCCTCCCAAATTTACGGACTATGAGATCTGGTGCGGATCGGCCGTGGGACAAAGGGGGGGCATTTCTGTCATCTACTCTTCACTTACTTGTACAGCTACTAAAACCTCATACATGAAAGCATGGGAAGATGACCTCCAGCTAAATTGGGATCTAGGATCCTGGCAAAAGGCCAACTTTCGCTCATTCCAAAGTATTTTGAACACCTCCCTCATGGAAGCTAACTTAAAAGTTGTCATGAGATGGTATATGACTCCCATCAGGCTTGCATCCATCTACCCAGAATCGGATCCCAACTGCTTTAGAGGCTGCCATTTATTGGGCTCGATGGTGCATATCTGGTGGGAATGTCCTAGGATCAGGCCGATCTGGAAGAAAATTTTTAATCTCATATTTAAGGTCACTTCGTGTTCAATACCTAGGTCAGCTTCTGTTGCTCTTCTCAATGACAATATTCCCAACGTTTCTAAACCAACTAGAAAACTGATTCACTTTATACTTCTGGGGACTAAAATTATTATTGCTAGATCTTGGAGGAAGCCCAGGGTATCCATTAAGGCTATACACAATAAGATCTCTTGGATTATGGCTCAAGAGAAGATGGTTAGCATATCAACTAATTTAATCCCTAAATTTGAGGCAATATGGGAACCTTGGGCAGTTTTCTGTGGCGTTTCTTTGAAGGTCAGGCATGACCCTGACCGCTCTAATTCCTAAAGGGCCTCATGTTCGGCATGTGATTTCTTCTTATTTCTTTCTTCTTCTATTCTATCTTTTCTTGGTTCTTTTATCTTTTGTTTTATTTATTTTTCTTTTATTTTTGTTTCGATGCTTAAACATGATTCAAAGATTTGATATCATTATTTACTGTGTTCTTATTGCGGTATTTCCGAGTCTTAAATTTGATGGGCGTTATTGTATATGAGTGTAGTACTGTTCTTCATTAAGATTCTGAGTTCCTTTTTATTGGTTTCATATGAGGATGGCGGGCTGGGGGCCTTACCTGGGCGCAGGATGTTCCCGTTAGGGGCGTCCAGGTGGGGTGTGACTTCCCTGAATGCCTATTTTTAATTTTTTTTTTATTTTTTTTTAATCTCTTGATGAGAACATTGTGACATAAACAATTGGAAATAACCCTTTGTCATGTTTAAACAACAATTTTTTAAGATTTTCTGTACATGTCTTGGATTGAAAAAAAAAATTTATTGAAAAGAAAAAATAAATAAAAAAATTACTGTTAATTAGGGTTAAAAAGGAATAAAAGTAAAAAATGCGGTGCCTAAAACAAATAATGACAAAACCCAGAAACACGTATGAATCTGGGCATGTGATAAGTGAGGACGTAAAACTCAAAGTGATCTGGTAAATAAATAGCCAGGTGTAGATACACAAATGATAGTATCAAACAGTGTATATATAATAACCGTAATCTACATATCACAATATTGTAAAAAAAACAAAAAAAAAACACAAAAAAGTCCCGTGAAGGTGCCCAGTATGTGGACTGGGAACAAAAAGAGAAGGTGAATGTAAATATCAGAGCATAGTCCCCACTTTCAAAATCGAGCAGGCTTATAGTTCATATATAACATTGATTCGGAACGTTATAACACCCCGGGATGTGACTCCAACACCAGGAAGGGGGAGAAGAAATGAATATTCTTACCCCTAAACGTGGACTCACACACCAGCGGTGGTGAGTCAAACAGGCAACAGGTGCGGATGTAAAATCCTCTGGATACGTCCTCACGGAACGGCAGCAGAAGGAACAAACTCACAAAATCCACTCTCTCCAAGGCAGTGATATAGAAACCCAAAACGTCGGCACATCGAGGATAACAGTATCAATCATATGTAGGAATAGAAAAAAAGAGGCTCCACATAGTGCAGGATCAGATGGTAAAAAACAAAACTTCCCGTTTATTCATAAAAAATGTCAAGAGAAAATCACACACGGTTAAAAAATAAATAAAAGAATCGTACAGGCATCAATGCAGAGGCTTGCATGGTAGTGATCACAAGTAGATACAAAAAATGGCGTAGCTAGAAAGCAGGTTCATGTACCCGACATGTTTTGCATAAAAAATGCATCAACTGGGGCATGAACCTGCAAAGAAAATAACACGCCATTATATAGGAAACACTAAATGATTAGAACATGTCTCAGCTGTTAGGTGTGCTCCCCCACAGGAGACTGTCCAATCAAAAATTCAAAAACGCTGCTCACTTACTTGTCATCAGTGCAGTAGAAGCACATAGCCAATGAGGCATGTCGGAGCGACGTACGACACCGCGTCATCACGCTGCCGTTGGAGAGCGTCATCACGCTACTACACCCGGAACTGTTTGCGTTCCAAACCTCTCTCGCAGTAACCCATCGCGTGAACCGCAATGGGGCCTGCATCCAACGGCATTGCCGTAGGAGAGCGTCATCACGCTGTTACCGTGGGATGTATGCGTTCCACACCTCTGCCGCAGGAACCCACCGCGTGAACCGCAACAGGGACCTGCATCCAACGGTGGACAACTCCGTCAGTATCAACATCGATATACTCTAACGTCATGGCTAGGCAGAGGGGCGGTCAAAATACAAACAGTACCGCCCCACACTGATGATGACAAGCAAGAGAGGCGAAAAAATCAAATATAGACCCAGGCAAGCTGATTGCCTCAAATGCCTATTATTAAAAATGTGAAAACAAATATAAAATTCAAAACCTATGAACGTCATAACAATGCATATTATAGTATGAAACATAACACCTCAGCAGGAATTAAATGCACCTAATTGTATGCAGGTTACGAGGTGCAGGTGTATCAATATGTCTCAGTGATTTATACAAGCTTATTGAAGAATGTTCAAATTCCTAAAAACACATAACATATTCCATCATCAAAGAAAACCATTTGACAATATCATAAGCTATATTAAGAAAAACATCCCTGAAATATACATACTAAGTGGCTGGAAGGATGATAGACCCCAAACAATCCATCATAAGTGTGTATAATATATGGCTACTGATGATAAATAACATGCCATACAGATACCTAGATTCTAATTGGTCGAAAAGACCAAAATGATACATACAACTAAAGAATAGAAGGCCAAAAAGAGTGGATGGTAAGACAACAAAATAAGAGCACTAAGATGTGGAAAAGATGAATCTAGTTACCCCCATAAATACAATGTATTGGGCCATAGGGATAACTACACAAACTAGGCCTTATTAATAAAGGAATTAATATCCCATTCGATATTTAACCCAAAGGGCGAATAACACCGGAGTTGGTAGATCCAGAAAGTTTCTAATTGGGAGACACCCCTAACGCGGGACTCCCCTCTCCAGTGAGGGACAAATTGGTCTATCACTTGAAATTTGGTACCTGTAACTATCTTGTTATGAACTTGTAGGTAGAGTCTGGTTACACTGTGATTAGTACAACCTTTTTTGATACCGGAAATGTGCTCGTTTACACGAATAGAAAAATTGCGAATGGTACGTCCCACATACTGCTTATTACACGGACATGTAATCAAATATACAATAAATTTGGTTGTGCATGTAGTAAACTGCTTCATGTGGTATATGGTAGAGGTAGTAGAAGATGTAAAACTGACACTTCTAATACGACCAATTGCATTGTGTATGCACACATTACATCTTTTACACGGATAATAACCCTTCATATCAGGAAAAAGGGACAAACATTGCTTACCCGGGGGATCAACCACATTAGAAGCAATTCGGTTGCGAAGAGATGGTGCTCCTCTATATACAACGCCAGCTCTGTTAGGAAGCACAGGACCTAAAAGGGGATCATTTTTAAGAATTTCCCAATGACGATTGAGAATCCTCTTAATCTGTCTGTGCTGTACAGATTATTGAGTCATGAAAGACCATTAAAATTGTGGATCAGGTAGCCGTTTAGGTCGTTCAACCACAAGCGATTGTCTGTCCAACAAGGACACCCTGCCTATCTCAGCATCAATGGCAGAGGGAAGATAACCTTTTTCGACAAATCTTGTTTTTAGAGTATCTGCCTGTATGTGGAAATCTTCAAGGTGCGTGTAGTTTCTCCTAATTCGAAGTAATTGACTATACGGCACAGATTTAAGCCAGGAACTGTAATGGCAGCTGTCTATTGGGATATACCCATTTCGATCCGTTGGCTTAAAAAACGTTTTAGTCACCAATCGTTGATCCACGACAGAGATCTCAAGATCCAAAAAATGGATGGTGTTGCGACTCATCTCGTAGGTTAACATGATACTCATATCGTTATCGTAAGACAACAAAATAAGAGCACTAAGATGTGGAAAAGATGAATCTAGTTACCCCCATAAATACAATGTATTGGGCCATAGGGATAACTACACAAACTAGGCCTTATTAATAAAGGAATTAATATCCCATTCAATATTTTTTTTTTAACAGAGAGTTTTTATTAGACAAATCAGCATTACAATACAACCAGTAAATAGCACATCCTCCAGTGCAGAGCAAACAAACAGGATAATGCGTCACATCCGGGGGAACACACCCCTCTCATTCGTTGCTAAATGCAAATAATCAACAAGCATTGGCCCAAACCCGGTCGCGCATAAAACGACTCTAGTTCACCCCTCCCCGGCCACACAACAACCCTGAGTAGCAGTAAAGTCCAGGGACCAAGAGGGGCAGGGGGGGGGAAGCCATCCCCAACAACAGCCCAGTCAGTCACACCCAGGGGGGAGTTCCAAGTCAGAGCGAGTGGTCTGCCATGAAGACCAAATTTTGTCGAACTTCGCGGGGCACTGTCTACTCTCATAAGTCAATTTATATAGAGAAAGTACTGAGTCGACTGAGCGCTGCCAGGCGGCGCATGTGGGGGGGTCCTCAGATTTCCACTTGAGCAGGATTTCCCTCCTAGCATAAAATAGTGAGACGGTCAGGCAGAGTTTACAATATCTATCCCCCTCCACGTCCTCCATATGATTCAGCAGTAGGATCTTGGGGTCAGTCGGCACGCTTAAGCCAGTCACGTCCGTCAGTCTGGAAGCCACATCCACCCAATAGGGCTGGAGTTTCGGACACGACCAGACCATGTGCCAAAACGTACCTATCTCCTGCCTGCATCTCTGACAATTAGGATCTCGCTGCGGGTAAATACGTGCCAGCCTCTGCGGGGTGTAGTAGGCTCTGTGGAGAAATTTAAATTGTATAAACCTATCCTTTGCAGCTATCATAACAGGGATATAAGATGCGAGGCAATCCCTCCACTCCTCCTCGTCCAGTGACGGAATATCAGCCCTCCATTCCTCCCACAGCTTAGTAAGTTTGGCATCAAACTGTACAGTGAGGTACAGGTAGAGGGACGAGAGGGGGCGGTCCATGAGGGCGGAGGATAAGAGTCGCTCAATAGAGTCTGACTCCAGGGTTATAGGCTCTGGGAATTGGGCCTCAAAAGCATGTCTCAGCTGCCAGTACCTAAATTGGAAAGAGACCGGCAGGAGATACGCCTGCCTGAGTTCCCGGAAAGGCATAATCGTACCCGCTTTCACTATATGTTTCAGAGTAACGATTCCCTTTTTCGCCCACAGGGATGGATCTGGGATACTATTCATGTGAGGCAGCATAGGGTTAGCCCACAAGGGCATATGCGGGGATACCAAGTTGGGTCGCCGGTACATTATACGAGCCTCCTGCCAGACCTTAACTGTGGTCCGCATGAGGGTCGTCACACAGGGGCTGGCCCTGAGGCCACGAAACGGTAGATTGCTCAAGGCCGCATAAGAGCCCACAATAGCCGCCTCAAGTGTGACCGCCGGATTTTGTCTAGGCTGGGAGAACCACCATCTCACCGTAACCAGGACAGCTGCCCAGTAGTAAAGCAAAAAATTAGGGAGCGCCAGTCCACCTCCGGACAAAGACAAATATAAGGTCTTCCTCGCCACCCGGGGGGGTCTCCCAGCCCAGACAAAAGAGATCAGCAGGCTGTCCAACCTCCGGAAGAAAGACCTAGGGATATACGAGGGGGTATTGCGAAAGAAGTACAGGAATTTCGGGAGAAAGACCATCTTCAAAAGGTTGACTCTACCCACTGGCGTCAGAGGGAGGGACCGCCACACCGCGCACTTGGCCACTAGTTGGGTCAGGAGTGGTTGTATGTTTTTGCCAACGTAGTCCCCACTCTTACTGCTAACCCTGATGCCCAGGTATGTAAACTCGTCCACCCATCTGAGCCGCGTTCGTGTCGTGGGACGCGGGGCCGAGGGACATAGGGGAAATAAGACCGATTTGTCCCAGTTGATGCGAATACCGGAGTAGCCCCCAAATTGATCAATCAGATCTAAAGCCACCTGCAGGGATGAAGAGGCGTCCGCCAGGTATAGCAGGGCATCATCCGCATACAGAGACAGCTTTTCTTCAATTGGACCTATTTTCAATCCCCGGACCCTCGTCTCAGCTCTCAACAGGATGGCCAGTGGTTCCATAGCAAGGGCAAATAAACCCGGGGAGAGGGGACACCCCTGTCTCGTGCCGCGACCCAAGGGGACGACGTCTGATAGACAGCCGTTGGTCCGAATTCTAGCAGATGGGGAGCTGTATAACATGCGTACCCATTTCAGGAAGCCTGGCCCAAACCCGAAGCTGTCGAGCACCCCCCAGAGGTAACCCCACTCTACAGAGTCGAAGGCCTTCTCTGCGTCAAGTGAGGCCACCACTCCCGTCGACCCCTCACCAGCCCCATCAATGTGGGTGAGGAGGCGTCTAATGTTAATATCCGTTCCCCTACCCGGCATGAAGCCTGTTTGATCCGAGTGTACCAGGGCAGTAATGACAGAGTTCAGTCTTGTTGCCAAGATCTTGGCCAGGATCTTCGCATCAACGTTCAGCAACGAGATAGGGCGATACGAGGAACAGAGGGAAGGGTCCTTCCCCGGCTTCGGGATCACCACTATGACCGCCTCACCCATGGAAACAGGGAGCTCTCCCTGCTGCGCGGACACCGCGAATAGGGAATGTAGTCTGGGCACTAGTTCGTCTGCATAGTGTTTGTAGAACTCTACAGGAATTCCATCAGGCCCGGGCGTCTTGCCAGATTGCATAGATTTAAGGGCCCGCCGGATCTCCTGCACCGTGACAGGGGCGTCAAGTCGCTCACGGTAGGTCGCCGTAAGGACCGGAATGTCAATGTCTCCCAAATACTTCACCAGGTCCTCGTCACCATAGTCCACCCTTGACTCATAGAGTGCACGGTAGAAGTCAGCAAAGCACTGATTAATACCCCCCGGAGAGCTTACCAGTTCCCCCGTGGGGCCCGTAATATGGGAGACACTAACCCCCCCCTCCTGCTCCCTGGAAAGCCAAGCCAGCATCCTACCCGACCTCTCCCCCTGTTCAAAAATCCTATGGGACTGAGCGAGTAGCTTTTTTTGGGTAAGTGAGGTACGGATACCAAGGACCTCCCCCGTCAGGAGCTGTAGGTGGGCATAGTGTTGGGGGTCACGGGTCCTAATAAAGGTCTCCTCTGCACTGGCAGCCTCCCTTTCCGCCCTCACTAAGTCTGCGCTGCGTTCCCTACGAACTCTGGCAATAATGGTCTGGTAGTGTCCTCTCGTGGAGGCTTTAAAGGCATCCCATACTATCCCGGTCCCCGCCGTGCCCTCATTGTCCGCCCAATAACCGGTCAATTCAGTTTGGAACTGGTCGTCCACAGAGGTGTCTGAGATCCAAAACCTGGACAACCTCCAAAGGCGAACAGGATGGCCCCTAGAGAAATCCAGCGTCAGAAGCAATGGTGCGTGATCCGAGATCCCCCTAGGCAAGATCTTCACATCTGTAACCCTTTGCAGGACCGGTCTGCCCGCATATACCAGGTCTATGCGGGAGAACGTCCTGTGGGAGGCCGAGTGGCAGGTGTAGGCCAAGTCCCGAGGATGTTTCCACCTCCACACGTCCGTCAGTCCATAGACATCAGCCCATTCAGCCAACCCAGAGTAGTGTCGACCTCCAGGCGTCAGGCGATCCATATCTGGATCGGGGACCAAGTTAAAATCCCCCAAAAACACAGTATTATCAGAGGTGAACTCGGCCACCCTGCTCGTTATGTGGTTCAGCAGCAACAGGGAGGCTGGCGGGGGAAGATATAGACCCACTATGGTCCAGGTCAGCGAATGAATCACGGCATGAATTATGACGTATCTACCATCAGGATCGAGAATCAGGTCCAGGAGCCGGAACGGGAGGGACTTTAACACAAGTATACTGACCCCTCTAGAGAAGCTAGAATAGGTAGAGTGATAGTGGTGGCCCACCCATGGCTTTTTAAGTGAGAGAATTCTACTCCCCATGAGGTGCGTTTCCTGTAGGACACAGATATGCGGGTTATAAGACTTAATAAATTGGAACACCAGGGAGCGCTTGGTCGGGGAATTCAACCCCCTGGTGTTCCACGATAGGATATTAACTGCTGACATGGACCGTCAGATTAATAGGGGGGACAGGATGACACCGCATGACTCCCAGACCTGACCCCCAGACCCAGGATGTACACATCTGGAAACAGAGCAATGCTGAAGTATCAACGTTTTGAATGTAAAGCAAAAACATAATGAAAACAAAAACAACAAAAAGAAAAAAACAGATCAGAACAAGAAAAATAGCCCCAGAAGGGCAACAATCCCCACCCCCCACCCCACCCAACCCCCTAAAACTGAGGAGGGTATCCATCCCAAACAATAACAGCTCGCCGGCTGCAAAGGGGGTTCCGTGCAAGAGGCGAACTCAGCCCCCCAGATAAATTCTGGGGGGGGCCGAGCAACTGTCTGAGCGACTCTCTAAGTGCGAGACTTACGCTGGTAATGCAACAAGCTGTAAGGGACAGGAGTTCAGGAGGATGGAAGCGGACAGGAACGCGTCCCAGCAGTACAGTCGATCCAGTGACAAGGGAGTAAACGTGGTATGGTCCCCAGTGTCACATGGGGGGATAAAAAAAAAAAGGGGAAAAAGGAGTGTTCTCCTGATCACGTCAGGGGCGATCCCATTCGATATTTAACCCAAAGGGCGAATAACACCGGAGTTGGTAGATCCAGAAAGTTTCTAATTGGGAGACACCCCTAACGCGGGACTCCCCTCTCCAGTGAGGGACAAATTGGTCTATCACTTGAAATTTGGTACCTGTAACTATCTTGTTATGAACTTGTAGGTAGTGTCTGGGTAAAAAGGAATGTAGATTTGAAAAACAAAAACACACCTTCACTGAGCACATCCTAGCTGTAATGAAAAGCAGCGGTGAATAGTGCACAAGCAGGGGGAGATGGACAGGGCACGTACATACAATAGGGTTGATTTACTAAAACTGGAGAGTGCAGAATCTGGTGCAGCTCTGCATAGAAACCAATCAGCTTCTAACTAAAGCTTGTTTAATTAAGCTTCAAAGTGATTGCCTGCTCTGTGCAAGGGTTTTGCACAGAGCGGCCTGACCCTCCTTTTCTGGTCCCTCTTCATTGGGTGCCGCCCAGGGAGACCCGCATTCCCTGGGGGCACAGTCCCGAGCCCTGCTGATGTGTCCATTGACACAGACAGCAGGACCGGGTTACTGGATTTGATTGACAGCAGCAATGGCTCCTGCTGCTTTCAATCTATCCAATGAGGACCCGAGACAGCGGCTGGGCTTGTGCTTGTTGCTGGAACAATCGGGCTCAGGTAAGAAAAAGGGGGGCCCTGGGGGGCAGCTGCAGCACAGACGGTTTTTCACCTTGAAGAATGCATTAAGGTGAAAAGCCATGAGACTTTATAACTCCTTTATAAAAAAATAAATAAAATAAAAATAAACCACACAACCCTGGAAGCCGATTGGTTTCTATGCACAGCTGCACCAGATTTCGCACACGCCAGTTTTAGTAAATCAACCCTATTGTGTACTTTGGGGAAGTTCCTATGGACATACCTAGCCTGCCCAATGTCTGCAACTGGTTAAAGTGGATCTGACTTTAAAATGTGAACATTTGCTGTCAAATAGGGAACATCTAGAAAGGTTGTCATCTGTCCCTCTGAAAAAAGTACCTGGATTCCCTCTTGAAAAACAGGTGCCTACCTCCTGGCATGTGACTGCCTATAGAATTTAAGAGTTTACAAAAAAGAAACTCTGGGGGCACTATCTTTTTGTATCCTTATGAAATAAGAAAAGCTGAACTGTGGCAAACAATCGTTGGTTGTGAGAAAAGAAAAGCCCTTCACCCACTGATATAGGCCCTTCAGGGCTTCCTGTGCATCTCCATTTCTCCACTGGTACCTGGGGTGCTAACCCGGTGTAAGCTCCCACGTAATGTACATAAGTATAAATACAGTATAAATCCCATCCTTACTTGGGGATGGTGGAGGTGGTGTCACTCTCTTCGGAGGCCTGGTCTTTCGCCAGGATGGCGGGCTCCTACCGTGCGGTCTCATTCTGACTCAACACAAGACCCTACAAGAGTAGGAAAGGAAATGTAAAATGTCAAATTGGGTTTTTAATACCTATCTATCTATCTATCTATCTATCTATCTATGTATCTATCTATCAATCTATCTACACACACAGTATCTCATAAAAGTGAGTACACCCCTCACATTTTTGTAAATATTTTATTCTATCTTTTCATGTGACAACACTGAAGAAATTACACTTTGCTACAATGCAAAGTAGTGAGTGTACAGCCTGTATAACAGTGTAAATTTGCTGTCACCTCAAAATAACTCAACACAGCCATTAATGTCTAAACCACTGGTACTAAAAGTGAGTACACCCCTAAGTGAAAATGTGCACATTGGGCCCAATTGCCCATTTTCCCTCCCCGGTGTCATGTGACTCGTTAGTGCTACAAGGTCTAAGGTGTGAATGGGGAGCTGGTGTGTTAAATTTGGTGTCATCGCTCTCACTCTCTCATACTGGTCACTGGAAGTTCTACAAGGCACCTCATGGCAAAGAACTCTCTGAGGATCTAAAAAAAAAAAAAAAAGAATTGTTGCTTTACATAAAGATGGCCTAGGCTATGAGAAGATTGCCAAGACCCTGAAACTGAGCTGCAGCACGGTGACCAAGACCATACAGCGGTTTAACAGAACAGGTTTCACTCAGAACAGGCCACTCCATGGTCAACCAAAGAAGTTGAGGGCACGTGCTCAGCGTCATATCCAGAGGTTGTCTTTGGGAACCAACGATTGTTTGCCACAGTTCAGCTTTTCTTATTTCATAAGGATACAAAAAGATAGAGTGCCCCCAGAGTTTCTTTTTTGTGAACTCTTAAATTCTATAGGCAGTCACATGCCAGGAGGTGGGCATCTGTTTTTCAAGAGGGAATCCAGGTACTTTTTTCAGAGGGACAGATGACAACCTTTCTAGATGTTCCCTATTAGACAGCAAATGTTCACATTTTAAAGTCAGATCCACTTTAACCAGTTGCAGACATTGGGCAGGCTATGTATGTCCATAGGAACTTCCCCAAAGTACACATTGGGGTTGATTTACTAAAACTGGAGTGTGCGAAATCTGGTGCAGCTGTGCATAGAAAAAAATCGGCTTCCAGGGTTGTGTGGTTTATTTTTTTTATAAAGGAGTTATAAAGTCTCATGGCTTTTCACCTTAATGCATTCTTCAAGGTGAAAAACCGTCTGTGCTGCAGCTGCCCCCCCAGAGCCCCCCTTTTTCTTACCTGAGCCCGATTGTTCCAGCAACAAACACAAGCGCAGCCGCTGTCTTGGGTCCTCATTGGATAGATTGAAAGCAGCAGGAGCCATTGCTGCTGTCAATCAAATCCAGTAACCCGGTCCTGCTGTCTGTGTCAATGGACACAGCAGCAGGGCTCGGGACTGTGCCCCCAGGGAATGCGGGTCTCCCTGGGGGGCACCCAATGAAGAGGGACCAGGAGCGCTGCCGGGGGACCCCAGAAAATGAGGGTCAGGCCGCTCTGTGCAAAACCCTTACACAGAGCAGGCAAGTATGACATGTTTGTAAAGGTTTATTTTTTTAAAACAAAACAAACAATCACTTTGAAGCTTAATTAAATAAGCTTTAGTTAGAAGCTGATTGGTTTCTATGCAGAGCTGCACCAGATTCTGCACTCTCCAGTTTTAGTAAATCAACCCTATTGTATGTACATGCCCTGTCCATCTCCCCCTGCTTGTGCACTATTCACTGCTGCTTTTCATTACAGCTAGGATGTGCTCAGTAAAGGTGTGTTTTTGTTTTTCAAATCTACATTCCTTTTTAACCCTAATTAAGTCTATGGTGGCCTAAGTCCAGTCTCTGAGTTTAATAATATCCTCAAATCTTCTGAAAGGGGTGCTCCACTTAGGTGTAGAAATTCACTTTGAACTCCACCTTATTTCCAGAACTCTCATTATGTATTAGATGTGCAAAGAATAAGGTGAGAGAACATCTAATACCTACAGAGAGTAATGAAAATAGGCTGGAGTACAAAGTGAATTACCTGGGGGGACTGGCGGAGTTTAAAACAGGCAGGGAGGAAATTAGATATCCCCTCCTCACTGCCTGTCAAATGCCTCTGAAAAGTGACCTGAGCATTGATCACTTTTCAGTGGAGTGGCTGAGCCTGCTAAGAGTGCAAGCCTTTTGGCTCACACTGGTGCTCAACATTTTTTTTGGGGGGGCAAGCAAACTGAACAAAAACATGAAATGCAGCCACTGTGACACCCCCTCCGCCCACTCGCTGTCTGACCGACACTTACCCCATCTTGGTGGCGGGTCAGGCAGTGGGTGATGGCGGCGTGCTGTGGGACATGCAGTGGATCAGGCGACGGCTCCTGTCCACCATGGTTCTCGTGCGTCTCTTCTTCCGGTCTGCTAGGTGTCCAATAGGAATGCCTGTGCCTTCAGCCAATCAGGTGACGGGTATTAGACCCACGCTTCCTGATTGGCGGAGAGGTGGTTCAGTGTTAGAAAACAAAATTAATATTCTCTTTTCTAAAACACCTGGGTGGGCTCATGGTGCAATGCTTTGCACTCGGAGTCCACCTTTTCACCTTTTTTGAAGCCTATTAGAGCCTATGGCACTAATCAGGTGCTTAAAAAAAAAAACACCCCCGCCGCTGTAATTCAGGAGCCTGACGTTTGAAAAGGGGCCCGGACGCCTGAACAGGGGGTAGCCACAGTGGCCATGGATAGATTCATGCAATGCATGAATCTATCCATTTTACATATAGGGGGTGGCATAATGGAGGGGGCAGTGCCCGTGCACCCTTAATGGACGGGTCGCCACTGTGCTGGCGGTTTTCCATAGCCGCAGTCCCTCAGACTTCTAATTAGGTTGTGCGTTTTGCTGCATTTTTTGGAATTGCACCAAAGATGCAGCATGCAGGACTTTTTGTGCACTTTCAGGACATGCAGCAAAAATGTACAACTTAATAGAAGTCTATGGGACTGGGGAGGTAACATACAGGAAGACAGCATAACATGCCAGTACACCAGCACTGCAGCCAAACTGCAGCATGCCAGTGTGAACCCATATCATAACATCTAGGAGGGCAAGCAAATGTCACAGGCTGTCATAGGCGTGCGCAGCCTATTGCATTAGGGTGTGCACCCCAAAACTCAAACACACAAATGCGTGTGTATGTATGTATGTATATATATATATATATATATATATATATATATATATATATATATATACACACATACACTGTATATACACACAAACACTCACATTTATGTACATAAAACCACCCATGTATGTGCCTGCCTGACCCAAGTGCCTTCTTTCACCTTTTTATTAAAAAAATAATAAATGCATAGATTTTTGCTAGGGCATTTATTATTTTTTTAAACTGGAGACTGCAAAGTATTGCACCCTCAATCAGCAGAGTGCAGGTCAAGTGCTCCTGCAGACACTGCCTACAGTTCTATTGCCCGTACCTCTGTATGGCTGTCATTGCAGAGCTGTAGGCAGGTGTGCTGATCAGTGTTCCGGCTGCCATGTTGGATTGAACTATTAGTTTATAAATTTACAGATTCCTATGACTAAGGCTGAATTCACACCTATGCATTTTTAGCGCTTTTTGCATTTTGAAGATTTGCACTACAGTCCATTTAACATGGTTTCCTATGGAATACGTTCTGTAGTGCAAATCAGGAAAATGCAAAAAGCACTAAAAATGCATAGGTGTGAACCAGGCCTTAATGATGAGGCTGTGTGGGTGCAGAGGAGGGGAGGGGGCAACTAAAACATGTTAAACCCTGTATACGGGTGTAACATGCAACATGTTCTAAAAGGTGAACTCATCCTTTAGGCCTGGTTCACACCTATGCAGGTTGCAGTCGATGCATATTTTAGGTGCATTTTGCATTTTTCAATACACGTTTTTGATGCATTGAAGTCTATGGAACCAAAAACACAACCTGCTGGTCCCTGAAACTTTCCATAAAATGCACAGATGTGAACCACATCCATAGAAAACCATGTTAAATGGACTGTAGTGTGTTTCTGCAAAACTGAAAACGCACTAAAAAAATGCATAGGTGTGAACTAAAGTTGCTATACGTGCACAGGTTTTTTGTTCAGATCACTAGCTGACAGGTGCGTGCATCTACACAAGCGATACTGGGACACTGTATTCTGATGGGGGGTGACTCCCCACTGTCAGAATACACCGATTAGTGCTGTAGCCAATTGGCTGAAATCCACTAATTGAACAAGGTTCTGTCTAACAGGGAGGGCTAGACCCAAACTGAAATTAAGGCCATGCCTGCTCAACTGGACTTGCTCCAGCAGGCCCGCTCCACTACTGCGACTTGTCCCCTCAGCTTTTAGACCCCTTTCTCACTGGGGTTCGGGCTGCGTTAGCAGTAAAGTGCTGCTAGTTTTAGCTGTGCTTTACCGCTGTTTAAACTACGCTTTTCAGACGCTAGCGGGGCACTTTTAACTCCCGCTAGCGGCTGAAGAAAGAGTTAAAACCGGCTGTGTTGCGGCACTGCCAAAGCAATTTGCAGTCGCTTCGCCAGCACTGCCCATTCATTCCAATGGGCATGGGGCGGTTTAGGAGCGGTGTATACAGCGCTACTAAACCACCCAAAAGATGCTGCTTGCGGGACCTTTTCTAAAGTCCTGCAAGCGCACCGCCCCAGCGTGAAAGCACTCAGGCTTTCACACTGAGGACACATTTTTCAGGCGCTTTACAGTCGTTATTTTTAGCGCTAAAATGTCTGAAAAACGCCTTAGTGTGAAAGGGGTCTTAAATTCCTGGCTGTGGTCACACTCCAGCCTCCCCATCATACCATACTGTGTTAATGTCCCTCTATGGTATGTGATGATGTTACAGCTTTGGGGTGAAGGAAGAGAAATTAGAATCAGGTAAGTGAAAGAGGTTACCCCCCCTCCCCCCCCCATACACTGCAAGGCTGGACTTTTTTTACTGTCCTGGAGTTGGACTGTA
This sequence comes from Rana muscosa, assembly GCA_029206835.1. Classification (NCBI taxonomy): domain Eukaryota; kingdom Metazoa; phylum Chordata; class Amphibia; order Anura; family Ranidae; genus Rana; species Rana muscosa. The sequence goes on from CM055122.1 coordinate 348,995,662, forward strand.
TTATTATGATAAGAGTTTTTGATAGGTTTGGAATTCCTGGGACTTCTGAGGTGCTCCATTGATGTATTCCATATACACACACATTATATGTTATTTAAAAAAAAAATTTTTAAACAGGATATAATGTGTATGGGGAATACATTTATGTAACACCTCAGAAGGCCCAGGAATTCCTAACCTGTTCAAGAATGTTACTTTCTCTGTCAGTAAACCTGCAAAGTACAGGGCAGGTTTACAGCACGAGTTGTATAGAGGTGTAGCGCTACCCCCAGTTAAGAGAGCCGCTGGATTTGTTTTCGGGCCCTGTGTACAGCACCACCAACCCCCAGCAATCTGCTTGACCCACTCTGGCACAGCTAGTCTAGGGGTTATATTTTTATCACATTCAAATAGTATTGCAAGGAATAATCTCCTAACAGTAAGACAACACACTGAGGCCAGAGATTAAATATAACAGTTTACTCTTATATCAAAAGTAGCATAGGCAGAACACAACATATGCAATTGGTTAGCAGAGCCCTGCAGAATTCAACACAGCATACAATAATGGCGCTGCGCGGTACTTCACCACGTGTAGCTATTACACCCTATGGTGCACTAAACAATATCCTAACTTCCCACCCCGGTCAGGCCTGACATGGAGTAAATCTCAGTCACCTCCTATATGGATTTCTTCGCATGACAGCTTTCGGTGGTGCACTTGATGAATAGCAATTTGTAATCCACAACTAGGCAATAACTTGAAACACTATACTGGGGGGGGGGGACACTTCAACTCTGTCCTGCTACTGGTCCCCCCGGGGAACAGCAAATAAACAAAACTGGGGGCCTATGCAGTCTATAGGCCTGAACACGGCACAGTCTATTGGTCTGGGCAGGTGCCCGCTCACCACTCCGGACGCGATCCCAGTCCGGAACGTCCACCCTGCTGTGTATCCGCACACAGCGTCTGCAACGATCGGGTCCCCGATCCAACTGATGTCCTCACTCGACAAGTCAGATGCCACCCAGGCTCCGCAGTGGGGTGGAAGGCTCTTTGGAAGTTGCACAAGGCCCAGGCTTCAGGCCTTGCACTGCAGCAGATCCGCACAGGAAGAAACTCTTGCTTGCAGTGCGGTGTCCAAAGAGGCCGAGCTCTGCCTCGCCTCCTCCTTAAGTAACCCCTCCCATGAGTCTCTGCGGTGGCTTACTGCACTCTGGGTGCCGAACGGGGTTCTGGGTAACGTAGTCCCGGGGCCTTAAAGGAGACCCCGCTACACACTCCCCCCACTTAAACTCTTTGGTCCCCAAAGATAACATAAACTTAAATCACAGAACGTACAACATCAATTAATCAAACTTTCATATGATGTTAGCAGAGGAAATTCCCACCAAAACCGAGGCAGTGAACTCCCCTGCCCACAGGTCACACTATCATTAGTGTCCTGCCTAACTGTGCCAGAGAGTGAGCTGGGGTTGCCCACCACCAAATGAACAGTGGGAGGGTCAGGCTGTTCCATACTCCTTCTGGCAGTAACCACAGTGTCTTCTGCACTTCTCCCCATCTGTGGGTAAGTTAATCTTCTAGGAGGCTTTATGGCTCTGTCCTCTTGGGCTTCCTGTTAGAACAGGTTCCTCGTCTGGAACCAACTCAGGAACTACTTCTGGTTCAGGAGCACTGGACTCCGGGGCAGGGAGGTACAGGGACTCCCTTGGATCTTCTTCAGGTGGTAAGTCACAAGCACTTTCCCAAGAATCCGACCAAGGACTGGATTGAATGAACTCAGTGGCTTCTGCATTCAGTGTCTGATCTATGGTGTCTTCTTCAGGTGGAAGATCAATAGCAGAGGTTCCTGGGGCCTGTGAAGGCCAAAGCCAGTCAAGTTCTTCTCCCTCATCTTCACTCATCTCCGAGGTCTCTGTATCCCCAATCCGAGGGGTCTGAGACCGAGTGTTCGGTCTGGGAGTATCCAGGATGGAAGTTGGTTCAGGGGAATCCGCCACAGGGGGTATCCAAACTGCCTCCGCTAGTGGAAGTAGGTGGTTCCGATGCCAGGTCTTCAAGGGCCCCACCTTTCCTTCTGGTTTAAGTCTGTAAACAGGTAGACCCGGCAGTCTTTTGCAAACAACATAAGGTTCAGGTCTCCATATGTCTGCAAGCTTGTGTCTTCCAGGGATCCCCAAATTCCGCAACAACACTCTGTCTCCAGGTTGTAGATCCTGGATCCTAACTTTTAAGTCAAAATTTTTCTTGTTGCGGACCCCCCTTTGCTCTGAGGCCGCCTGGGCCTGTTCATAGGCCAATTTCAAATTGCGTCTGAGCCTATCGACATATCCCTTGTGGGGAGCAGCAGAACAATGGTCTATGGAAGTGCCAAAGGCCAGATCTAAGGGTAATCTTGCTTCTCTCCCGAACATAAGTCGATAGGGTGAGTACCCTGTAGCATCACTGGTGGTGCTGTTGTATGCATGCACAACTACCGCTATGTGGTTGCTCCAATGTTGCTTCTTTTCACTACTTAGGGTCCCCAGCATGTTGAGCAGGGTTCGGTTGAACCTCCCCGGCTGAGCATCACCTTGTGGATGATAGGGGGTAGTTCTTGTCTTCTTGATCTCCAAAGAATCCAGGAGTCTCCGGATCAATCGACTTTCAAAATCCCTTCCCTGATCTGAATGGAGCCGTTGTGGTAGCCCATAATGTACGAAGTATTTCTCCATCAGCACTTTGGCCACGGTGGAAGCCTTCTGGTCCTTGGTTGGAAAGGCCTGGGCATACCGGGTGAAATGGTCGGTTACTACCAGAACATTTCCTAGTCCACTCAGGTCGGGTTCGAGGCAGAGAAAATCAATGCATACCAGGTCAAGTGGGCCTTGACTTTGTAGATGGCCCATTGGGGCAGCTTGATGAGGTAAAGTCTTTCTCTGGATGCATCTTGCACATGAGTGGCAGTATTCTTCAACTTCAGCCCTCATGCAGGGCCAATAGAAACGGTCCCTAACGAGTTGGAAAGTCCTTTCCGCCCCTAGGTGGCCATGGTTGTCGTACAGGCTGTCTCTCGGTACTTCTCCGGCAAGAACAGTTGCCATTTGTCTTCTAGGTCACCAGAGGGGCCCCTTCGGTAGACCCCTCCCTGGTGCACCTGTAACTTGTCCCACTCTTTCCTCAACAGGCGAGCTTCCTTTGAAGGGTGGCGTAAGAGTCTGTTCGGGTCCTGATTCTCCAGGGCCTCTAGGACCAATCTCCCAATGGGGTCTTCCAATTGGTCGGATCTCAGCTCCTTCTTAGACAGTTTTGGTAAGTTATCTTCCCCCAGTTGGGTTACTCCACAGTATTACTTGGGAACTCCTACTATGGTAACCCCTATCTCTTCTGCTCTTGAGCCGCCACTGGCTTGGACTTCAGCCCCTTGACAGAGGGCCCGCACCCCGTCGGGTGCCACTTGAGCCCAGTCTTCTGTACTGCAAGTGGGGAAGTGAGATCTTCTAGACAAAGCGTCTGCATCTCGGTTTCCAGCCCCAGGTCCGTACTTCAGGCCGAAGTCGAAGGCGGACAGCGCCGCCAGCCACCTATGTCCTGTGGCATCCAACTTTGCTGTGGTGAAGAGATAGGTGAGGGGGTTGTTGTCTGTTTTCACTGTGAATTCCGCCCCATACAAATAGTCTCTGAGTTTGTCAACTTCCGCCCACTTAAGGGCCAGGAACTCCAACTTATGGATAGGATATTTCTTTTCGGAGGGAGTCAGATTTCTACTCACATACGCAACAGGCCTCAGTTGCTCTTCATGCTCCTGGTACAGCACTAGGGATGAGCTTAGAGTTGAACTCATGTTCGACTCGAACATTGCCTGTTCGCCCGTTCGCCGAACAACGAACAATTTGGGGTGTTCGCGGCAAATTCGAAAAGTCTGTGGGAGAAATCTAAAGTGCTAATTATAAAGGCTTATATGCAAGTTATTGTCTTAAAAAGTGTTTGGGGACCTGGGTCCTGCCCCAGGGGACATGTATCAATGCAAAAAAAGTTTTAAAAACTGCCGTTTTTTAGGAGCAGTGATTTTAATAATGCTTAAAATGAAAAAATAATAGTGAAATATTCCTTTAAATTTCGTACCTGGGGGGTGTGTATGATATGCATGTAAAGTGGCGCATGTTTCCCCTGCTTAGAACTGTCCCTGCACAAAGTGTCATTTTTGAAGGAAAAAAAGTCATTTAAAACTCACTTGTGGCTATTAATGAATTGTCGGCTTTTATCAAGCTGCCATCATTCACAATGGCTTAAGTCAGTGCCAAAGAGCCAGTTCTTCCGGTTGCGGAGGAACTGCTCTAAAGTCAGTGATTTTGTTTTACAAGCAGCTGTCCTGAGGGGCCGTTTTATCGATAAAGGCTATTCACCCGGAGATCTCGATGAGGAGATCGATCGATCGGGACTCCCTACTTGTGGTTGGTCCCCCCAAAGCTACCAATGAGAAGTTTAAGTGGTCTTTCTTCACTACTTACTCTGTGCAGTCTCGCCAGGTAAAAGAAATACTGAAGAAACACTGGAATGTCCTTAGAAGCGATGCACTTTTAGGTGCGGTGCTACCTGAACGGGCAGGGGTGATCTTTAGAGGTGCCCGGTCTGTCCAGGGTGACATCGCACCAAATGTTATAGACCCTCCTAAACGTATCTCTTTTTTTCAAAATTGCAAGGGCTATTTTCCGTGTCGCAAGTGCAATGTTTGCGCACATAACATTAGTGGGAGACGCAAGAGTGAGACCTTCCAGTCTACGGCTACACTTAAGACTTACCATATGAAGTGTTTTACTACTTGCGCCACGCAATACATTGTTTACTTGCTGACATGCCCATGCAAAAAACAATATGTGGGACGTACGATCCGAACCTTCACTATAAGGGTGAATGAGCATATTGCCAACATAAAAAATGGGAAAACCAATCATAGTGTCCCGCGACACTATCTTGAACACCATGATCGAGACCCCACAGGCACTCAGTTTTTAGCCATAGATCAGTACGTTTCACATTGGAGGGGAGAATCTAGGATTCGGGGAGTATCCCGACTTGAAACGTACTGGATCTATGAGCTTCGCACCTATGCCCCCCACGGAATGAATGTTGAATGGGATATCAATTCATTCATCAATAAGGCTTGAGTGCCCTTCCCTTCTTTCCGTGGATTAATAAGATTTTTCGCTATGTGTGCGTATGCGAATCTTCTTGTATTTGGCTTTGTGTGCGCCCTCTTTTAGGTTCTGGTCCATTTTTTATTTATTTTCTCTAGGGTGTCTTAAGTGCTCCCCATATTTGTAGTTTATTTTGGTGTTTAGGTTATTTTATGTACTGTCTACTGATCCACTGACCTGGTAGACTTTTAGATAATTTTATTCCAGCACTTTTCTTTATTTACCACAAGATGGTGCTGTTACTTTAAGGTCTTTTTAGCCTGTTTGATATTACTTGGTGGTGTCCATGCGCTCCAGGCCTCTTTGTGAGAGAGAGGCTTGGCAGACTTTTTAGTGACAGATGAGTGTTTATATACAGGAAGCGAGGCTTTCCAAGCCTCGCTTTGGTTACATGACACTTCCTGTTTCTACTCATCGTAGAGTGCCCATGCGCTCCAGGCCTCTTTGTGAGAGAGAGGCTTGGTAGACTTTATAGTGACAGTTGAGTGTTTTACATACAGGAAGCAAGGCTTTCCAAGCCTCGCTTTGGTTAGATGACACTTCCTTTTTCTACTCATCGTAGAGTGTCCATGCGCTCCAAGCCTCTTTGTGAGAGAGAGGCTTGGTAGACTTTTTAGTGACAGATGAGTGTTTTACATACAGGAAGCGAGGCTTTCCAAGCCTCGCTTTGGTTACATGACACTTCCTGTTTCTACTCATCGTTTGCATGATACAGTGCGAGTTGTACCGTGTATGTAAGTGGCGTTTTAGCCACACATATTTGTTTTTATATATTGCATATTATTTATTTTGTATACTGCTGCATGGCATGTTTGGGTGGGCGTTGAGATGTGGTGTGGGCGTTGAACGCCGCACGTCGTCTCCAACCCACTTTCTCATGGCGGGCTTTTTGAACAAAGGTTATTGGCAGTCGCTTGGGTCCATCTCCAGCTCGGCCTATCATGGTTTGCTTCCTGGGAGGTGCAAACCGTATAGCGAACGTGGTAGGTTGACCTGGAGGTGGAGACTACCCACCTTGGATCTGGTGAGCTGTTTACCCAATCATATGTTGTAATCAATTATCTGTCTGATTGGTTGAGAACCTTGTTAGATTGTATTTGTTCACTATATATATATTTCTGCAGTGGAAGAGGTTGGTTGATGCCCCTGTTGAAGAACATTTGTTCGAAACGCGTAGGGCTTGGTACACTACCTCATTCACTGCCCCTTTTTAAACGTTTTTATTGTTTGTGATCACTTTTATGTTGGTTGAATAAACCCTCATTGACCTGCACCATTGGAGCATTCCTTCCCTTCTTTTCTCCTCACATGGGTGGTTGGTCAAGTAATAGCTTCCTTTGGCCACTGGTTACTAATATTCACCGTGGTAAAGATTCTCCTTGCTGAGTGGCGGTTCCAGTTCCATCGGAGGACCACCTGGATTGGTGTGAAAACCCAGAGTCTGCTGTCAAGTCGGGGAGCCTACCGGACAGTCTACATTGGGGACCCATCTGATCCAGTTTCCAGACTAACTGATGAGGAGTGCCACTGGGATTTCGTATGCCTATTTGACCTGCCTAAACCACAGGTCTAATGTTCCGGTAAGAGTATTCTACCTCTCTTTTTCTACAAGAGTTATGTGATGACCCTTCAGTGCTACATGTTCTTTCTTCACAACACGAAAAATTCACATTTTATGTAGCAGCTTTATTTTTATTCACTATTTTAGATTAGCGCAGTATTTTCTTTCTTTATATGCAGGCTTTTATCAATACATAGAAAAGTCATTGATAAAAAAAAAAAAAGTGTGGGGGTTCCCCCAAATTCAATTACCAGGCCCTTTAGGCCTGGAATGAATATTAAGGGGAACCCCGCCGCAAATTTAAAAAAAATGGCGTGGGGATCCCCCTAAATATCCATACCAGGCCCTTGAGATCTGGCATGGATTTTAAGGGGAACTCCACCCCAAATTTTAAAAAAAATGGCGTGGAGTCCCCCAAAAATCCATACCAGACCCTTATCCGAGCACGCAACCTGGCCGGCCGCAGGGGAAGAGGGGGGACGAGAGAGCGGCCCCCCTCCCTCCTGAACCGTACCAGGCCACACAGTGAAGGAAGTTCTCCGCTCAGGCCAATGACGTAGGTGGGGTCGGACATACCGAGGGGGCGGACCTGATGGGGAACTTCATTCGCTGTGTAATACATGTATAGACCCGCCCCTTCTCATGTTCCGCATCTGGTCCGCATCTGGTCCGCTGAGCACTCCTCCCAAACCATCATGACTGGCATCTACATGAAGTTCATAAGGCTTCTTAGGGCTTCTTAGGGTCTGCGTAGGCCAGGACAGGGGCAGTGGTTAATGTCTTCTTCAACATCTGAAAGGCATTCTCACACTTCTCGTTCCACTGGTCCTTGACTGACTCCCCTGGCTTTCTGGGGCCTGTGTCATCCTCTTCCCCCTCCGTCTTTAGCAGCTCATTCAGAGGCCTGGCTATCTGAGCAAACCCCTCCACAAACCTCCTGTAATAGGAACAGAACCCCAGAAAGGATCTGAGCTCTGTCACCGTGGTGGGCCTGGGCCAGGAGGTGACTGCCTCCAATTTTTCGGGGTCTGTGGCTACCCCATCTTCAGACACTATATGTCCCAAATAGTTGACTGACGACTGATAGAATTGGCACTTTTCCGGTGAGAGCTTGAGTCCTTCCTCACTCAGTCTCTTCAAAACTTTCTCCAGTCTCTCCTCATGCTCCTCCAAGGTTCTTCCGAAGACAATGATGTCATCCAAGTATACGAGGACTTCGATGAGGTTCATATCTCCCACTGTCTTCTCCATGAGACGTTGGAAGGTGGCTGGAGCTCCAGACAGACCTTGAGGCATCCGGTTAAATTCAAAAAACCCCACCGGAGTTATGAAAGCCAACTTCTCTTTGTCTTCTGGATGCATCGGGATCTGATAGTACCCGCTCTTGAGGTCCATAACACTGAACCACTTGGCTCCAGACAAGCTCTGTAGGGCATCCTCTATCCTTGGAGTGGTATACTGGTCCGGTATGGTTCTCCTGTTGAGGGTCCTATAGTCTATGCACAGCCTCAGTGACCCATTCTTCTTCCAGACCACCACTATAGGGGAGGCATAGGGACTTCTAGATTCTCGAATCACCCCTGTTCGCTTGAGCTCGGCGAGCTGCTCCCTCAAGTCTTCGAGGTCTGCTAACGGAACCCGCCTAACCCTTTCCCTGAAGGGTTTGTCTTCCTGGAGGCGGATCCGATGGGTGGCACTCCTAGCACACCCCACATCGAATTCATCTTGGGAAAAGATCCTTTCCCACCTGGTCAACTGGGCCTTGGCTCTCTCCTTCCAAGCCCTGGGCAGATTTGGATTCTCCATGGAAATTTTCTCCCACACAGTACTTTCTCCATCTGCCTTCTCCACATCTGGCGAAGCAACTGGGATAGCTGGGCTCACCCGGCCCAGTAACAGCCTAGCTGGGATTTCCATGAGACCATCCGTGGTATTTCTGACGCTCACAGGCACTTTACAATGAGCCTTCTTCAGGGCCCTCACTGGAACCACTTCTGGGACTACTTCTAGGCCCGAATGTTCTTCCCTTGGGTCGGGTTCCAACATGACAAAAGGGCCAGGCTGCTCCCAAGTGAGTTTCACTGTGGCTTTCAAGCAGGTTACTTCACCAGGCTGTAGCACTATTCCCCTTCTTCCCAGCCTCCAAACCTTCCCGACCCCTCTTCCGGGGCCTTCTGTTCCAAGATCAGCCGTTGGTAGGCTGTCTTCAACATTGGGTGGATCTCAGTGGCTGTGGGGTCTTTCCTTCTTATCAAAGGGGCCAGAAGTCTTCGGACCAGATCCGTGTTTGTCCCCATTATCAGGGAACTCTTGTTAGCTCCAGGTGGACGGGGGCACACCACATCTAAGGTGTCGAACACTTCAGCCTTTCCGGCTATGGACGGGTCAAAAGTCAGTTTTATAAGGGAAACTCTCTGTCCCAATTCCCCAAATCTCCAACTCTTCAATCTTCTGGATGGGTAGGTGACTTAAATGAAAAAATGGGTAAAAAGTGAGGGCGCTGATTACGGGTCCCCAAAAAAATTGTATAAGGACCCCTATATATGTAAAAAGTGAAATGAGATAAATGACACCCACCTAATTTAATTGTGCTGGTGAAAGTGGCAAAAATAAAAAATTGAACAATTAATTAGTGAAGTGATAAACGCAGTCCTACCCAACAGATAGGAACATGCAATAAAATAACCACACTCAAAATGTGAATTGTGCAATAGACAATATACAGAAAAAAGTCCAATAAATAAACACAAAAATCCTCCCAGCAGTAGTGTACGATCTTGATCAAAATAAATCTCTGCATGTGTTAGGAATCTTCCAAGTGCTCAATGTTCAAAGTGATGATCAAATGAATCTCGTGACTTTATAATCCACCTTCACCGTAATCAATATCACCCAATAGTGCTATGATAAAGATGGCAGCTTACCCCAAAGAGTTGACCCTTTTAACTAAAAAAGAGGTCTAGTACGCTTTCTGAAAGTATCCACTTGCTGGGTAGTGTGGAAGGTGGTATCAGCTATACAGGCGATATAAGGCTCTGAGATAACTCCGGTGGTATGCAAATGAGAGAAGAGAAGCCGAAAATAGTGTAATCCTATTTAATGAACAATAACAATAAAATTGTACAAAAGCCAAAAATGCGCTTACTTTGAAAGTGCCATGAACCCGGCACTGAGGCTGTAATGGCATGGATACAAATGAATGGAAGTCCCGGTCCTGTGAGAGCTGGCGTGCGTTCCACCTCTAGGAACTGTGACAGCAGGAAGGTAAAGTCACCTGGTTGCATCCAGGGGGGTAGGTATATTTCTCCCAGATTCAGGCTTTATGCCGACTTATACAACTAGGGAGAGAGTTGATGAAGCCCAGCTGAGGCTAGTGGGCTCATGGATGATTCATACCTCTAGGGAGAGGGCTGGGCGTCGTGCAGGCAGGGAGTTGATGAGACCAGCTGAAGCTTGTCAGCTCGTTTAAGGCCTCTATAAAAACTCCCAGATTCATTAGGTGTTTGCTCATGCCTGGACCCAGATCTGTGTGGACTGTCTAGGGAGAGTGAACCCCTGTGCGGTGAGACAAAGCCTGTGTGGCTATTTGTTTGGACATTGACTAAACCAGGGACTTAGGGACTAGGACAGCACCAGGCTGATCCCAGTTGTTAGTTAGGAAACCTGCATGTTTAGTCAGAGGTCAAGCTGACCAGGGTTTATTTTGTTTATGTTTCTTTTTTGCTTTGCTGTGTTTTTTTGTCACTGTAAATAGAGAAATAAACCGCACCTTTTTGATCTTGAAAACCACAACCTCCGTCTGCTGGGCCTGTTTTTGTGTGGGGAGCCCATCCAGGGGATCACACACACCCGCTGCCGAGCGAACCCCCTCACAGTTGGTGGAGAATGCGGGCAGTTTTTTTTTAAGCCAGCATGGAGGAGATACTGAAACAGCTGGCTCTAGCAAATGCCAATCAACGAGCAGACAAATGCAGGTTTGCAAAAGAGCCTTGCAGCTCAACAACAGAGCTTCGCAGCCCAGCAGCAAGCTCATCAACAGAGCCTTGCAGCCCAGCAGCAAGCTCACCAACAGAGTCTGGAAGCTCAGCAACAAGCCCAGCAGCAATCTGAGGCCCGCTTTATAGACCTGTTACAGAAGCAAGAGCAGAGACTACAACAAATGGAAGCAGTAATGCAGCAACGTCCGCAGACCAGTGAGGAAAGCCGGCCCACTAATACCGCGTCCTTTGGGGTGAGTCGTTTATTGACAAAAATGACTGGAGAGGATGATCCAGAGGTATTTTTGACCACGTTTGAAAGGACTGCTGAAAGAGAAAAGTGGCCTGAGGAGCAGTGGGCTGGACTGGTGGCTCCTCTGTTAACTGGTGAATCGCAGAAGGCTTACTATGACCTAGAGCCTGACCAAGCAAAAGACTATGTGATGCTAAAAGCTGAAATATTGGCAAGGCTGGGTGTCACCCTGGCTGTCCGGGCTCAGCGTGTGCATAACTGGACTTTCCAGCTTGGAAAACCCCCCAGGTCTCAAATGTATGATCTCATTCACCTGAGCAGGAAGTGGCTACAGCCAGAGACTTTGTCCGCACCAGAGATTGTGGAACGTGTTGTAATGGATCGGTTTTTGAGAGCTCTTCCTACTGCCATCCAAAAGTGGGTAAGCCATGGAGACCCAGAGACGGCCGGTGGCCTTGTGGATCGTGTAGAGAAGTACTTGGCTACAGAGAACCTGACGGCCTCTTCCAGAGACTCTCGGACTTTCCACCCTAAGACCAGACCATCCCCAGGGGCGGGTAAGAGGATTCCAAGGGGTGAGGGTGGAGAGAGTGAGAGGGTGGGAGCTCTACCCAAAGTTTGGCGAGAACAGCCTGGGAAGTCAGGGGCTCAAGAGGCAGCCAAAAGGATTGTTTGCTACCGCTGCCGGCAAGCGGGACATATTGCAGCAAATTGCCCGGTTGTGGAGGAACCCATGCAATGTGACTTTCTGACAGACCGACGTCAGTCGCTGTGTGCGACAGTCGCATGCACTGCCATTCGGGGAACTGAGAAACATTTATGCAAAATGTGTATTAATGGTAGAAATGTTGTGGTATTGCTGGATTCAGGTAGCCTTGTGACCCTGATAAAGGCTGAATTAGTTAAAACAGAGGTCTCTGGGAATAGCAAGGTAGCTGTTATTTGTGTGCATGGGGACACCCGAGAGTATCCAGTGACTACAGTGTGTTTTGAGACCCCCAAAGGTACCCTCTCTCATCCAGTGGGGTTAGTATCTCAATTACCGCATGATGCCATTGTGGGAAGGGATTTTCCGAAGTTCTGGGAACTGTGGGATGATCCTGAGCCCCCCACTGGTGCCCCTATGTACCAGGAATGTGATAGCCAGAACTCCTCTGAGAGTGGTGAGGACTCTCCAGAATTTCCCTTGTCAGTATTGGCAGGGGAGACTCAAGAAACTGGAGAGGAGCCCACCTCCTCAGACGAAAACCTACCGTCTGTGGAGTTTTCTGATCTTGAGGTTCACAGGGAAAATTTTGCCACAGAACAGTTAAAAGACCCCGCCCTAATAAAGGCACGGGAAAACGTAGTGGAAATAGATGGCGAGTTAGTGAACCCAGATAATACCTGCACTTACCCATACTTCAGCGTAGAGAAGGACCTACTGTATCGGGTGGCAAAAAGGGCAGAAGAAACCGTTGAGCAGCTTGTGGTGCCCAAACCTTACAGGAAGTTGGTGTTGGAGTTGGCCCATGGGCACATTCTTGGAGGTCATCTGGGGACAGAGAAAACCCGAGAGAGGGTATTACAGAGATTCTATTGGCCTGGGGTGATGAAGGACATAGAAAATTATTGTTCCTCCTGCCCTGTGTGTCAGAGGTCGGCCCCGATGCCACATTTCCGTAGCCCGCTGGTCCCTCTACCCATCATTGAGGTCCCGTTTGAGAGAATCGCAATGGATTTGGTAGGTCCTATAATCAAGTCCGCTAGGGGGCACCAGTACATATTGGTTATAATGGACTATGCCACCCGTTATCCAGAAGCGATCCCTCTCAGAAATACCTCGGCCAAAACCATAGCCAAAGAGCTATCTCTTGTTTTTAGCCGGGTGGGTATTTGTAAAGAACTGCTTACGGACCAAGGTACACCCTTTATGTCCCGGGTTATGAAAGAGCTGTGTAAATTGTTCAAAGTGACGCAATTGCGTACATCTGTGTATCACCCCCAAACCGATGGGCTGGTTGAAAGATTCAACAAAACCCTAAAACAAATGTTGAAGAAAGTGGTGGATAGAGATGGAAAGGATTGGGACTGTCTACTTCCTTATTTGATGTTTGCTATTAGGGAGGTGCCCCAATCCTCTACGGGATTCTCCCCCTTTGAGTTACTGTATGGGAGACACCCAAGAGGGCTGTTGGATATTGCCAAGGAAACTTGGGAAAGTGAGAGTTCTCCCCACAGGAGTGTGATTGAGCATGTCGCCCTGATGCAAGATCGAATTGCACAGGTAATGCCCATCGTGAAGGAACATTTGGCCCAAGCGCAGTTGGCACAGCAGAGAGTGTACAACCGTGGAGCCAAGACCCGTACCTTTTCCCCGGGGGATAGGATATTGGTACTTGTCCCTACGGTTGAAAGTAAATTCCTTGCCAAATGGCAAGGCCCCTACGAGATAATGGAAAAAGTGAGCGAAGTGAATTACAAGGTCAGACAACCAGGAAGGCGAAAGCCCGAACAGATCTATCACGTTAATCTGTTGAAAGCCTGGAGGGATAGAGAGTCCCTAGTCGCAGAAACTTGGTCACCAGCTCAAACTGGTTGCGTGATTCCGGAGGTTGGAATAGCAGCCACCTTGTCACAACCCCAACAACAGGAGGTTAAGGAGTTTGTGCTTCGCAACAAGGAGGTGTTCTCTGAGCTGCCGGGACAAACATCTGGGGTAGAGCATGATATTATTACCCCGCCCGGTGAAAGGGTGAAGTTAAAACCCTATCGGATCCCAGAGGCCCGACGGGAGGCAATACGGGAGGAAGTACAGAAAATGCTGAACTTAGGGGTGATAGAGGAGTCCCAAAGTGATTGGTCTAGTCCCATTGTGCTGGTGCCTAAACCGGATGGGAGCTGGCGATTTTGTAACGATTTTCGTCAGTTGAACAAAGTTACAAAATTTGACACCTACCCCATGCCACGTATAGATGAGTTGATCGACCGGCTGGGAACAGCCCGATACATGACGACTCTTGACCTCACAAAAGGGTATTGGCAAATTCCCCTGGCCAAGTCGGCCAAAGAGAAAACCGCATTTGTAACCCCAGACGGGGCATTCCAATATAAGAGAATGCCGTTCGGGTTACAGAATGCGCCGGCCACATTCCAGCGGAAAATGGACCAGATACTGAGGCCCCATCGGAAGTATGCTGCGGCTTACCTGGATGACGTAATTGTCCATAGCACAGATTGGGCCTCACATCTGCCAAAAGTGCAAGCAGTCCTAGACTCTATCCGGGAAGCGGGGTTTACGGCTAACCCCAAGAAGTGTACCATTGGGCAGGAGGAGGCCAAATATCTTGGGTACACCATTGGGAGGGGAGTAATAAAACCCCAACTCAACAAAGTCGAGGCCATCCAGAGTTGGCCACGTCCCAACAGCAAGAAGCAGGTACGAGCCTTTCTGGGAATAGCGGGGTATTATCGGCGCTTCATTCCCCACTTTGCTTCTAAGGCTGTGCCCCTAACCAACCTGACGAAAGGGAAAGGGTCGGTCATGATTAAATGGACCCCCGAGGCTGAGGCAGCATTCCAATTCTTGAAACAAGCCTTATGTAGCCAGCCAGTGTTGTACTCACCCGACTTCTCTAAAGACTTTGTCGTACAAAGTGATGCGTCAGATGTGGGGTTAGGAGCAGTATTGTCCCAGGTCTGGAACGGGGAAGAGCACCCAGTCATTTACCTCAGCAGGAAGTTGAAGTCCCATGAGGTAAATTACGCCACGGTTGAAAAGGAGTGTTTAGCGGTGAAGTGGGCTCTAGATTCCCTTCGGTACTATCTGCTAGGTAGGCACTTTGACATGGTTACGGATCACGCTCCGTTAAAGTGGATGGCTCAAAACAAGGAGACAAATAGAAGAGTGAATAGGTGGTTCCTGGCCCTACAGGAATTCAACTTCACAGTAAAGCATCGCCCTGGCGTTCAAATGGGGAATGTGGATGCTTTGTCTCGAGTACATGAATGCCTGATTGCTGGTGTTCCAACCCCAAGGTTAAAACAAGAGGGGGGGGTATGTGACAGCAGGAAGGTAAAGTCACCTGGTTGCATCCAGGGGGGTAGGTATATTTCTCCCAGATTCAGGCTTTATGCCGACTTATACAACTAGGGAGAGAGTTGATGAAGCCCAGCTGAGGCTAGTGGGCTCATGGATGATTCATACCTCTAGGGAGAGGGCTGGGCGTCGTGCAGGCAGGGAGTTGATGAGACCAGCTGAAGCTTGTCAGCTCGTTTAAGGCCTCTATAAAAACTCCCAGATTCATTAGGTGTTTGCTCATGCCTGGACCCAGACCTGTGTGGACTGTCTAGGGAGAGTGAACCCCTGTGCGGTGAGACAAAGCCTGTGTGGCTATTTGTTTGGACATTGACTAAACCAGGGACTTAGGGACTAGGACAGCACCAGGCTGATCCCAGTTGTTAGTTAGGAAACCTGCATGTTTAGTCAGAGGTCAAGCTGACCAGGGTTAATTTTGTTTATGTTTCTTTTTTGCTTTGCTGTGTTTTTTTGTCACTGTAAATAGAGAAATAAACCACACCTTTTTGATCTTGAAAACCACAACCTCCGTCTGCTGGGCCTGTTTTTGTGTGGGGAGCCCATCCAGGGGATCACACACACCCGCTGCCGAGCGAACCCCCTCACAGAACAGACAACCAAGCGGGACCGGAAGTGACGTCAGTTGTGTGACCTGTATTGCGCCTCGACGTACGTTTCGTATTCCGTCATCAGGAAGCGTACCAGGTCACGCTAGAGGTGCAGTATATATGTGTCACTCAATTTGCATATGGGAGGGAATAGATTGGCAAACAGCCTCTGTACCGGCACAGCGGCACAGCGTATTGTAAACACCAATGCAGTGGCATATACAAATCATATAAATTTGATAGAACATTCTATATATTTTAATGCAATGAAATAAAGAAAAAAAATAATAGGAATCACATAATCAATGAAAAATTATAATAGAATATTTAAAACATATTAAATGTTTAAAATATGTTAAAAATAACTATGACCCCTATAGATACAGTATCTATTCGTTAGTGAGGAAACAATTTAAATCCAGGTCAATATTTAAACCCAATGGCTGCATCGATCTGAGACGATACAACCACTGAGTTTCATTCTGGGAAATGGCCTTTTTAAGATCTGTTCCTCTCCAATGACCAACAGCCCTATCAATCCCATAAAAGGTCAATTTCCCAGGATCCTGGTCATGATATTGAGCAAAATGACGTGAGACACTGTGGTTATCCCTTAAGGATATTTGTCACGTGCTCATTTATCCTAACCTTCAGTTCCCTTGTGGTTCTGCCCACATATTGAAGGGAGCATGGACACTCCAAGACATATGTGACATGTCTGGAGTCACAAGTTATAAGAGGTTTAATTGAAAATTCCTGCTGGGTGACATTGGACTTAAATTTACTAATTTTTCTTGTGTGTCGTTTAGTTCTCCGACAAGATTTACAACAGGTGCAATAATAGAAACCCGAACCGTCCAAAAAAATGGGAGGTCTCTTAGGGGGATCAGGTATATTGGGTGCAATAATGTTTCGCAACACAGGCGCCCTCCTATAGATAAATTTCGGGTTGGGAGGTAAAATTTTGGCCAAATCAGCATCTTTAAGGAGTATAGGCCAAAATGTCTTGAATGTTTTTTCCACATCTCTGTATTGCCTATGAAAGCCCGAAAGGAAGGCAAGATCACCTGAAAAAGGGGGCTTTTTCTTGGAAACCAGGAGAGGTTCCCTATCCATCGTAAGCACTTCGTCTTTTGCCTTCACAAGTGGGTGTTGGGAGTAACCTTTTTCCCTAAACCTCTCAGTAAGAGTGGCAGCCTGAGATTCAAAATCTGAGATTTGATCGCAGTTGCACCGGATGCGCATGTATTGCCCCTTCGGGACCGCACCTAACCATTGAGGGTGGTGACAGCTCGAGGTCGGTACAAATCCATTCCTATCCATAACTTTAAAGTATGTCTTTGTGCATACACTCCCCTCTTTCTTAATTAATGTTAAATCTAAATAATGAATGGAAGTGAGGCTACTCTCTGCTGTAAACTTGAGGCCATAATGATTCACATTCATGGCCTCTAAGAAGGTTTCAAACGAGGGTAATGACCCCTCCCACAGCACAATAATATCGTCAATATACCTTTTGTAGTAGATCAGACACCTAGAAATGTTAAAGTAGATTGACTCATTTTCCCATTTGTTAAGGACCAAATTCGCTACGCTGGGGGCATAGCGAGCCCCCATCGCCACGCCTTTTGATCTGATTGTAAAACTTGCCTTGTGCCCAAAAATAGTTGTTACCCATGGCTTGTTTCAATCCATCCACCAAAAAATGGATTTGTTCCATAGATAGATGTGAATGTTCTATGAGAGCCAATTTAACCGCCACAGAAGCATCACCTTGCTTAATATTAGTGCAAAGAGACTCTACATCTATGATGACCATCAGAGTCTCTTGCGTGACTTCTATGGAAGACAATGATTTAATGAGTTCTTTACTGTGTTTGAGATGAGACTTCCCTTGTGTGACCAAGGGTTGTAGATATATGTCCAAATATTCTCCTACCCGGGAGTAGAGTGAACCAATCCCGCTAATAATTGGACGGCCAGGGGGATTGTCTCTGTTCTTATGAATTTTCGGTAGTATATATAGTACCGGCGTACGGGGCACTCGAGGTATAAGGTATTGAGCTTCCTTAGTATTCAAAATATTTCTATCAGCTCCCTCCGTGACCCAAATTGAAAGGTCTTCTTTGAGCCTTCTCATAGGGTCACCAGGGAGCGGTTTGTAGGTGCTCTGATCTACCAATAGACGATCAATTTCAGCATGATACTTTTCCTTGGAAAGTACCACCACCCATCCCCCTTTGTCTGCAGGGCGAATCACAATATTTTTATTTTGTTCAAGTGATCTAATTCCCTCCATCAACGAATGGTTGTGTCTAACCTGTTGTATCTTTAAGTCCTTAATGTCATCTTGCACCATATGTTTAACCACTTCCCGCCCAGTCAATAGTGAATTGACGTCCGGGAAGTGGTTGCAATATCGATACTGGACGTCATATGACGTCCTGCAGGATAATGCCTTGCGCGCGCCCGCGGGGGCGCGCAGCGCGGTGATCGGGGACGGCATGTGTCCCTCGGACACAGCGCTTCCCCGATCACGGTAAACAGCAAATTTCATTGGCTGTTTACCATGTGATCGGCTGTGTCAAAGTCACAGCCGATCACCTGTCAAAACAAACTCGGCAGCGCGCTCCGTGCGCGCCACCACAGGCTTGCAGAGCGGGGATCGGGGAAGGCGAGTGTCCCTTGGACACAGCGCCTCCCCGATCAGAGTAAACAGCCAATGAATTGGCTGTTTACCACGTGACCGGCTGTGTCCAATCACAGCCGGTCACAAATGTAAACAAACTCCACAGGAGTTACTACCTGATCCCTGCTCTCTCCTCACACACACCGATCTGTGAGGAGAGAGAAGAGATCAGTAAGTTAGCTCAGTGTAGTTTGTCTACATAAGTTTACAGTGCACAACACGCCCCCCCCCATAAAGAGGACCTGTCACACAGCCCAGCACATCAATCAGCCCAGCCAATCAGCCCATCTGTCAATCAGCCCATCTGTCAATCAATCAGCCCATCTGTCAAGCAATCAGCCCATCTGTCAATCAATCACCCCACCTGTCAATCAATCACCCCATCTGTCAATCAATCAACCCATCTGTCAATCAATCAATCAGCCCATCTGTCAATCAATCAGCCCATCTGTCAATCATCTGTCACAGGCCCACCTCCATCGGTACCGCCATTGGCACCGCCACACAGGCTACCAGTACCGCCATCGGTACCAGTACCACCACCAGTACCGCCACCAGGCCCAGCATCTATACTGCCACACAGGCCCGCTACCAGTATCACCACTAGTGCCGCCATCGGTACCACCACCAGTATCACCACCCGTACCACCGTCGGTAGTGCCACCACCACCTGTACCACCACCTGTACCGCCATCGGTACCATCACCACCCGTACCGCCATTGGTACCACCACCACCTGTACCGCCATCGGTACCACCACCACCTGTACCGCCATCGGTACCACCACCACCCATACTGCCATCGCTACCACCACCACCCGTACCGCCACCTGTACCGCCATCGGTACCGCCGCCACCACCACCACCCGTACCGCCATCGGTACCACCACCACCTGTACCGCCATTGGTACCACCACCACCCATACCGCCATCGGTACCACCACACAGGCCCACCACTAATACCTCCATCGGTACTACCACACAGACCGCCACCACTACCACCAGCAGTACCATTACACAGGCCCACCAATAAGCACTGCCATAATGTCCCAAAGGGTTTACACACCTGAGGAGGCATATGCCATTCTTGCCATGTCGGATGATGAGAGCAGCGGGGAGCTCCCATTATCCGATTCTGGTTCGGAATACGAGCCAGTGGAGGATAGTGGCTCAGAGTCCCGAGTTCCCGGAGGAAACCGTCCCTCCCAAAAGAATGCGATCGGCACCAAGATCAGCACCAAGATCAGTACCAAGATCAGGAGAACTGCCCACCACCAGCAGCGCCATACCCCAGGAAGAGGAGCCCAGTACAAGCAATGGAAATGCACGCCCAACCCGAAGAATCCAGCCCCAATCCTACCTTCCCGATGCCCTGGCAAACCCCTTATGGTTGCCTGCCAACTCAGGATCCGCTATCATCCCCCCTTTCACCGCACAGCCAGGTGTGCAGCCCGACACTACAAATTTTTCTAAATTTGATTATTTTTGTTTATTTTTCCCACAAGATTTGCTGCAGAATATAGTGGATCAAACGAATCTGTATGCATCCCAATTTATTGCTGCCAACCCTGATTCTTCCTACGCCCGCATGTTCCAGTGGCGGCGTCTAACATTGGAGGAATTTAAATTATTTTTGGGCCTTATGTTCAATATGGGGCTTACAAAAAAGAACGAAGTCCATTCATATTGGTCCAAACGCCCCATCCAACACATGCCCATATATTCCGCTGTCATGTCCAGGAAAAGATACGACATGATTATGCGCTTTCTCCACTTCAATGACAATTCACAGTGCCCTCCCCGAGATCATCCCAACTACGACAAATTGTACAAGATACGCCCCCTAATCAATGCCTTTTCCCAGCGATTTGAAGAAGTTTTCATCCCAGACCAAAAAATTTGTGTGGACGAGTCCCTCGTACATTTCACCGGCCGACTGCAGTTCAAGCAGTACATACCAAGCAAGAGAGCCAGGTATGGGTTAAAATTAAATAAATTATGTGATCGAGCCACTGGATACGTCTGCAAATTCAGGATCTACGAAGGCAAAGACTCCCAGCTCCAGCCCGTGATTGCCCCACATATATTGGAACCAGTGGGAAAATTGTCTGGGAGTTGGCATACCCCCTGTTCGGAAAAGGTTACCATTTATATGTTGATAATTATTATACCAGCCTGCCCCTTTTTTGCCACCTTTACAGTAAACAAACCCCGGCCTGCGGTACCTTAAAAAAAAAACGGAAGGGATTCCCACAAAATTTATTGACAAAAAAATTGCGACCTGGAGAATCGGCATCCATTAGGAACGAGGAGGTGTTGGCCATGAAGTGGAGGGACAAGAAAGATGTCCACATCCTCTCTACGATCCACAATGACACCATGGTGGAGATCCCAAGAAGACGCGGCTCCATTGTAAAGCCTGAATGTGTCCACGACTACAATTTGTACATGGGGGGGTGGATTTAAACGACCAGATGCTACAGCCCTACTTATCAACCAGAAAGTCCCATTATTGGCACAAAAAAGTTGTGTTTCACCTGTTTCACATGGCCCTTTTTAATTCGTTTGTCTGCTACCAAAAAGCAACTCAAAATCACTGACTCCACTACCTCCAATATATCGAAGATATCATCGATGCCCTCATTTACCAACAAGATCCCACCCCAGGAAGCATTCGCTCTGATAGTGTGAGTCGGCTTCACGAGCGACACTATCCCTTTAGCATCCCCCCCACAGAATCTGGAAGAAGACGCCAAAAGAAATGCCGTGTATGCAGCAGAGGAGGAGTAAGAAGAGACACCAGCTATTATTGTCCCGATTGTCCCTCCCAACCTGGCCTGTGCATTGGAAATTGCTTCAAAAATTATCATACATCCATTAGTTCCCCTTATTATTAACAGACTGCCATTTCCCTATTTGCCTGCTACCATGTTACTAACTACCTTCCATGTTAATTAACTGACCCTGGCCTGTTTACCGACGATGCCTCTGCCTGCCGATTTAAACCACGTTTCTGACTTCCACGTGTACCGACCTTGGCCTGTTAATCGACCATGTTTTTGCCTGCCACTTGGACTGATCTTTTGGCCATCTACTTTTAGTACACAGGGGTCTCACATATGTGAGGGGCTTCAGAATAGCGTTCTGAGTAGAGAAAACCAGTTTTTCGTTTTCTGTGCTCCAAGAACAGGGTCTGGTTGCCCGGAGGCTTCAAAGCGATTTGGGTGGGAGAAGCCTCTACCCCTGTCCCCCTGGCCCTAAGCTTGATGGTCCTTCCTGCTGCCTGGACCAATAATTTGGCTGTGCTGACCATATTACTGCCTGTAATGACCCATGACATTATGGACCATGTTTCTTCCTGCTGCTTGGACCAATACTTTGGCTGTGTTGACCATATATCTGCCTGCTGCCTCTACTGACTTTGGACAGCATTTCTGCCGGGACACCTCTGCCTGCTACCTGGACCTGTGCTTTGGCTGTGCTCTGGCTGTGCTGACAGTATCTCTGCCTGTGCGAACTATGGACAGTATTCCTGCCTGCTGCCTGGATGATTGCTTTTGCTGTCGCTGACCTCATCCCTGCCTGCTGCCTGGACCGATGCTCTCCTCTGTGGACCACTGCACTTCTAAAACCACAGGTAATCTTTTGTTATTTGGTATGTACCTGCTATGTGTTAGATATATGAAGGGCCTTCAAAAATGTGATCGGTAGTCAGAAAATGATATGTGCAATTAATGCTGCTAGAATGCCTGGAGGTGCTACTTGGATGTTGGGCCTCTGTATGTGGCCAGGCTGTGTAAAAGTCTCAAACATGTGGTATCGCCATACTCAGGAGGAGTAGCAGAATGCATTTTGGGGTGTAATTTTTGCTATGTACATATTATGTGTTAGAAATATCTTATAAATTGACAACTTTGTGTAAAAAAAATGCATTTAAATTTTTTCTCCACATTTTCCAAAACCTTCTGGAAAAAAATGAACCATTCAAAAGACTCATAATGCCTCATAGATTATACGTTGGGGTGTGTGCTTTCAAAAATGGGGTCATTTTGTGGAAAATTCTATTGTCCTGGTGCTCCAGGGCCTTCAAAATTGTAATAGGTGGTTGAGAAAGGATATGTGCGATTTATGCTTGTAGAACGCCTGAAAGTGCTACTTCAATGTTGGGCCTCTGTATATGGCCAGGCTGTGTAAAAGTCTCACACATGTGGTATCGCTATACTCAGGAGGAGTAGCAGAATGCATTTTGGGGTGTTATTTTTGCTATGTATATGCTATGCGTTAGAAATATCTTATAAATGGACAACTTTGTGTAAAAAAAATGCATTTTCATTTTTTCTCCACATTTTCCAAAACCTTCTGGAAAAAAATGAACCGTTCAAAAGACTCATAATGCTTCGTAGATTATACGCTGGGGTGTGTGCTTTCCAAAATGGGGTCATTTTGTGGAAAATTCTATTGTCCTGGTGCTCCAGGGCCTTCAAAATTGTAATAGGTGGTTGAGAAAGGATATGTGCGATTTATGCTTGTAGAACGCCTGAAAGTGCTACTTCAATGTTGGGCCTCTGTATATGGCCAGGCTGTGTAAAAGTCTCACACATGTGGTATCGCTATACTCAGGAGGAGTAGAAGAATGCATTTTGGGGTGTTATTTTTGCTATGTATATGCTATGCGTTAGAAATATCTTATAAATGGACAACTTTGTGTAAAAAAAATGCATTTTCATTTTTTCTCCACATTTTCCAAAACCTTCTGGAAAAAAATGAACCGTTCAAAAGACTCATAATGCTTCATAGATTATACGTTGGGGTGTGTGCTTTCCAAAATGGGGTCATTTTGTGGAAAATTCAATTGTCCTGGTGCTCCAGGGCCTTCAAAAGTGTAATAGGTGGTTGAGAAAGGATATGTGCGATTTATGCTTGTAGAACGCCTGAAAGTGCTACTTCAATGTTGGGCCTCTGTATGTGGCCAGGCTGTGTAAAAGTCTCACACATGTGGTATTGCTACACTCAGGAGGAGTAGCAGAATGTATTTTGGGGTGTAGTTGCAATTATGCATATGCTGTGTGAAAGAAAAAAACTGTTAATATGACCAGTTTGTGTAAAAAAAAAAAAAATATTAAATTTTCCCAAGAATTGTGGGAAAAAAATACCACTTCAAAAAACTCACCACACCTCTTAGTAAATACCTTGGACTGTCTACTTTCCAAAAAGGGGTAATTTTGGGGTATTTGTACTTTCCTCGCTTGTTAGTGTCTCAAGAAATGAGATATCCCTTCAGTACATCAGGCGTGATCAGATGTGATAAATTTTCAGTGATTGCCACCATAGTTTGTAGACTCTATAACTTTCACAAAGACCAAATAATATACACTAATTTGGGTTCATTTTACCAAAGATATGTAGCAGTATACATTTTGGCACAAATTTATGAAGAAAAATTACTTATTTGCAAAATTTTACAATAGAAACTAAAAAAAAGTGTTTTGTTTTTTTTTAAAAATTGCTGTTTTTTTGCTTATATCGCAAAAAATAAAAAACCCAGTGGCGATTAAATACCACCAAAAGAAAGCTCTATTTGTGAGAAGAAAATGATAAAAATTTTGTTTGGATACAGTGTAGCATGACTAAGTAATTGTCATTCAAAGTGTGAGAGTACTGAAAGCTGAAAATTGGTCTGGGCGGGAAGGTGCATAAGTGCATGGTATTGAAGTGGTTAAACACCTCAACATGATGGTGTGTACCTTTCTTATGGTTAAATGTGGAATTGTTTCGTAATCCACTATGTAAATAAATGTTCTCCTCCACACTTGAGGGAGTAGTGGATGTTTGGGAAGCAAAATGTTTTTTGATATTTAACTTTCTGACATATTTTTCAATGTCAATAAAGAGATCAAATTTGTTGATCTTTTTATCTGGGGCAAATTTCAAACCTTGTGATAAAACCCTTAACTCCGCCTCCGTAAAGTCAGTTCCCGCAAGGTTAAAAATTCCTTCCTTTAATTGTCCCGTGGTCTTTTTCTTTCTGGTTTCTAACTGTTCCTTGGGGTATTGTGGGGTAGTGGATGGGATTTTGTAGGGCTCTTTCCATCCTCTCCATTCCCCCCCCCTGTGAATAGTTATTTTGATGTTGGACTGGTCTCCCTCTATAATTTCCTCTAAAATGACCTCTAGGTGGTCTAGGGGCATGATAATTGGGTCCCTGATTATAGTACTGATAATTATAATCCATGGGTCTATTATCCAGAGGGGCATATCTATTGTGTGTAGGTGCCATGTAAGGTGCTGGGTAGTAGTCATTGGACTGGGAATACCCACCTCCATAGTGCGAGGCGGGGGGGGTGGTGGCCCCCTCCCATTAGAACTGGCTGGCCCCTTACTCTTAGTTGGAGTTTTAGTGTGTTTTTTAGGGGTATGTGTTTTATTTTTATATTACAATATTTTTTATTAAGTAGTTACAAAACAGGAGAATAACAAAACGGGAAGAAAAAGAGAGACAAAAAGAAAAAAAGGGGGGGGGGAAGGAACAGGGGAACAAATAGCCAGGTTACATTCGGCCAACATTTGAACGTTCTGACAACATGGTATGTATTACTCCACCTAGAACCTGTCAGGAGGTATGAGGCATATGCATAATGTTATCCTAAGGATTATTAAGGCCCTCATGTAGGACCTGTTATGTGTGCAAGTGCCCAAACCAGTAGTTCCAGACTATACCAGCACTAGGGGGGGGGGGGGTAGGGATAGTCCAGGGTTTCAGTAGACCCTGAGCATAAATTCAAGGTTAGCCGTGGATCCCTACTATGATAACGTTTCCTGC
This sequence comes from Rana muscosa, assembly GCA_029206835.1. Classification (NCBI taxonomy): domain Eukaryota; kingdom Metazoa; phylum Chordata; class Amphibia; order Anura; family Ranidae; genus Rana; species Rana muscosa. The sequence goes on from CM055122.1 coordinate 349,020,786, forward strand.
CTCATTAGTAACGTTCCAACACCGTATATCGATAACCAAGGTATATAAAAAATATATATTGCCAAGAATAAAAGGAAAGAGAACAAGGGAGAGAGGAAAAGCGCAGAGAAGAGAAAGGAGAAAAGGAAAGGGAGAGAGAGAGGAGAGAGAAAGAGAGAGAGGGTCACCTGGATTTCCTCATCAAGCGGAGATATATTCGATCCATGGATCCCAGATCTTGTTAAACATTTCCGCTTTATTGTGAAGAGTGTAAGTGAGCTTATCATTAATCAGAATCCAGTTGAGTTTATCCTTAACTTGTTCTAGGAGTATTCTTGAGCATTTCCAGTTCCTAGCAATTGTTATTCTCGCTGCCAACAAGATATAGGTTATGAGGCGTATTGATTTTTTGGGGATCCCGTCGGGTAGTCTATGAAAAAGTGCGCTCTCTGGGGACCGACGGATGTTGAAACATGTCACTGAATGAATCAGATTAAAGATCCTTATCCAGAACCTGATTACTAGTGGACATTGCCACCAAATATGGTGCATGGTACCCAACTGCCCACATTGTCGGAAACAATGAGGCGAGGAGGAAGGATGCATTTTAGCTATTCTCGTGGGGACTAAATACCAGTGTAAAAGCGTTTAGTAGTTGGCTTCAATAAGGGTAGTGTTAATAGAGATTTTGAGAGTTGGTAGGCAATACCTTGCCAGTCTGACAGTTCTAGGGAGAGGTTTAAGTCCCTCTCCCATTGGGTCATATAGGTGAGTTTAGTGTCTGGTTCAGTCATAGAAGAATATATGGTAGAGATCCGACCCCTCTGTGTGTCTCTGTTTTGGCAAATTAGTTCAAATGCGGTAAGTGTCATGGGGCCCCCCACTTGTCTAATTTTGGAAGTAATGAATGAAGAAATTTGGTTATATCGGAATACCTTAATGGGAGGTATTGAGAAGTTGTCTTTGAAATATTTTAACGTATGCACTTGGTTTCCATTAAGGAAGTCCCCAATTCTCATGAATCCTTTATTGAGCCACCATTGGAATTGTTGTGGAACAAGGCCAGGAGGAAACTCCGGGTTGCAAAAAATGGGCGCTAGAAGTGTGTGATGCGACATAAGGGACGCTCGGTGTCTTGTTCTATCCCATACCGCTAGAGAATGTGATAAGGTAGGACATAAAATAGATGGGCGTTTACGACTAGGAAGCCACATCAAGGCTCCTATTGCCAGTGGGTGGCACGCAAGTGCTTCTATGTAAACCCAAAGAGGGGCCGCCCCCCAACTGTTGTGTGAGTCAATTGGGCTATCTGAGCCGAGTTATAGTAAGCTTGTAGGTTGGGAAGACCAAGTCCTCCCATGGGTCTAGGTGTATAAAGTGTTTTTTTTTGTATCCGTGGCTTCTTATTACCCCATATGAAGCGTAAAACTTCAGTTTGTAGATGTTGCATGTCTCCCTTCGGAATTGCTATCGGTAGTGTTCGGAAATAATATAGGAGCCTGGGCAAAAAAGTCATTTTTATCGAATTGATTCTGCCAAACCAAGAGAGAGAGTATTCTGCCCAGGAGCGAAGATCCTCCTTGAGTTTCTTAAATAAAGGAGGATAATTTGCTTTATATAACGTACCTATCGACGAGGTCAGATGGACTCCCAAGTATGGAAGGGAGTGGGAAGCCCACTTAAAACTGTATGCGTTTTGGAGGAGCTGCACCTCCGTGGGAGGCAGTGAGATATTAAGTGCCAGGGTTTTTTGCGAATTTAGGGTCAAACCCGAAATTAGCGAGAAACGATCTAGCAAAGACAAGAGTTCTGGGAGTGAGGTTTGGGGTTTGGTGATGTACATAAGGACATCATCGGCATATAGTGCACATTTGTGTTCTTGTTGACCACAATAAATACCGTGGATATTGGGATGGGAGCGGATAGCCATTGCAAGGGGTTCTATTGCCAGAGCAAATAGTAGGGGAGAGAGCGGGCATCCCTGTCTAGTACCTCGCTGGACTGGGAAAATGGATGATTTATGTCCTCTGATAGAAATTTGAGCTGTCGGGAACTATAAAGTGTTTTCATCAATGAGATAAACATAGAGCCGAATCCCATAGTCTCAAGGGTAATAAAAAGATAGTCCCAGTTCAAGCTATCAAATGCTTTGTTGAGGTCTAATGACAAGAGCAAGAGTTCCCGAGTTGGGAGGTCGTCCCAATTGGAGCGTACCGCTGAGATCAGAGCGATAGATCTGCGAATTTGATCTAAGGTCTGACGTCCTGCAATAAATCCCGATTGGTCTTTATGTATATAATGTTCTAGAAAGGAATTGATTCGGACGGCTAGAATTTTGGTTAAAATTTTAAGGTCACAATTAATTAAGGAGATTGGGCGATAATTGCGAACATCAGCGGAATCCCTGCCAGGTTTGGGGATAACGCTGATGTAGGCTTTATTGTCGTCAGATGGGACCATTCCCCCGTCCCTCAGGGAGTTAAAATAGAGAGCCAGGTGTGGGACCAGATGCGTAGCAAATTTTTTGTAGTAGATGTTAGGAAGCCCATCCGGGCCCGGAGATTTATGATGCGAGAGAGATTTGATAGCATCAGTAACCTCTTCGGTTGTGAATGGTTGGTCCACTAATTCTCTGTGATCATCAGTGATAATTGGGAGGGGAAGAGCCCCCAGGAATTCCCTGATGGACGGGGGAGCTACAGCTTGGGGTTTCTTGTATAGGTCTGCATAGAAGTTATGGAATTAATCGAGGATTTTATGGGGATCCTGGGAGAGATGGCCCCCGGATAGCTTTATTTTAGGGAGTGTACGATGGGAATGTCTAGGAGTGAATTTGTGCGCCAGTAGGGATCCTGGGCGGTCCCGCCAAGTGAAAAATTTATGATTCGTCCACCGCAATTGTTTCTCGGCCCTTGTAGTGAGGCAGATATTTAATTCTAGTCGGGATTGTTCTAGCTTCTTAAACAAGTTGGGAGAAGGGGAGCGTTTATGTTGTTTGGATAGAAACTCAAACTCCTTGGCCTTTGCAGAAATCAGCTCAGTGCGAGCCTTTTTCAGTCTGGAGGCTAGTTGAATGAAGGAACCCCTAATAGTGGCCTTGTGTGCTGCCCAGTTAATGGCAGGGGACGTATCCCCTGGAATATTGTTTTCAAAGTAGGCTTGTATATGGTTGGAAATCTCTATGCAGTGAGATTCGTCGCTGAGGAGAGATTCATTCAGCCGCCAATGGAATCCCATAGTCTTATTAGTAAGATCAGTTAGTTGAATCGTAACAGGATCATGGTCTGACCAAGGTGTTGACAAAATTTTTGCAGATTTCAATTTTGGTATCACCCCCGAGGGGAGAAACACGTGGTCTATGCGGGAGTAGTGCTCATGTGCCCTTGAATAGTGGGAGTAGTCCCTAGCGGTAGGATTGGCCTCACGCCAAGCGTCCACCAAATCATATTTATATAGCAGTTGTGCGAATTTATGACTTTGCCTGGGGGGAGCCCGAAGTCCTGAAGTGTGTGATCTATCTTTAGCTAAATCTAGAGCTAGGTTAGAGTCACCTGCCATGATTACAACACCCTCAAATTCGGGTTCTAAGAGTGCTAGAAGGGCGTGAAAAAAGGCGGTTTGATTAGTATTGGGGGCATAGTAGACAAGTATGGTGATTAAGGTTTCCCCTAGGTGGCCCTTTACTAGAAGATAACGACCCTCTTTATCTTTAATGGTTTTAGTTTCTGTGAATGATATATGCTTCGAGAAGCAGAGGGCTACCCCCCTCTTCCTCTCTGAAGCGTTCGCGTAGAAACAAAGAGGGTAATCTCTATGAAGATAGCGGGGGGTAAATGAGGAAATAAAATGCGTTTCCTGGAGAGCCACAACGTCCGCCCCCAATGATCTATAGTGCGTGAGGGCCTTGATTCGCTTGGCAGGCGACCCAAAACCCTGGACATTATGTGAGAGTAGGCGGATATTTCGGGGCGTCGGTTTTATGGAAGACATGAGATACAGTTATGAACAGCGATAAGCAGACTCACCCACCGGTCTGTAGGATCCAGAGGCCATAAGCGCCAAGGAACTTTCCAGGTGACCCTCAGGAAAGAACAGTTTGGGAAAAAATTAAAATTGGGGTTAAAAAAGAAGGAAAGAAAGAGGAGAAGATCAGGGTCAGAGATAGCAAAGAAGATAACAAGATTAGAGAAAAATAAAATTGAGCTGTCGGACCAGGAAACTCCCGGTACCGAGTGACATAGTTTAAACATGCGATCAATCAATACTACAAACAGTAAACAGTGAAAGTGTCCCAGAGTTAAACCCCAGGTGCGAAGGAGTCTCCGTCAAAAACAAGTAATGAGGAGAGTCCCTCAAATAAGGAGTGCGCATGACCACCCCTCAGCAACAAAAAATGTATCGTAAAAAAGAAGAAAAACAAAAACTTCTTTGGACCCAGTGTCTCGCCCTAAAATATTGGTAGGATTATGCACCCGATCGAACATTGTGGATTTTATAAAGATGAGGAAAAAAAAATTAAAAAAAATTAAGAAAAAGGAAGGGGGGGAAAAAGGGGGGGGAAGGGGGAGGGGAGAAGGGGGGGAAATGGGGAGGGGAGAAGGGGGAGGGGAGAGGGGGGAGGGGAGAAGGGGGGAAATGGGGAGGGGAGAAGGGGGTGGGGAGAAGGGGGGGAAATGGGGAGGGGAGAAGGGGGGGGGGGAATGGGGAGGGGAGAAGGGGGAGGGGGAAGAGGAAAAGGGGAAGGGGGAAGAGGAAAAGGGGAAGGGGGAAGAGGGAAAGGAGAGGGGGAGGGGGACCAGTTCAGTATCAAAAATGCAGGTATTCATAAATGTAATGACTTAGAGGTCGGCTCGGGCGTTTCAAACAAAAGTAACAAGAACAACTTGTTCTAACTAATTTTAGTCGCCCTGTGTGGCGTCTAATGTCCCTTTAGGAGACCGCTGAGAAGACACCACTGCGGGCTTGGACCAGTTCAGTAATATAAAGCCCATTCTTCAGGTAGCACGGGGCGTTTGGGCAGTTTTCTTGGATGATTTTGACGACCATAGGGGGGAAAGTGGAGGAGGAGGGGAGCCCCTGGATCCAGGTTGATTCCGTGAAGATGAGTTGTGGGATATAAATCCCAATTTCAGCAGGATCGATTCGCCTTCAGTAAATGATGAAAAGGAATAAGATTTGCTATTGAAGGAAAATTGGAGTTTAAAAGGGTAGTTCCATCTGTATCGAATATTACGTTGGGTCAATGGTGTTAGTAAAGGTTTAAGCGATCGTCTCTTTTGGATTGTGGCCTGGGATATATCAGCAAATATTTGAATCTTGATGCCATCTATTTCCAGATCTGGGTTTTCTCGGGCATGCCGCATCACTGCTTCTTTAATCTTAAAGAAATGTGGCTTCACAATCACATCCCTGGGGGGGCCGTCAGGTTTAGGGGCAGTCAAAGCTCTATGTATTCGATCAATCTCCATATGGATCTCATCAATGCCTGGTACAGCAGCTTGCATCAGGGATTGTGTGATAGTGGTAATATCTTTTATATTTTCCGGTATACCACGGATGCGAAAGTTATAGCGCCTGGCGCGATTTTCAAGGTCGTCGATCTTTGAGTAAGCGTCTTCAAGTCGATCGTGTAATTCAGTAATCATATTTGAATTTTGGGAAACTCTGTGGACTGTGTCGTCCATCTTTGATTCAATACTTTCCAATCTATGTCCCATTTCCTGGAAATCTCGCTTTATGTCCAGAGCTAGTTTATCATTAGCTTTGGCTAGCTCTCTTTGAAGCAAGTCAGCAAAGCGCGCTATTAGGATCGGGTCTCCTGAGTATTGTCCCTGAACAGGGGGTACAGCAGGAGAGTCAGCATTGCAATTTAATGCAGATTCTTGGCTGCTGGGCTGGCTGTATATGGCTTCTGCTATCTCCCTATCCAGGAGGGAGGATGTGTGTGAATCCATGCTGGGCGATTTAGCTGCAGTCTGAGAGGGAGACAGTGCAGGGGGGCTAGGTGACAGGCAGTCTATGGTCATCAGCTCACCTTTATCAGGGGGAGATCTTGAGGAGCATAGTGCTGGGTAATCAGCATCTTCAGTCCGTGGGGCTTGTGCTGGATGATGAGGTGGAGATTTCCCCTTTCCTGCAGCCTGCGTGCCTCGTGTGAGATAGCCGGTCGCCATCTTGGATCCGGCCTGTGTAGCGCGGCTCGAGCTCCGGGAGCCGTTTTTAGGCTTGTACCGGGGTTTCTTCACCATCCGGCGTGTGCCCAGATCTTTCCACAGGAGGGTCAAGCTATTTATAGCTGCGGGCGAGGTGCGAGACCGCTGTTTAAGGCTGAAGTCGCCGAGGGGTGAGCGGAGCAGGTCAGATGTTCATCTGCTCCGTCCGGCCGCGCATGCGCACTTGTGTTTTATTTTATTTTTAAATTTAATGGCTAGTTGAGTGACAAAATTATGGACTTCCAAGTCCCTTTCCACAGGAGATTCATTGGAACTCGAAGGATCAAATTCCAATTGCCATTTGTACACCTTATGCTCTTCATAATCCTTGACATCTCTCTGATATTTCTTAAGTTTCTTCTGTTTGATGTCCCCATCATACTTGGATAAATGGGTTTGCTTGTCATAAAAGTCCCGGTACAACAGGGTCACTTGCGCCCCAGTATCCAATATGGCTCTTGTGTAGACTCCCTCCACTTGAACTGGTACTATCGGAGAGGGACCCACCAGCTTCTCTGGATATCGCTTCGTAGGGGTCTCTTTCCTTTGATCTTTGCATTGTCCCTTTTGGCTTTCTTTCCTCCATTTCTCTTTGGACTTAAGCCTCTCTTGGGCCTGGTATGCATTGATCTCCCTCCTTTTGGTGGGTGTAACTACCCGCTGAGGGACACTACTCTCTTTCTTTGGGGTGCGTTCCTTCTGAGGAACTTTGCCTTTCTTCTGAGGGGTCTTCTCCACTCTTTTCATGTGCTTCTCATTCAGTTTGGAGCTCACTGGAGATGATGGGCACCCTGTTGACTCCTTCACCGGGGCCCGCTGAAGTTTTCCGGCGGCTTGCGGTTATTCATCTTTTTTTTCTTTGGGCTGGCACACAAAAATGGCCAGCTCCTCCACAATTGAAACAAATCACATCCCCCCAATCTTCCAGGGATGCGGGCGCTGAGGTGTTGGGAAACAGCTCCTTCCTCTGACTTTCCCTCTCTGGTTCCCTTGACTTCTTTTCCATCAGGGAGGTCAGCATCCCCAACACTTGGGACATCTGTGACTTCAAGGTATCCACCTCTGAGTCTCTTTCCAGGGTCATGGCCGTCCTGACCATCACTGGAGGAGGATTTACCGACTCAGCTGGTAGGCTCCTCTTCTTCTCCTCCAGCATAGCTTCTTCCTCCCTGACCACTCGGATCAAGTCAGGGTACTCCAGGCTCTTCCCGTCCTGTCTTGTGCGTAGCACCAATGCGATGGGGTCCAGGGGCTGGGATCCTCTCATCACCTGTTGAACACGGGCCTCATCCACCTTTCGCGGGTCGATCCCCTTCTTCAGGATCATCTTATGCAGGATCCTTTCCAGGCGCCTCATGAACTCTGACAGCTTCTCTCCTGTCTTCTGGTAGCAATGCTCCAGCTGGTAAGTGAGCTCAGTGATTTTCTCTGTTCCATCAAACAGATTCTGCAGGATGTCCAGATAGTCCTGCGCATTACAGTCTGTCTTACTCATCTTGAGGTTGCGTATGGCCTCTAGAGCAGGCCCCTTCAAGCTCTCAGCAATCCTCTGCTTCTTTCTGTGGTCTGGGACTTCCCATTCTTCTAGGGCCTGAGTGGCACCGTCTAACCACTCCTCGAACCCCTCTTCACCCGAAGGTACAGGCTTCCTTCCTGAGAATATTCTAAGCTTTCTGTATCCTGACATCTGGTAATCTGTAGGATCTTTCTTGCACTGGGCCACAAGTTCCCCCAGGACCGCGCACAACTCTGCGCCAAGAATGGTAGATGGCGACCCGGGACTTTCCCTTTTCACCTGTCTTGCTTCTTTTGGGGTGGGTGATGGAGACAGTTTCAGTGTCTGAGACCGTTCTCCTGGCTTAAGTGGCAGCACGTGTATCAGGCTATAAGTCTGGTCATCTATAGCTTCTACACTTGGATTCTTGAAATGTTCTGGGACTCCGTCCTTCCATTCCACTAATGTGTATCAGCTAATTATCAGCTCAGACACCCACTAAATTTAACATAGCGCCTGATCATCAGGAGCAGGGCGCTACATACTCCCCCCCACTACAACAAGACACTGTCCCCAGTGTCTGGAAGAAAAATATGGTCCTCAATCCTGAGGACCAGTACCCGAACCAAAAAACTTGGATGGGGGAAGGAAAAAGGAGAAGGGAATTAAAGATACAAAATAGGAATATGAAATTACAATAAACTCACAATAGCATACACATTACAACCCCTCACTAACTGTCTAGACCACCCACTATCCAGCAGTCTTGACAGAAGATCCGGCTCACCTGAAAAAGAAAAAAGACACACAAAAAACATAAACATGAAAACTCTAAAGCCCTGTACACACGATAGGTTTAACTGATGAAAACAGCCTGATGGACTTTTTTCATCGGACAAACCGATCGTGTGTGGGCCCCATCGGTCTTTTTTCCATCAGTGTTTAAAAATAGAACATGTTTTAAATTTATCCGATGGTTAAAAAAAACGATAGCAAATTACCATCGTCTGTGGGGAGCTCCATCGGATAAAAAACCCACGCATGTTCAGAATCAAGTCGACGCATGCTCAGAAGCATTGAACTTCATTTTTCTCGGCTCATCGGAGTGTTTTACGTCACCGCGTTTGGAATGGTCGGTTTTTTGACTGATGGTGTGTAGGCAAGACTGATGAAAGTCAGCTTCATCGGTTTTCCGATGGAAAAATCCATCGGTTAAAAAACCATAGGAAATCCGATCGTGTGTACAGGGCTTAAGAAGCAAAGCTGCATCTCCTAGGAGATGGAACTTTCCTTCTACTTTTAAAGATTTGACTAAAATTTTGAATGAAAAGTCTCTCCCTACTTTACTGACCACTGCCACCTAGTGTCAGAAGCAGCACACAAAAGTCCGTTATATACAAGGACTAAAGCAGATGGGTATCTTGATCCAGAGGTCTTTAGCAACCCTAATCCTAACTGACTAATTTCCCCAGAGTCCAGTTAGCACAACAAAAGATGAGAATATAGACAAAAATCCTCCTCTAGGTTGAATTTTTTTCCTTTCTTTCATGAAAAGAAAAAATAGAAACAAAGACAAATGGTCACTTTGAATGATCACAGGTAAAACCTGGGATCCGGCAGAGTCAGTTGTTTTCCTTGCTTGTCCAGGGTAGTAATAAAATATACAATGTCATCTTTTGCTGGTCTGCAAATAGTCACCCGATCAGCGTGGATGTGTCAGCCGTAGCTCCAGTACAGCCAACATCCTTTAAAGCATTCTGCCATAATGAAGGAGTAGTCCGTTTCTAAATGGCTTTGGCACGGACAAATAGTCCCAAATGGCCTCACCGTACCACTGCTCCCTGTTTGCCTCAATCTCCTGCATTATCTCCCTCGGGACATAGGGGAATTCCAGGCCGTACTCCGTGGCTACCCTTTTTATTAGCACTCTCTGTAGACAAGCAAGTCTGGGTAATGATCGGGAGCTTCCCGTCCCGGGTAACACACACGAATCTGGCGATTTCTTTATCATGGACTTAGCAGGTTTAGGCAACATCTCTTTAACAGGCAAAGTCCCTTTATTAATGTCCAGGCTCTCCACCCTGGGTGTAGTTTCCCCAGAGTCCATAGCTGTCCACTCCGAACAGCTATGTGCTGAGGTAACATCTTCCAAGTTATCCCACAACAACTCCTGAGACATGGACTGGAACAAGTAGTCATCTCCAATATCCGACAGAGAGTCTAACTCAGAGTCTTCCCACTCTTCAGCCGGCAAATAGCTGCATACAGTCCCGAATATCTTTTCCCCAGAAATCTTACCGGTTCCTGACGTGGACTTCCCCGGGATATCATTTCTCTCGGGGTCCGGTTCCGGTTGTATCTGGGTTAGGCCTCTCCCGCGGCCACGGGAAGCCTTCACATATCCCACCTTTCTCTGGGTGGGTGCAATGGGAACAAGTGCCGTGGAGGTGGTATCCGGAACAATGTCCGCGGATGGTTCTGCAGCAACAACATTTCCTCCAGCATCACTCATCGCAGCAGGCGCGACAAGTACAGGTTCGGCCACAGGCCCAAGGGCAACATCCTCCAACATAGCGATGCCTGCGGTCCAGTCCACCCAGTAGGCACGGGGCGATTCAATAGGCTGATCCACCACAAATAAATACTCCCCGCAGTGCAAGAATCGGGCGAACAGGCGTAGCTGAACGACCAGTCCCTCACATTTAGGGCACAGCATGCCCAGCGCTTCCATATCTCCGCTGGTGTACAAAATGAAACGCCCATGCGGCTTCATTCGGATGCCTGTATCTGTCAACAGGGTCACCGGCCGTGTAACGCTCGCACCAGCGCTAGCAGAAAACATCCTGGGCCCTGACACGGATTGTGCCAACGAGTACAACGACATGGCTGCTCTCCGATCCTCTCACTGTGATCTCGCAGCTTCTTCCCTTTGGCGCCAGACACACACAAGCGTCTCATGCAGGAGGCGGGAACTCCTCCCCTTTGGTCTTTTTTTTGCATGTAGCTCGCGGGCTTTCCTGGCTCCGCCCACAGCCTAAGCAGTTACCAAAGTGATCTGCACGCTTAACCCCTTTTTTTCCCCAAGAATACAGTCCAACACCCTCTTAATTGTAGACTCTCGGTGAAACAATAGAACTTCTCAGTCCAGTTGCGAGAGGCAACGGCAAATTCCGGACTCGAGCCCCCACGTGTAGCACACCCCCGTAGGAGCTGCTGGTTTAATTTTGGGCCTTGCACGTTACCTCACTGTTCGTTGTCTAGGGGACGAGAGTCTACAGAAAGTTCAATGTCCACACAAGTCATGAATCCTTTTCTTCAGGTTTTATTTCCAAACAAACTTGTATGGGTAGAGGGATGGAGGGTTAGGGGAAGGTTCAGGCACACACAGCAGATCACTGGGGAAAACTTCTAGGTTTCAAAGTCACACTCACTACTCTCCTTCAAGTGGGTATTGCTCACCCGGATAGGCCCCTCTCACTTGACCTAGCAGCCGGGATGATGCACGAACACATAAAGAAATAACAGTCTCTGCCACAGACCTTTAAACGATTAAGTTGAACTGTTCATGGATCCTCTGCCACAGGATTTTAGTACCTGGATATCCAGCCTTACAGTCTAAGAGCCTTTAAGCCAACACGGCAGACTGTAAGGTAACTTTAGCTATGGTGCATCCTCCTATAGAATCACCAGGCAAATGGCGTCTGCCCCTTAAGTACCCTTTCCCAGCATGCTCAGCGGGGAGACCACTCCCACTGAACTGTTCCCGGAGAAAGACACCCAATGCACTTTGGCCTGCTTGTCTTCCACATTGGCCTGGGGAGCTGGCCGAGGTTAACAAACAGGTGATTGGCTGCTAGAAGGACCTGTTTGTTAACCTCGGCCAGCTCCGCCCTCCATCCAGAAATGTCACGCCTCCCTCTCTGCAACTCCTGCTCTGCGTGACACGCTGTGCCTCCCTCCGATCTGTCTGTGTAAGTATCCATCTAATTGATGACCTGGAAACAGAAGGGGGCTAGACCTGATCCACACACATACTGAAGGCTTACGAACGCGGCGTTCATGGAGTATTGCCCACGCTCATTTACAACAAGTGAGTGCAACTGTGTGAGATTGTTATCTGTCCCATTGTGGTTCCCTGTCCGAGGTACGCTATGATTGCTCTCCTTGTCTTTGCATCTCCATGTATGGCCTGTATCTGCCTCTGAGAGGACTGCATCAACAGAGAGGAGACTACCACACCGCACTATATATAGCAACTGTACCCAGGGCCGTTTAAAGGAATTTGGGGGCCCCAAGCAAAATGGACATGGAGGCCCCACCAACCCCCCGTCCCCCCTGCACGCACGCACGCAAAGCCTACAGGAACCACAGCATAGCGATACAGTTTAAGTTCACCCACACTTTATATAAATAAAAAAGGTTTACAGTGCAAATACTGCTGTTGCATATAATGTGCATAAAATTTGAACATTTTCAACAATTGAACATTTGCAAACAAAAACAACTGTACCATAAAATCAAATATACATTATTGAGATGCAGTGTGTGGGAGTGCTAATGGTATCAAATTAAATATAAATTGGTGCCTTCGTCCCATTGGGTATTGTATAGGAGGAAGAGGCTTAAATGTACTATGTGGGCACCATATGTGAGACCAAAGGTTTAAATATAAAAAAGGTTTTTATTAAACAGATATAAAACAAATTTACCATGTACATGTTTCTAGATTAAAAAATCGTTTTGTGACAAACATAAGATCACTCATATAGGCATACCATTGTTGCCAATGGAATATCATACATATACAGTAGCATAGTATACAAGACTCGACATGTTTCGCGTTTTATGATTCCGTAGAATCCGCTTCTTCAGGAGCTAGATACTATCAATATTTTTTCCAGTAGTTAAACATGAGTTTTTTTCACATGGCTATAACCAAAGAAACGACATGATTAATGTAAAATAGGAAATTGTGGATATATGAAATTATATTTTACAATAAAAATTGAATCCATCACATGAACCATAGAGCCAGACAGAGCCCCAAATTCTCACCATGGGAGCTGGGCCACACAATGGCCGAGATGCGGATCAGTCAATTGGGTCCGCCCTGGAGGATAAACTGGACCCTCACCAAAGGACACAGATTCCAGAGGTATATATCTAAAATAGATAAATAAATACATAAACATATCAGTGTATCATTCCATTATTGGCTGCACTAAGCAGGCCAGATAGTGGATGGTATACCCTGAGTATTGATTTCCATATGTAGGTATAACCATACCTCCTGGAGCGACAAATCCAATTCATCCCAGAGGCATCAAGCGCATGGAACAGAGGATGAAGGTAATTAACCCTTCTGGGTACAGAGAGGGCTGTGGAATAAATAGCAAAGATGTTATTAAATAACACTACGCTATATATTAGTTTGGATCTATCTGGTAAGTCTATTTGGAATCTGACCACAGATGGAAGTGTCCCTGAATGCCTTGGGGAGGGTATAACATGTAGGCAGATCTATATAGAGCAGTGGCGGTGCATCCATAGAGGGCGCCGAAGCGCCGCCCCCTCTCGCTCCCGCACCGCCACTGAAATACAATACACAGATTCATGCATTGCATGAATCTGTGTATTGTCACCGCTGCCGCGCTGCCCACTATTCATATGGCCGGCCTCCTGGTGAGCGCCGGCCATATGAATTAGAGCGGCGGCCGGCGGTGGGTGCGACTAGGAAGTGTCTATCAGAGCCATCGGCTCTGATAGGCTTTCCGAATACAGCTCTCACGCTGTATTCGGCTTCCAAAAACTCCTCCCAGGTACGCACAGGGGTTCGTTCCTTGGAGAAGACTGTGGAGGTTTCAGCCAATCAGGTTCACCGGATCTGATTACCGGTAACCTGATTGGCTGAAGCGACATCGAGGGCAGGAGAACACATCGAGGACGGCGCGGACCGAGGAAGGTAAGTGCAGGGCTGGGGGGGGGCAGGCTGCATTTGGGGACAAACTGGCTGAATATGGGGGGAACCTGGCTGTATATTGGGGACACACTGGCTGAATATGGGGGAAATGGCTGTATATTGGGGACAAACTGGCTGAATATGGGGGGAACTGGCTGTATATTGGGGACAAACTGGCTGAATATGGGGGGAACTGGCTGTATATGGGGGACACACTGGCTGAATATGGGGGGAACTGGCTGTATATTGGGGACACACTGGCTGCATTTGGGGGGAACTGGCTGTATATTGGGGACACACTGGCTGAATATTGGGGGAACTGGCTGTATATGGGGGACAAACTGTCTGAATATGGGGGCACACTGGCTGTAAATGGGGACAAACTGGCTGAATATGGGGGGAACTGGCTGTATATTGGGGACACACTGGCTGCATTTGGGGGGAACTGGCTGTATATTGGGGACACATTGGCTGAATATGGGGGGAACTGGCTGCATATGGGGGACAAACTGGCTGAATATGGGGGCACACTGGCTGTATATGGGGACAAACTGGCTGCATTTGGGGAAAACTGGCTGTATATTGGGGACACACTGGCTGAATATGGGGGGAACTGGCTGAATATGGGGGACAAACTGGCTGAATATGGGGGCACGCTGGCTGTATATGGGGACAAACTGGCTGAATATGGGGGGAACTGGCTGTATATTGGGGACACACTGGCTGCATTTGGTGGGAACTGGCTGTATATTGGGGACACACTGGCTGAATATGGGGGGAACTGGCTGTATATGGGGGACAAACTGGCTGAATATGGGGGCACACTGGCTGTATATGGGGACAAACTGGCTGCATTTGGGGGGAACTGGCTGTATATGGGGGACAAACTGGCTGAATATGGGGGCACACTGGCTGTATATGGGGACAAACTGGCTGAATATGGGGTGAACTGGCTGTATATTGGGGACACACTGGCTGCATTTGGGGGGAACTGGCTGTATATTGGGGACACACTGGCTGAATATGGGGGGAACTGGCTGTATATGGGGGACAAACTGGCTGAATATGGGGGCACACTGGCTGTATATGGGGACAAACTGGCTGTATATTGGGGACACACTGGCTGCATTTGGGGGGAACTGGCTGTATATTGGGGACACACTGGCTGAATATGGGGGGAACTGGCTGTATATGGGGGCCAAACTGGCTGAATATGGGGGCACACTGGCTGTATATTGGGGACAAACTGGCTGCATTTGGGGGGAACTGGCTGTATATGGGGGACAAACTGGCTGAATATGGGGGCACACTGGCTGTATATGGGGGCACACTGGCTATATATATGGGGACAAACTGTCTGTATATGGGGGCACACTGGCTGTATAGGGGGGCACACTGGCTGTATAGGGGGGCACACTGGCTGTATAGGGGGACAAACTGGTTGTATATGGGGGGCACACTGGCTGTATATGGGGGGCACACTGGCTGTATATGGGGGGCACACTGGCTGTATATATGGGGGCACACTGGTTATATATATATGGGGGCACACTGGTTGTATATGGGAACAAACTGGCTGTATATGGAAACAAACTGGCTGTATTTGAGGGGGCAAACTGGTGGCGTTTGGGCACAGTGGCTGCGTTTAATGGGCGCAGTGGCGGCAATTGATTTTTTTTTTTCAGTTTGTTTGCGCCCCCCCCAAAAATTTTGAGCACCAGCCGCCACTGATATAGAGACAGGATGTTAACTTAATTGGGATCAGCTGACAAGCATGGTGAAATTAGTGCTGGTGTATCTGTGTAAGTGAATGTGGTAGAGATAAATATATAATCATATATATATATATATATATATTGTGAGGGGGTTAGCTCGGTAGCGGGTGTGTGTGACCCCCTGGATGGGCTCCCCACACAAAAACAGGCCCAGCAGACGGAGGTTGTGGTTTTCAAGATCAAAAGGTGCGGTTTATTTTCTCTATTTACAGTGACAAAAACACAGCAAAGCAAAAAGAAACATAAACAAAATAAATCCTGGTCAGCTTGACCTCTGACTAAACATGCAGGTTTCCCTAACTAACAACTGGGATCAGCCTGGTGCTGTCCTAGTCCCTAAGTCCCTGGTTTAGTAAATGTCCAAACAAATAGCCACACAGGCTTTGTCTCACCGCACAGGGGTTCACTCTCCCTAGACAGTCCACACAGGTCTGGTTCCAGGCATGAGCAAACACCTAATGAAGCTGGGAGTTTTTATAGAGGCCTTAAACGAGCTGACAAGCTTCAGCTGGTCTCATCAACTCCCTGCCTGCACGACGCCCAGCACTCTCCCTAGAGGTATGAATCATCCATGAGCCCACTAGCCTCAGCTGGGCTTCATCAACTCTCTCCCTAGTTGTATAAGTCGGCATAAAGCCTGAATCTGGGAGAAATATACCTACCCCCCTGGATGCAACCAGGTGACTTTACCTTCCTGCTGTCACATACCCCCCCCTCTTGTTTTAACCTTGGGGTTGGAACACCAGCAATCAGGCATTCATGTACCCGAGACAAAGCATCCACATTCCCCATTTGAACGCCAGGGCGATGCTTTACTGTGAAGTTGAATTCCTGTAGGGTCAGGAACCACCTATTTACTCTTCTATTTGTCTCCTTGTTTTGAGCCATCCACTTTAACGGAGCGTGATCCGTAACCATGTCAAAGTGCCTACCTAGCAGATAGTACCGAAGGGAATCTAGAGCCCACTTCACCGCTAAACACTCCTTTTCAACCGTGGCGTAATTTACCTCATGGGACTTCAACTTCCTGCTGAGGTAAATGACTGGGTGCTCTTCCCCGTTCCAGACCTGGGACAATACTGCTCCTAACCCCACATCTGACGCATCACTTTGTACGACAAAGTCTTTAGAGAAGTCGGGTGAGTACAACACTGGCTGGCTACATAAGGCTTGTTTCAAGAATTGGAATGCTGCCTCAGCCTCGGGGGTCCATTTAATCATGACCGACCCTTTCCCTTTCGTCAGGTTGGTTAGGGGCACAGCCTTAGAAGCAAAGTGGGGAATGAAGCGCCGATAATAACCCGCGATTCCCAGAAAGGCTCGTACCTGCTTCTTGCTGTTGGGACGTGGCCAACTCTGGATGGCCTCGACTTTGTTGAGTTGGGGTTTTATTACTCCCCTGCCAATGGTGTACCCAAGATATTTGGCCTCCTCCTGCCCAATGGTACACTTCTTGGGGTTAGCCGTAAACCCCGCTTCCCGGATAGAGTCTAGGACTGCTTGCACTTTTGGCAGATGTGAGGCCCAATCTGTGCTATGGACAATTACGTCATCCAGGTAAGCCGCAGCATACTTCCGATGGGGCCTCAGTATCTGGTCCATTTTCCGCTGGAATGTGGCCGGCGCATTCTGTAACCCGAACGGCATTCTCTTATATTGGAACGCCCCGTCTGGGGTTACAAATGTGGTTTTCTCTTTGGCCGACTTGGCCAGGGGAATTTGCCAATACCCTTTTGTGAGGTCAAGAGTCGTCATGTATCGGGCTGTTCCCAGCCGGTCGATCAACTCATCTATACGTGGCATGGGGTAGGTGTCAAATTTTGTAACTTTGTTCAACTGACGAAAATCGTTACAAAATCGCCAGCTCCCATCCGGTTTAGGCACCAACACAATGGGACTAGACCAATCACTTTGGGACTCCTCTATCACCCCTAAGTTCAGCATTTTCTGTACTTCCTCCCGTATTGCCTCCCGTCGGGCCTCTGGGATCCGATAGGGTTTTAACTTCACCCTTTCACCGGGCGGGGTAATAATATCATGCTCTACCCCAGATGTTTGTCCCGGCAGCTCAGAGAACACCTCCTTGTTGCGAAGCACAAACTCCTTAACCTCCTGTTGTTGGGGTTGTGACAAGGTGGCTGCTATTCCAACCTCCGGAATCACGCAACCAGTTTGAGCTGGTGACCAAGTTTCTGCGACTAGGGACTCTCTATCCCTCCAGGCTTTCAACAGATTAACGTGATAGATCTGTTCGGGCTTTCGCCTTCCTGGTTGTCTGACCTTGTAATTCACTTCGCTCACTTTTTCCATTATCTCGTAGGGGCCTTGCCATTTGGCAAGGAATTTACTTTCAACTGTAGGGACAAGTACCAATATCCTATCCCCCGGGGAAAAGGTACGGGTCTTGGCTCCACGGTTGTACACTCTCTGCTGTGCCAACTGCGCTTGGGCCAAATGTTCCTTCACGATGGGCATTACCTGTGCAATTCGATCTTGCATCAGGGCGACATGCTCAATCACACTCCTGTGGGGAGAACTCTCACTTTCCCAAGTTTCCTTGGCAATATCCAACAGCCCTCTTGGGTGTCTCCCATACAGTAACTCAAAGGGGGAGAATCCCGTAGAGGATTGGGGCACCTCCCTAATAGCAAACATCAAATAAGGAAGTAGACAGTCCCAATCCTTTCCATCTCTATCCACCACTTTCTTCAACATTTGTTTTAGGGTTTTGTTGAATCTTTCAACCAGCCCATCGGTTTGGGGGTGATACACAGACGTACGCAATTGCGTCACTTTGAACAATTTACACAGCTCTTTCATAACCCGGGACATAAAGGGTGTACCTTGGTCCGTAAGCAGTTCTTTACAAATACCCACCCGGCTAAAAACAAGAGATAGCTCTTTGGCTATGGTTTTGGCCGAGGTATTTCGGAGAGGGATCGCTTCTGGATAACGGGTGGCATAGTCCATTATAACTAATATGTACTGGTGCCCCCTAGCGGACTTGATTATAGGACCTACCAAATCCATTGCGATCCTCTCAAACGGGACCTCAATGATGGGTAGAGGGACCAGCGGGCTACGGAAATGTGGCATCGGGGCCGACCTCTGACACACAGGGCAGGAGGAACAATAATTTTCTATGTCCTTCATCACCCCAGGCCAATAGAATCTCTGTAATACCCTCTCTCGGGTTTTCTTTGTCCCCAGATGACCTCCAAGAATGTGCCCATGGGCCAACTCCAACACCAACTTCCTGTAAGGTTTGGGCACCACAAGCTGCTCAACGGTTTCTTCTGCCCTTTTTGCCACCCGATACAGTAGGTCCTTCTCTACGCTGAAGTATGGGTAAGTGCAGGTATTATCTGGGTTCACTAACTCGCCATCTATTTCCACTACGTTTTCCCGTGCCTTTATTAGGGCGGGGTCTTTTAACTGTTCTGTGGCAAAATTTTCCCTGTGAACCTCAAGATCAGAAAACTCCACAGACGGTAGGTTTTCGTCTGAGGAGGTGGGCTCCTCTCCAGTTTCTTGAGTCTCGCCTGCCAATACTGACAAGGGAAATTCTGGAGAGTCCTCACCACTCTCAGAGGAGTTCTGGCTATCACCTTCCTGGTACATAGGGGCACCAGTGGGGGGCTCAGGATCATCCCACAGTTCCCAGAACTTCGGAAAATCCCTTCCCACAATGGCATCATGCGGTAGTTGAGATACTAACGCCACTGGATGAGAGAGGGTACCTTTGGGGGTCTTGAAACACACTGTAGTCACTGGATACTCTCGGGTGTCCCCATGCACACAAATAACAGCTACCTTGCTATTCCCAGAGACCTCTGTTTTAACTAATTCAGCCTTTATCAGGGTCACAAGGCTACCTGAATCCAGTAATACCACAACATTTCTACCATTAATACACATTTTGCATAAATGTTTCTCAGTTCCCCGAATGGCAGTGCATGCGACTGTCGCACACAGCGACTGACGTCTGTCCGTCAGAAAGTCACATTGCATGGGTTCCTCCACAACCGGGCAATTTGCTGCAATATGTCCCGCTTGCCGGCAGCGGTAGCAAACAATCCTTTTGGCTGCCTCTTGAGCCCCCGACTTCCCAGGCTGTTCTCGCCAAACCCTGGGCAGAGCTCCCACCCTCTCACTCTCTCCACCCTCACCCCTTGGAATCATCTTATCCGCCCCTGGGGATGGTCTGGTCTTAGGGTGGAAAGTCCGAGAGTCTCTGGAAGAGGCCGTCAGGTTCTCTGCAGCCAAGTATCTCTCTACACGATCCACAAGTTTACCGGCCGTTTCTGGGTCTCCATGGCTTACCCACTTTTGAATGGCGGTAGGAAGAGCTCTCAAGAAACGATCCATCACAACACGTTCCACAATCTCCGGTGCGGACAAAGTCTCTGGCTGTAGCCACTTCCTGCTCAGGTGAATGAGATCATACATTTGAGACCTGGGGGGTTTTCCAAGCTGGAAAGTCCAGTTATGCACACGCTGAGCCCGGACAGCCAGGGTGACACCCAGCCTTGCCAATATTTCAGCTTTTAGCATCACATAGTCTTTTGCTTGGTCAGGCTCTAGGTCATAGTAAGCTTTCTGCGATTCACCAGTTAACAGAGGAGCCACCAGTCCAGCCCACTGCTCCTCAGGCCACTTTTCTCTTTCAGCAGTCCTTTCAAATGTGGTCAAAAATACCTCTGGATCATCCTCTCCAGTCATTTTTGTCAATAAACGACTCACCCCAAAGGACGCGGTATTAGTGGGACGGCTTTCCTCACTGGTCTGCGGACGTTGCTGCATTACTGCTTCCATCTGTTGTTGTAGTCTCTGCTCTTGCTTCTGCAACAGGTCTATGAAGCGGGCCTCAGATTGCTGCTGGGCTTGTTGCTGGGCTGCGAAGCTCTGTTGTTGAGCTGCAAGGCTCTTTTGCAAACCTGCATTTGTCTGCTGTTGATTGGCATTTGCTAGAGCCAGCTGTTTCAGTATCTCCTCCATGCTGGCTTTAAAAAAAACTGCCACTGGTTCTCCACCAACTGTGAGGGGGTTAGCTCGGTAGCGGGTGTGTGTGACCCCCTGGATGGGCTCCCCACACAAAAACAGGCCCAGCAGACGGAGGTTGTGGTTTTCAAGATCAAAAGGTGCGGTTTATTTTCTCTATTTACAGTGACAAAAACACAGCAAAGCAAAAAGAAACATAAACAAAATAAATCCTGGTCAGCTTGACCTCTGACTAAACATGCAGGTTTCCCTAACTAACAACTGGGATCAGCCTGGTGCTGTCCTAGTCCCTAAGTCCCTGGTTTAGTAAATGTCCAAACAAATAGCCACACAGGCTTTGTCTCACCGCACAGGGGTTCACTCTCCCTAGACAGTCCACACAGGTCTGGTTCCAGGCATGAGCAAACACCTAATGAAGCTGGGAGTTTTTATAGAGGCCTTAAACGAGCTGACAAGCTTCAGCTGGTCTCATCAACTCCCTGCCTGCACGACGCCCAGCACTCTCCCTAGAGGTATGAATCATCCATGAGCCCACTAGCCTCAGCTGGGCTTCATCAACTCTCTCCCTAGTTGTATAAGTCGGCATAAAGCCTGAATCTGGGAGAAATATACCTACCCCCCTGGATGCAACCAGGTGACTTTACCTTCCTGCTGTCACAATATATATATATATACACATATATATATATATACACATCACCACTCTATTAAGGTGGATAACACACCTCGAGGCGACTTTATAATAAGTGCTTTATATATTTTTCTTTTAAGTATTTTACCCTTATTTCTTTAAGGATATTACTTTTCTATACATATATCGCCATTCGCCCTATTGCGGATTTTTTATGTGTTGTATGTATATACTTGTTATACATGTTTTTTTCAAAAACATTTATACCCATATTATTAATTTTGTATCATAATGACATTAATCTTTATATTTGTGTCCATCTTTTTGAAGCCTCCTCCCAGAGTGACACAGTGGCTGACAAAGTGGAATGCAGCCCTACTGTTTCACCACTGGGGGGGATCCAGACTGTCCCACTGTTCTCAGACATTGAGGAGGGGCATGCCCCCTTCCAAGATGGAGCCCATGGCATCGGCCCGGGATCTGCGCCGCCGACTGATCTGCGGATCATCCTGTGGTGCCGCCACTTGGGGACCCATGTCCTGTGGGAGATGTCCCAGCGACTATCGCCGCTTTGGGGCACAATCTGTCCTTTTGTTGGTGCACCCACCAGATAGGATGACTACGCATGCGTCTCCCAACGCATGCGCACCACGGGACAATTATCTGGCGATGTCAGACGCTTAGCGTCATGGACGCCAGCGGGGCGGGACCTTCACTTGACACAGATAAAGGCAGACACAACAGCTGACACATCAGCTGTATGCTGCTTTTAGGACACATCCTTACTCTTCCCATTGGCATCAGCAGTAAGTACCACACGTAGTCCCTGATTTGTTTTTCTTAGCAGATGGGGAAATACATTTATAGAATTAAGATATTGTCACCACTACAGAAAAAACAAAAGGGTAGGTATGTAATAAGCTCATCCAATGTATAATACTAGGTAATATAAGTGATTTGCTGAAAATAAAAATCACTATTTGTTAAATACCCAATAATTTAGGGGTTTGTCCATCAAGTTAGCCTCTGAATTACAAAAGCATATAGAAAAAAATGGGAGAAAGTTGAAGGATCGAAGGTCCTCAACAAAAGAATTCTTCAACAAGGCTCAACTGGTTATACAGACTTTAGGTGAGTAAACCGCAATTAATAGAGTAGAAAAAATCATTAATTTATTTAATTCGTTTTAAACAAAACACAACATCAAGAACACCTGATTAAAATGAGACTAGTCAACAAAAACACTAAACAAGGATGGCCACCCGATCGACCATACACACCGCATTCATTCATCCGCTATTGATCTTAATAGTAATACCGGTATTGAAAATATCAAAATGTTCATCAATATCAATTTGATAGTCTTGGTAAATGGAAATAAATCGATACTAATAGTGGTTCCAAGAGTGTGGTTACCGGATCGGTCTGTTTGGTGAATCAAAAAAGTGGGCCGGTTAATGTTCACGCATATTTACTGGGTGACAAATTGATAACTTGGTTGGACATAGTGTACACAGGAGCATGCTATAAGGATAGTGCTTGATGCTGAAATCACAATATTACAGCTCACCTTCGGTGTCTTCACTGGGTCACTCGGTCACTCAGCCGTCCAGATGAATAGTCTTTTGGTTTGCATATGATCCCATGTGCAACAACCGCTCACCGATTTATTGCGTGTCAGGCCGGTAATGATTCACTGATTCACAGCTGGATTCTGTTGTGTAGGGCTGCTTCACACCCATTCATTTACTTGGATCCGTAGATGTCTCCATAGAGTAGCTGTAGACCGTGCCGGAATTGTAGAGCTTCGGTATTTAACGTGCCGGTGAAGTATCTTCACATCAAAAGGCAATGGTATAATGGTCGGAGCAGATGATTCGGTAGTCAGTCATATGTCACCACTACTCCTCTTAATATAAAACCCTATTCTATCGGGGAAGCCTGCTAGACATAGGAATTTGGGATCCATGCATTGCTATTACATTATATACTGTCATTTGTTTCACATCTTTTTTATGGTAACAATTTATTATTTTTCCACTCAACACACAAACTATGCATCTAATTACTTTATAATTTTAGCATGTTTTATATTTTATAGCACAATCGTGATTTATGTTATCACACACTTATGGTGATGTGTGTATATATATATATATATATATATATATATATATATATATATATATGTTAGAAGGCCAGTATGCTGGCCTGAATTTATGGGAGGAGCCCGGGGGGCTATTTAACCAGCCCACTCACCTGCAGTCTTTGTTGGTTTCCTGTGAGTGATAATGGATCTCACTGGGCCGACTCTTACCAGCTCACCTCATGTTTGTGAGTCCTGGCGTTTTGATCGCAGGGCATTTCGGCGTCTTCGTCGGCGGTTCCCGCTCACTATCGCAGGTACTTTTCGAATCTTTTGCGTCAGGTACAATCTTGCAATTAGTAATGCTCCCTGTCTTGCATTCCTTTCTTTAAAAGTCTGCTTCTGAGTTATTGTCTGTCCCATACATACGATTCATTTATAAATCCAAACCTCCGAGTCGCTTTCGGTCATTGTCCAATATCACTCGCCGTAGGTTTCACTGGACGTAAAGATTCACTGTCCATAAGGTTGCCATCTCTTCCATTTGGAAAAAAAAAAAAAAGGGAGACTCTAATTAGTCCCACCTGCTGCCTCTCTGCACTGGTTAGCCTGGGGGGAGGGGTGATTGATTGGTGTTCAGTTTTAGAGTAAAGGGCAGCATACACTATACAACCAATTCGTATTACATTATTTCTATACTCCTCACTACCGATTCGTATCGGATTCCTTTCGTATATTTACGAACTGATTCGGGTCACATACGTTGCATACTTTCCATCGTTGCCATTTGTTGTTTGCCCTCATGCCGTGTGTTTTAGTTCCCGCAGCGGAACTTGCGTATCGTTTGTACACGTTTTTCTCTCACTCAACTCTTACCAAACCAAAGTAATTTTTTGTGTGTCATGCACGGCGTAACACCACACTTTTTGGATGTCTTGGACACCCACCATGCTTTTCGTACATCAAGTTTTCAAACTGTCACACGTAGGATTCGTGCAATTTCTTTGCTTCACGCACTGTTTGCCTGGTAAACCATGTCATCAAAACCCCGCTGTGGAACTTGCGAGTCATTAGTCAAGTCTCCATATGCAGCCTTATTTCAGCCTCGTGCAAGACCAAAGTCTTGTCGTGCAATTCGTGAACACAAACGCAGAGCTGTTTATCAGTTTAGTTTTGTGCTTTTTTTTTTTTTTTTTTTCTCTCTTTCTTGTCGTTTCACGCCAAGTAGTAGGCCCATGTCACTTAGAATGCACTGTCTATCATTACAGTTATTTTACTTTGCATTACCCTCCGGTCGAATCTAGTCGCATCAGCGACTCACTGGTTCGTCCCCGCTAGTTTGTCATCTCATTCCACTGATAGTAATTTCACTTGTCTCATCTCGCACACCCTTCTCTCTCCTTGTGAAACCCTGCACATAGCTACTGATTTGTCGATAGTGATTTCCTCTGCATCATTCTGATATGAATCCAAGTCGCATCCACAATGCACCGATTTGTCCCGGCGGGCCCTAGTTGCTGGCCTCATTTTAGTACATGCTCCAGAGTCCGCTCGTTGTCAGCCGCACATGCGGCGCACCGTCTCATGCCTAGATCATGGGAGAATTCTGTCATTCACGTCACCATCACGCATCTGAGTTGAATCCACGCGCATTCTTATGTGCAGGTTCGTCCCATACGTGTCCCAGTTGCTGGCCTCATTTCAGTACATGCTCCAGAGTTTGCTTGCTGATAGTCGCACAGCACCGATTCATGCCTCTGTCATGGAAAATTTCTGTCACTCATGTCACAGCCACGCATCTGATTTGAATCCACGCGCATTTTCGTGTGCAGGTTCGCCAAGCGTGCCCCAATTGCTGGCCTCATCTCAGAACATGCTCCAGAGCCTGGTCATTGTCAGTCGCATCTGCGGCGCACCGATTCATGCCTCTGTCATGGGACATTTTTGTCACTCGTTGCACTGTAACACATCTGATTTGAATCCACACGCGTTCTTGGGTGCAGCTTCGTCTCAAGCGTGCCCCAGTCATTGTTGGCCCCATTTCAGTACATGCTCCAGAGTTTGCTTGCTGTTAAACGCACAGCGCCGCACCGTTTCGAGTCTCTGTCATGGGAAGTTTCTGTCACTCATTTCACTATCACGCATCTGATTTGAATCCACGTGCATTTTCGTGTGCAGACTTGTCTTAAGCGTGCCCCAGTTGTTGTTGGCCTCATTTCAGTACATGCTCCAGAGCCCGGTCGTTGTCAGTCGCACCTGCGGCGCACCGATTCATGCCTCTGTCATGGGACATTTTTGTCACTCGTTCCACTGTAACACATCTGATTCGAATCCACGCCCATCCTTAGGTGCAGCTTCGTCTCAAGCGTGCCCCAGTCGCTGTTGGCCCCATTTCAGTACATGCTCCAGAGTTCGCTTGCTGTTCCTCGCACAGCGCAGCACCGATTCGTGTCTGTCATGGGAAATTTCTGTCACTCATTTCACTATCACGCATCTGATTTGAATCCACGTGCATTTTCGTGTGCAGACTTGTCTTAAGCGTGCCCCAGTTGTTGTTGGCCTCATTTCAGTACATGCTCCAGAGCCCGGTCGTTGTCAGTCGCACCTGCGGCGCACCGATTCATGCCTCTGTCATGGGACATTTTTGTCACTCGTTCCACTGTAACACATCTGATTCGAATCCACGCCCATCCTTAGGTGCAGCTTCGTCTCAAGCGTGCCCCAGTCGCTGTTGGCCCCATTTCAGTACATGCTCCAGAGTTCGCTTGCTGTTCCTCGCACAGCGCAGCACCGATTCGTGTCTGTCATGGGAAATTTCTGTCACTCGTTTCACTGTCACGCATCTGATTCGAACCCACTTGCATTCTCGTGTGCAGGCTCATCTTAAGCGTGCCCCAGTTGTAGTTGGCCTCAATTCAGTACATGCTTCAGAGCCCGGTCGTTGTCAGTCGCACCTGCGGCACACCGATTCATGCCTCTGTCATGGGGCATTTTTGTCACTAATTTCTCCGACACACTCCACCATCCAAACACATCACTTATATAAAAAGGCAGTGCAGCACTGAACAAGTCCATAGATCAAAAGACAGTCCCAGTGATCTACTAGAGTGATTTATAGAATCGGAAACATGCAGATGATGTGAACAGTGAGAGACCTCCACCAGTAATAAGAATGGCCACTCACCTCCCAAAGTGGACCCTTTGGTTATAGAGGGTCACAGATACCTTCCCATATGGGTATATACGTCTCAGGCATGTATTGCAGCTCCGGGATGGTTGGATGACAACAGCAGATGGACCGGATCACAAATGACTCCAATGAGGTGTGTATATAAATATATATATATATATATATATATATATATAAGACAGGCAGACCATAGTGTTCTCTGCATATAAAAGGATATTTAATAAAAAGAAATGCACTTGCATGTAAAAGGCACTAAACCAGTGCCGAGTGTAACAGCGTGTATGAAACAACAGATGCAGTCTGTCGTGTTCAAATCAGCTAGTCAAACCCCTCACCACCTGTCATTTCTCCTCCCAGGTCAGTCAAGTAGGTCCACCCTGCACCAGGTTGGACGTAATTTTCCCTAAAAGAAAAAAAAAAATATATATATATATATATATATATATATATATATATATATATATATATTAAAAAAAAAAACTATAAAAAATAAATAAAATAAGTATGTATGTATGTGTGCCAAGCACTTACCAACAGCCGATCTGAATCTAGTCGCAACATCGGCCCTATGATTCGGATCCTCAGCAATCACAAACCCCTTCAACCACTAACACCATCAGCCGATCTGAGTCTAGTCATATCATCAGTGCAACGACGCGGATCCGGAACATGAGCTCCCTCATCACCTTACATCTCCAGCCGTTCCAAATCTAGTCGCATCATCGGCGCAACGATTCGGATCGTCGGCAATACAAACTTCACCGACCGATCCGAGTCCAATCGCAGCACCGACTCAACGTTTAAGATCCTTTACAAACCAAACCCCACCGGTGCTTACACCTCAGCCCGATTCGAACTATTTGCATCAGTGATACCAATAAAGTGGTACTTACAATTCAGATCCCTGGCCTTACATCCGTTATCAAGCATAAACCTTTACATCTCACTCCATCTGCATATACAATGTTGCGCATGGTCGTTCCTACATACTCAAAATTTCCGCTAACTTTGTTTTCATTTTTCCAATAAAGCGGCTTGATTGCAGTCGCTGCAAGCATTCCGACTCAAATCGGTCACTCATCTCCAGTAGCAACTTGGCTGCTCACCTATTCTCTGTCGTGCTAAACACGCAAACTAGCTTTCACTACGTTTGTCGTTCCTTAAAGCCGACCCGCATCAGGTCAGTTCTCCAAGACTTCACCCGTACACGGGGGTATACTAAGGAGCAGCTTCAGTCTCTCCCGGGAATGCTCAATTTGCAGCAAGGATCATTCCTGAGGGTCGATCTTTTTGTATCACGCCTCCTGGTCTTCCTCTCCCAGACACAGGACCCCGATCAGATCCTTAACTTCAGATCCTTAACTTAGACACCGCGGCAGTAGCGGACCTGTCATTATGGGAGGAGTTCCTTACTACGTGAAACAGTATCAAAGTTATACCATCAATATCGCCCCCATCACCGCTGGTAGTGACAGATGCCGCAGCCTCCACAGGCTTCGCTGCAATTTTTGGCCACTATTGGTTTGCAGGACCATGGCTTCCAGAGACACTCCTAATCCCAGGGTTTACCCGGACTTCCTCCCTGTTCGAACAATGCCAGATCGTGGCAGCCGCTCAGCTCTGAGGGTCATATCTGGACAGGACAAACCGTGGCCTTCACCACCGACAACCAGGCCACGGCCGATATTATTAGTAAAGGCAAGTCCAAGTCATGTCCTTCCTACGCAGGCCCGTACAACTATGCCCTCAGCACCAGTTAATGTCCACTACCCTCGCTAGTTCCCCATTTGGCCTTCTCCCCAGCCTGGTCATTCAAGCAGCCTTCGACTCGGCCTACCATGGGTTCTTGCGGCCTAGCGAGTTCACCCGCAGCTACCCCGCCGGCCAAGTTCTACGTAGACCTCGCTACCAAGATAGTTTCATCCTCCACCTGGCACTATCCAAAACCCAGCGATCAGGCACCGGGTTAGACATTTAACTCTAAAAACAATCTCTGGTGTGCAGTAACCTTACTCGATCGCCTTCTGTCACTCCTACCTGAACAGTCAAACTCTTGTCCCCTACTACCTTTCCCGATCAAACCCTTGAGTGCCTGCCAGTTCATCAAACACATGAGAATTCATCGGGGCACAACCAACCATAGGAAGTTGATCCAGGGTTCACCCGGTCGCCTCTCGGGGGATCAGGAAGGAATTTTTCTCCCCTGCTGTAGCAATTGGCCTAGGCTCGGCTGGGGTTTTCGCCTTCCTCTGGATCAACGGTGGGGTGGTTAGGTCAATTTGGGTCCTGTCACCTTCACTCACACTCACTCACTCGCTCACTCACTCACTCTTCCACGCTACCACACCTCAACCCCAGTCAGTGCTCCAGTCGCTCTTATCGTATTGGAGCGGCCTCGGCCACATCCCGGTGTGGGGTCCCAGATCACGACTATTAAGAGACTTGACAGGTGGAAGTCTGCCTGCTTCGTCCAGCACATCCTCCAATCCTCAGGTGGAAATGGCACAAGCATTCACCAAACTTGCTCAATGAACAAAGCTAAAACCAATAAAACTACATCCCTACCTGAATGTTTTTGCCCCCTTATTTTGGCATACCGTCCATCAGATCAGGGCACACTTCAGGTCCATTTCATGTTGTAAGTCTATCTAACTTATTCATATCCGTATCGGATATAGGGCTTCAACCATAAGTTAGAAGGCCAGTATGCTGGCCTGAATTTATGGGAGGAGCCCGGGGGGCTATTTAACCAGCCCACTCACCTGCAGTCTTCGTTGGTTTCCTGTGAGTGATACCCACCCTCCCATTCCCTTTTTTAGGGCATTTCTCATAATTCATGTCTCTCCACAAAATATTCATTCTAATCTTGGGTATGCCCCCTTATTTTGGCATACCGTCCATCAGATCAGATTTCATGTTGTAAGTCTATCTAACTTATTCATATCCGTATCGGATATAGGGCTTCAACTATATATATATATATATATATATATATATATATATATATATATATATATATATATATATATTTATCTCTACCACATTCACTTACACAGATACACCAGCACTAATTTCACCATGCTTGTCAGCTGATCCCAATTAAGTTAACATCCTGTCTCTATATAGACCTGCCTACATGTTATACCCTCCCCAAGGCATTCAGGGACACTTCCATCTATGATCAGATTCCAAATAGACTTACCAGATAGACCCAAACTAATATATAGCGTAGTGTTATTTAATAACATCTTTGCTATTTATTCCACAGCCCTCTCTGTACCCAGAAGGGTTAATTACCTTCATCCTCTGTTCCATGCGCTTGATGCCTCTGGGATGAATTGGATTTGTCGCTCCAGGAGGTATGGTTATACCTACATATGGAAATCAATACTCAGGGTATACCATCCACTATCTGGCCTGCTTAGTGCAGCCAATAATGGAATGATACACTGATATGTTTATGTATTTATTTATCTATTTTAGATATATACCTCTGGAATCTGTGTCCTTTGGTGAGGGTCCAGTTTATCCTCCAGGGCGGACCCAATTGACTGATCCGCATCTCGGCCATTGTGTGGCCCAGCTCCCATGGTGAGACTTTGGGGCTCTGTCTGGCTCTATGGTTCATGTGATGGATTAAATTTTTATTGTAAAATATAATTTCATATATCCACAATTTCCCATTTTAGATTAATCATGTCGTTTCTTTGTTTATAGCCATGTGACAAAAACTCATGTTTATCTACTGGAAAATATTGATAGTATCTAGCTCCTGAAGAAGCGGATTCTACGGAATCATAAAACGCGAAACATGTCGAGTCTTGTATACTATGCTACTGTATATGTATGATATTCCATTGGCAACAATGGTATGCCTATATGAGTGATCTTATGTTTGTCACAAAATGATTTTTTAATCTAGAAACATGTACATGGTAAATTTGTTTTATGTCTGTTTAATAAAAACCTTTTTTATATTTATACCTTTGACTGTACATTGGTCTCACATATGGTGCCCACATAGTCCATTATTGAGATGCAGTTAACACTATATCGGAGAGAGAGAAACTTACCTACCAGCATAGGGGCTCTCCAAAAAAAATCAAAAAAATTGGGTTTCCTTGTCCTCCTCCTTGTTGACATCTCCAGCCATCTCTTCTCTGGACTAGTAGCAGGAGTTAGGACCCATATAGTCCTCTACAACACATACATCTGTGTCCACAGGTTTGTTATACATTAGTGATGAGCCGAACACCCCCGGGTTCGGTTCGCACCAGAACCCGCGAACGGACCGAACGTTCGTACGAACATTAGAACCCTATTAAATACAATGGATGCGAACGTTCGAATTCTAAAGTGCTAATTATAACGACTATTATGCATGTTATTGTCCTAAAAAGGGTTTGGGAACCCGGGTTCTGCACCAGGGGACATGTATCAGTGCAAAAAGAAGTTTTAAAAACGGTCGTTTTTCGGGAGCAGTCATTTTAATGATGCATAAAGTGAAAAAAAAAAGTCAAATATTCCTTTAAATATCGTACCTGGGGGGTGTCTAAAGTATGCCTGTGAAGTGCCACGTGTTTCCCGTGTTTAGAACTGTCCCTGCACAAAATGACACTTCTAAAGGAAAAAAAAGCCATTTAAAACTGCTTGCGGCTTTAATGTAATGTCTGGTCCCGGTAATATGGATGAAAATCTTTAAGAAAAATGGCATAGCTACCCCATGACCCCCCCCCCCACCCCAGCCCATTACCAGCCCCTTTGGGTCTTGTATGGATATTAAGGGGAACACCGCACACAAAATAAAAAAGGCCCTATATACTCTGAACAGACGTATACAGGCGGTGCATACAAGACAGGGACTGTAGGTTTGTTCTTATGTAGAATGTGTTTGTAATTTTGAACAGGTACATTGTTTAAGTGTAGCTCCAGCCCAAAAATCTATTTTTAAACTTTTTGGAAAACATAGGTAAGGGTTATCACCCCTGTAACATTTGTTTTGCTGTCTGTGCCCCTGTTCAGAACATTTCACCTCACTTTCCGTCCCAATGACAACTGTTTTTGAAATGTGGTGTTTTTCTTGAAACAAGGATTGGTGATAAAGCATCAGTACAGAGGAGACACCTTTCTCCCATATTAATTCTTACAGGAGAGAATTTTCCTTCCTAGGGGTAGATTTCCTCTCACTTCCTGTTGTCTTCTTGCGTTTGCAAGTAGGAGTCGTTTGTAAGTTGGATGTTTGAAAGTAGGGACCTGCCGTATATACTCTGCAGAAATAGGCCCCTTAGTTGTTGGTGTTGGCACAACACTGTAAGCACTCACAGTTACTCTTGGTTGGTGCTGGAACGCCCTGCTGTCAACTATTATATCAGGAATTGTAATTACATATAATTGTTGAACAGTGGTAGTAAAAATTGGGCCTTTGATGGTGGTGCTGGTGCCACAACACTGTAAGCCCTGACAGTTACTCTTGGTGGGTGCAGCAATGGGCCCTGCTGTGAATTATTAGATCAAGAATTGTAATTGCATGCCCCTGTTGAACAGGGGCTGAAAAATTGGGCCTTTCGTGGTGGTGGTGGTGGTGGTGGTGTTGCCACAACACTGTAAGCCCTCAGAGTTACTCTTGGTGGGTGCAGGAATGGGCCCTGCTGTGAATTATTAGATCAAGAATTGTAATTACATGCCCCTTTTGAACAGGGGCTGAAAAATTGGGCCTTTCGTGGTGGTGGTGGCGTTGCCACAACACTGTAAGCCCTCAGAGTTACTCTTGGTGGGTGCAGCAATGGGCCCTGCTGTGAATTATTAGATCAAGAATTGTAATTACATGCCCCTGTTGAACAGGGGCTGAAAAATTGGGCCTTAGGCACTGGTGGCACAACACTGCAACCCCTCACAGATACTGTACTTGGAGCACAGCAATGAGCCCTGTTGCAAAGTATTGCTTCAAAAATTGTAATTACACGCCCCTGTTAAACAGGGGCTGAAAAATTGGGCCTTAGCCACTGGTGGCGGCACCCATAAACAAAAATGATCTTCCAAGCTATCATCATCAATCTTATCATTGAGGACTCGGAGGAGGAGGATAGCCAGTCAACATAACAGCACAGGCACTCAGCATCAGCATCAGTCTTGAAGGGATGTGACATGTTAAAATCAATTAGTCTGTTATATCAGCATCAGGTGTGTGGTAGCTGGTGGTGATCCAAGACTGGTTCATCTTGATGAAAGTCAGTCGATCAACCGAGTCGGTGGACAGGCGCACCCTGTGATCCGTGACAAATCCTCCAGCAGCACTGAATGTGCGTTCCGAAAGAACGCTGGATGCAGGACAGGCCAGTAGCTCAATTGCATACTGTGCAAGCTCTGGCCAGTGATCCATCCTCAAGACCCAGTAAGCCAGAGGATTTTCGGTGGGGAAGGTGTCCAAGTCTGACCTTGCCCCTAGATATTCCTGCACCATGTTTATCAGACGCTGGCGATGGTTGCTGGAACCGATCATACTTTGGGGCTGCGGACTAAAGAATTGTCTGAACGCATCGGTCAGACGGCCACCTTCCCCACCGCTCCTTCTTTGACTGGCCGAAGCCTCAGCAACTCGTTGTCCAGGACCAGGAGTTTGTAACCTCCCAGTCTCTGGGAACGCGTTGCACAGACCTTTCTGCAAGGCCTCCCGGAGTTGTCTCATCCTCTGCTCCCTCTGCGACGGTAACATAAGGTCCGCAACCTTACCCTTGTACCGTGGATCAAGGAGAGTGGCCAGCCAGTAATGGTCCCTCTCCTTGATCCGAAGAATACGAGGATCCTTCCGCAGACTTTGCAGGATCAGGGAGGCCATGCAGCGTAGGTTAGCTGAGGCATTCGGTCCGGAGTCCTCTGGGTCACTAAGGACGACATGATCCGCAGCCACCTCCTCCCAGCCACGTACAAGTCCACTGGTTTCTTGGGACTGTAAATCATCCCTAAAAGACTGCTGCTGATGATGCTGAGTGCCAGCCTCCACCTCCATGCTGACACAATCCTCCTCCTCCTCCTCCTCCTCCTCCTCCTCCTCTTCCTGTGCGATGGGTGGGACAGAAGGAACACTGTCTGGGTAAAGGGGGCCTTGAGAGGCAAGGAAGTCCTCCTCTTCCTGCCTCTGTTCTGCCTCAAGTGCCCTGTCCATTATTCCACGCAGCGTGTGCTCCAACAGGTGGACAAGAGGTACAGTGTCACTGATGCATGCACTGTCACTGCTCACCATCCTCGTGGCCTCCTCAAATGGTGCCAGGACAGTGCATGCATCCCTGATCATGCCCCACTGGCGTGGAGAAAAAAAACCAAGCTCCCCTGACCCTGTCCTGGTGCCGTAGTCGCACAGGTACTCATTGATGGCCCTCTGCTGCGTGTGCAGCCGCTGCAGCATGGCCAACGTTGAGTTCCACCTGGTGGGCATGTTACATATAAGGCGGTTCTTGGGCAGGTTCAACTCCTTTTGCAGCTCAGCCAGGCGAGCACTGGCATTATAAGATCTGCGGAAATGCACACAGACTTTCCTGGCCTGCCTCAGGACATCCTGTAAGCCCGGGTACCTGCCCAAGAACCGCTGCACCACCAGGTTAAGGACGTGAGCCACACAGGGCACATGGGTCAGTTGTCCCTGTCGGAGGGCGGAGAGGAGGTTGGTGCCATTGTCGCAAACCACCATTCCTGGCTTAAGCTGGCGTGGCGTCAACCACCTCTCGGCCTGGCCCTGCAGAGCAGACAGGACCTCTGCCCCAGTGTGGCTTCTGTCCCCCAAACACACCAGCGCAAGCACGGCATGGCATCTTTTTGCCTGCGTACTTGCGTAGCCCCTTGAACGGCTACGGAGCACCGCTGGTTCAGAGGACAAAGCACAGGAAGAGGCCATGGAGGAAGAAGAAGAGGAGGGGGTGGAGGAGAGAGGTGTCACAACCACTAGTAGCATTTTGTAGGCGTGGCGGTGGAACAACCTCCAACACTACTGCACCTTGTCCTGCATCCTTCCCAGCTGCCAAAAGAGTGACCCAATGGGCCGTGAAAGAAAGGTAACGTCCCTGTCCATGCCTGCTGGACCATGAGTCAGCGGTAATATGCACCTTACCGCTGACCGCCCTGTCCAGCGAGGCCAAGACATTGCCTTCCACATGCCGGTAGAGAGCCGGAATAGCCTTCCGTGAGAAAAAGTGGCGTTTGGGAACCTGCCACTGAGGAACCGCACATTGCACAAACTCACGGAAGGGGGCCGAGTCTACCAACTGAAAAGGCAGCAGTTGAAGCGCTAGCAATTTAGCCAAGCTAGCATTCAACCGCTGGGCATGTGGATGGCTGGGAGTGAACTTCTTTCGACGGTCCAGCAGCTGGGGCAGGGAAATTTGCCTGCTAGA
The DNA here is from genome assembly GCA_029206835.1 of Rana muscosa. NCBI lineage: Eukaryota > Metazoa > Chordata > Amphibia > Anura > Ranidae > Rana > Rana muscosa. The sequence goes on from CM055122.1 coordinate 349,055,498, forward strand.
ATCGGACGTCGGTGTACTGCTAGCAGAGTGGCCGCAAGTACTTGGCTGTGACACACCTAATTCTACACCTTCATTCCTCTCAGTGCATGTTTCAGAGAGGACTGAAGTTATAGTGGGGTTGGAGATCCCAGCTGATGCGGTGCAAGGAGAGGTCCGCTTTGTTCTTTGGTGTGGGTCTTTGAGGTAGGCTTGCCAACGAGCTGCATGGCAGGTCAACATATGTCTGGTCAGGCATGTGGTACCCAAGCGGCTGATGTTTTGGCCACGCGATATACGCTTGAGACATATGTTGCAAACAGCAGCTGTGCAATCTGATGCACTAGCCTCAAAAAAGGCCCACACCAAAGAACTTTTTGAATGACGGGCAGAGGCAGCGCCCTGCACAGGCGGAGCTCTGCGGTGTGATTCCGTCGGTGTACTGCCCTTACGCTGGCCACCAAAGGGCATCCTGCCTCGTTGGAGATGTGCCTCCTCCTCATCCTCCTCCTCCTCCTCTCTCCTATTAGGCACCCACGTGGAGTCAGTGACCTCATCATCCCCTCCCTCCTCATCACTGGAGCCAATCTGGCAGTATGCTGCAGCTGCTGGAACATGACTGCCAGATTGGTGTCCTTCTTGAGCATCCCCTCTGTCTGCTCTCACGCTACTGCCTTCCTGTAGCTGGGTTTCATCATCAGACCCTTCGAAACGCTGGGCATCCTCCTGGAGCATGTACCCAACTCTGTGCTCAAACAGTTCGGGGGACTCCTCAGGAGGAGGACATGGTGGGTCTAGGGAAGGAGTGACTGATGATGAGTCTGACATTGATACCAGGGAAGAGGACGCTTTGGCAGCTGCTTTGCCAGTACCCTGAGCCTGGGTGAGAGAGGATGAGGAGGAGGAGGAGGGCTTGGTCATCCACTCTACCAAGTCTTCGGCATGATGTGGCTCAACATGTCCAGCTGCCGAAAAGGACAAGCGTGTCCCATGGCCATGTGCTGATGACAATGCACCGCGTCCACGACCAGCACTGTTGCCCCCAGACACAGAGCCTGCTTGCCCTCTTTTATTGCCTCCTGACTGTCTGCCTCTCCTTGTTTGCCTTCCAGACATTCTAATGGATGGCCTGCAGGGAGATGGGAAAAAAGCAATAAGGGCTACCTTCAGGTGTCCTTCTCTGTCCCTTTACTTAAGGATTTCTAAATATGGTTGAGGATGATTGCTTTCGCACAGAATAGCACAATGACAATTTCCCTGACTGTCCAAAAAACAAGGATTTCAAAGATGGTTGATGATCAATGCTTTAGCACAGTATAGCACAAGGAGAATTTCCCTCACTGTCCTTCCCTGTCCCTAGAAACAAGGATTAGCACAGTAAAACACACTGACACTCTCCCTACCTATAGTTTTCTGTCCCTAGAAAAAATGTTTTTTTAAAGATGGTTGATGATCAATGCTTTAGCACAGTATAGCACAAGGAGAATTTCCCTCACTGTCCTTCCCTGTCCCTAGAAACAAGGATTAGCACAGTAAAACACACTGACACTCTCCCTACCTATCCTTCTCTTTCCCTAAACTAAAGGAATCCAGGTTAAGCAAGAAAAAAAAATGTCACTGTCCCTGCCTATGCTTCTCTTTCCCTGCTCCGGAACACACTACACTAGGCCGCCGTGCTGGCGGCCTTTTATAGTGTGGGGCGTGTACTAAACACCCTCAGCAATAATTGGCCACAGGCATCCTGCCTGTGGCCAATCATTGCTCTCCTCGCTGCCGGCGCTGTGATTGGCCAAGCATGCGGGGTCACAGTGCATGCTTGGCCAATCACAGCGCCTGGATGACACTGCAATGGCGTAGTGCATTGTGGGCCGCGAATTAGGCGCGAACGGCCCAAATCGTTCGTTGTTCGGCGAACGATCGAACAGCCGATGTTCGAGTCGAACGTATGTTCGACTCGAACACCGAGCTCATCCCTATTATACATATGGAACTGTCTTTCTTTTTTGCTCTCCTCATTAGATATTGTTAGATATACTATGTCCACTGTACAAGATGTTTATCCCTTATCCATTATATGCCCAGCCATGTGGGTGCTTTAGGACCTCATTGTTTACTGCCACAATGCATCCATGTTGGTGTGTACCACAGTGTAACCCTGTTATTTTGGTTGTTCCACTCTGAAACAACCAAATAAGCAGGGTTACGTACACACCAACATGGAAGCATTTTTTTCAGTAAACAATGAGGTCTTAAAGCACCCATATGGCTGGGCATATAATGGATAAGGGATAAACATCTTGTACAGTGGACACAGTATATCTAACGATATCTAATGAGGAGAGCAAAAAAGAAAGATTTACCATAGCTTTACCAAAGAAACAATAGTGATGTCGCGAACATAAAATTTTCCGTTCGCGAATAGCGAACGCAAATTTTCGCAAATGTTCGCAAACGGGCAAACCGCCATAGACTTCAATAGGCAGGCGAATTTTAAAACCCACAGGGACTCTTTCTGGCCACAATAGTGATGGAAAAGTTGTTTCAAGGGGACTAACACCTGGACTGTGGCATGCCAGAGGGGGATCCATGGCAAAACTCCCATGGAAAATTACGTAGTTGACGCAGAGTCAGGTTTTAATCAATAAAGGGCATAAATCACCTAACATTCCTAAATTGTTTGGAATAACGTGCTTTAAAACATCAGGTATGATGTTGTATCGATCAGGTAGTGTAAGGGTTACGCCCGCTTCACAGTGATAGACCAAACTCCCCGTTTAACGCACCGCAAACTGTCCATTTGCACAACCGCAAGGCTTTAATGATCACCTTAGATGATCACAAAGAAAATTAATGTTTTTTCTATGCAAAATTATCCAGCCGATCGCTTTTGGTCTGTTCACAATGAAGCAACGACCTATCATCTGGGGTGTGCCAACATTGTCATTGCCAACACACTCATAGAGGTGGTCACTTCATTGTGATACGCAAGCCCCTTCACCAGTCACCACAAGGTAACGATCATCAAGGGAAATTGACACATGTATTTGCTTTTTTTTGTTTTGTTTTTGCAGCCACAGTGCAGCACCAGAGGTCAGAAAATTTAGGTATGTACACAAGCCTGAAATATTAGGTATCGTTGCAGCCGCTGCTGTAGCAGCAGCCAGAAAAAATGATGTTTTCCAGGCAGAAAGTGCCCTAAAACATTGCGGCTTTGTCATGGATATGCACTAATGTCTGTCTGCCATCTTACCTTTCCTGCTCATGTGTTCATCTTAGAGGCCAGACCCCTTCACCTGGCTTCCTTTATAATCTCCTCCTAGCCTGACTCCACCCCAGGCCCTATCACAGAACACTATATTAACCTGTGCACTGCAAGCCTGCTTTGCTGATCAACGTGTTTGTTAAGCATTGTGTGTTTGGGTTCCTGCCTGCCGTGTGCTACGTCTGTCTCTCTGTTATGATATTGGCTTCTTCCTGACTATCCCTGTCTGCTTGTGACCCTTGACCTTCGGCTTGTCCTTCGTTTATCCTTGTCTGCTTGTGACCCTTGACCTTCAGCTTGTCCTTTGCTATTCTTGTATCCTGTGCTGCTGCCTCCCCCCTTTCCCCCTTACCCTACGGGGCGTGAGCTAGGAGACTCTAGGGGCCGCGACCTGGACCTAGCTGCAGCGCAACATCCTCACCACTAGAGGTTCTGGTGAAGACCTGCTGGGTCTTAGACTCCGCGCCCTGGGGAATCTCGGCTCTAGCTTCCTGTGGATTCCGGTTGTGCTCCTCTGGTCCCGCTTTCCACAACCACCCAGTTTCCTATCCGCGGCAGTCAGCCATAGGGTTCACTATCTTGTGGTGCACTCCAGTCCTCCTATGGTGTGCATCTGTCATCTGGCCACAGGTGACCTGACAGGCTTGAACCCTAGTTGGTGGCGGATAAGTCACGCAAGTCATCCGGCATGCAGAGATAAAATACAGCAGCGTGTGGACCATTTTTAGCCCAAGGCAGCTCATCTCATCAGGCCTTTTTTAGTCAAATGTATTGCCCACTGTCAGTCCCTTCAGGATTCATGCCTCATTTATCTTAATAAAGGTGAGGTAATCTAGACTTTTTTGACCTAGGCGACTTCTCTCCTCAGTGACAATACCTCCTGCTGCACTGAAGGACCTTTCTGAAAGGACACTTGAAGCGGGGCAGGCCAGAAGTTCTATTGCAAATTGGGATAGCTCAGGCCACAGGTCAAGCCTGCAGACCCAGTAGTCAAGGGGTTCATCGCTCCTCAGAGTGTTGATATCTGCAGTTAAGGCGAGGTAGTCTGCTACCTGTCGGTCGAGTCGTTCTCTGAGGGTGGACCCCGAAGGGCTGTGGCGATGCGTAGGACTTAAAAAGCTCTGCATGTCCTCCATCAACCACACGTCTGTAAAGCATCCTGTCCTTGCCGGCGTGGTCGTGGTAGGAGGAGGATTACTTTCACCTCTTCCCCTGTTAGATTCCCGTTGTGCTGTGATATCACCCTTATACGCTGTGTAAAGCATACTTTTTAATTTATTTTGGAACTGCTGCATCCTTTCCGACTTCCGGTAATTCTGTAACATTTCAGGCACTTTCTGCTTATACCGGGGGTCTAGTAGTGTGGCCACCCAGTACAGGACGTTCTCCTTCAGCCCTTTTATACGAGGGTCCCTCAACAGGCACGACAGCATGAAAGACCCCATTTGCACAAGGTTGGATGCCGAGCTACTCATGTCCCGTTCCTCATCCTCACTGATCTCACTGAAGGTCTGTTCTTCCCCCCAGCCACGTACAACACCACGGGTACCAGATAGGTGACAACGAGCACCCTGGGATGCCTGCTGTGGTTGGTCTTCCTCCTCCTCCTCAAAGCCACATTCCTCCTCTGACTCCTCTTCCTCAGACTCCTCTTCCAGCATTGCCGCAGGTCCAGCAAGCGATGTTGATAAGGCTGTTTCTGGTGGTGATGGTGACCACAACTCTTCCTCTTCCTCTTCACGCTCATTTATGGCCTGATCCAGCACTCTTCGCAGGGCATGCTCCAGGAAGAAAACAAATGGGATGATGTCGCTGATGGTGCCTTCAATGCGACTGACTAGGTTTGTCACCTCCTCAAAAGGACGCATGAGCCTACAGGCATTGCGCATGAGCGTCCAGTAACGTGGCAAAAAAATTCCCAGCTGCGCAGAGGCTGTCCTAGCACCCCGGTCATACAAATACTCGTTGGCGGCTTTTTCTTGTTGGAGCAGGCGGTCAAACATTAGGAGTGTTGAATTCCAACGTGTCGGGCTGTCGCAAATCAAGCGCCTCACTGGCATGTTATATCTGAAAAGGATCGGGTCACATTCAAGACCCTCTGCCTCACCCACAAGTGCACACAAGGAAACGCACCGCAATATTTATGCGAGAAAATTAAACACTACTCCCCCAAACGCATTCTCCGGTCAACCAATCAAAACCTCCTCCACATCCCCAAATCCCGTTACAAATGGAAGGGAGAACGAAGATTTGCAGTCCAAGGACCGCGGCTATGAAACACTCTACCCACTGATATCCGCATGGAAGAAAACCATCGAGCTTTCAGGAAAAAACTTAAGACCCACCTCTTCTAATGGAACAGGACGTCACTGGATGGAAGCGCCTTGAGGCGATTCAGTTCGCATTTGTAGCGCTATACAAGTAATCAATCAATCAAAAGTGCGCCATGGCCGTGTAGGAATGCCTGAAATGGCCACACACCTTCTTGGCCTGCTTGAGGACATCCTGTAAGTCTGGGTACTTATGCACAAAGCGTTGTACAATCAGATTCAACACATGTGCCATGCACGGCACATGTGTCAACTTGCCCAAATTCAATGCCGCCAACAAATTGCTTCCGTTGTCACACACCACTTTGCCGATCTCCAGTTGGTGCGGAATCAGCCACTGATCCACCTGTGCGTTCAGGGTGGACAGGAGTGCTGGTCCGGTGTGACTCTCTGCTTTCAGGCAAGTCAACCCCAAGACGGCGTGACACTGTCGTATCCGGGATGTGGAATAGCCCCTGGGGAGCTGGGGGGTGCAGTTGATGTGGAGCAAGACGCAGCAGCAGAAGAGGACTCAGCCGAGGAGGTTATCGAAGAGGATGGAGTAGGAGGAGTAGAGGAGGTGGCAGCAGGCCTGCCTGCAAGTCGTGGCGGTGTCACCACCAACTCCTCTGCAGAGCCACGCATTACATGCTTGGCAGCCGTCAGCAGGTTTACCCAATGCACAGTGTAGGTGATATACCTGCCCTGACCGTGCTTTGCAGACCAGGTATCAGTGGTCAGATGGACCCTTGCCCCAACACTGTGTGCCAGACATGCCATGACTTGCTTTTGCACAATAGAGTACAGGTTGGGGATTGCCTTTTGTGAAAAGAAATTTTGGCCGGGTACCTTCCACTGCGGTGTCCCAATAGCTACAAATTTTTTGAAGGCCTCAGACTCCACCAGCTTGTATGGTAAAAGCTGGCGGGCTAAGAGTTCAGACAAGCCAGCTGTCAGACGCCGGGCAAGGGGGTGACTCTGTGACATTGGCTTCTTACGCTCAAACATGTCCTTGACAGACACCTGACTGTGGGCAGATGAGCAGGAACTGCTCAAGGCGAGAGACGGAGTGGCAGATGGTTGAGAGGGGGCAAGGAGGACAGCAGTGGTTGATGTGGCTGAAGATGCTGGACCAGGAGGAGGATGGTGGCTTTGAGCTTGTGTGCTGCTTGTACTCGTCATGTGTTGATCCCATAGGCGTTTGTGATGTGCGATCATGTGCCTTCGCAAAGCAGTTGTACCTAGGTGGGTGTTGGATTTCCCACGACTCAGTTTCTTTTGGCACAGGTTGCAAATGGCATCACTGTTATCAGAGGCAGACACACAAAAAAATGCCACACTGCTGAGCTTTGCAATGACAGCATTCTGGTGGTGGCAACAGCATGCGTTGATTGGCATGCTGTCTGGCTGACCCCGGGTGCCGATACATGCTGTCTGACTGTGCCACTAGCTCCTTGCGATGACCTACCCCTGCTTCCAACTCGTCTCCTCCTCCTCTCTGTCTCCCCATCTGAACTTTCCCCCTGTTCTTCTTCTCTTCGAGCGGGCACCCACGTGACATCCACGGACACATCGTCATCATCAACCGCTTCACTTGTATCTGACAACTCAGCAAAGGAAGCAGCAGTGGGTACAACATCATCATCATCATCACACCGTACGTCCATGTGTGTAATGCTGCCTGACTGAGACATATCCCTTTTATCTACATCCTCTGGCAATAATGGTTGCGCATCAGTCATTTCTTCCAACTCATGTGTAAATAACTCCTCTGACAGATCAAGTGAAGCAGCTGTGGTGCTAGTGTTGGTGGTGGTGGCAGGCAGGCGAGTGGTAACTTGAGAGGTGCCCGAAGCTGAGCTGGAGGAGGATGGTGCGTCAAGGTTCCGAGCGGAAGCTGTAGAAGATTGGGTGTCCTGTGTTAGCCAGTCAACTATGTCCTCAGAACTTTTCGAGTTCAGGGTACGTGGCCTCTGAACACTGGGCATTATTCTAGGGCCAAAGGGAATCACAGCACCACGACCACGACGGCCCCTGCCGGGTGGCCTGCCTCTGCCTGTCATTTTTTTTAGATTAGTTTAGTTGTACTATGCGTGCAAGCTACTGTGACACCAGATATGAGTGGCACTGTGCACTGGCAGAAGTTGGCAGAGTAGACGCTGTAGGCCTGACACACACACTGGCAGGCAACTGACTGGCTATTCTATTGCAGTCAAATTTTTTTTATTTTTTTTAAATGTAATCTACTGTGACACAAGATATATGAGTGGTGGCACTGGGCAAGTGGGCACAGTACACGCTGTGAGCCTGACACACACACGCTGGCAGGCAACTGCAATTAGATTACATAGGAAAAAAATATCACTTTTGAGCCATTGTGGATTTTGGGCTGTCACTACCACCCCCATTATGGACATGATCTCCACCACGCTCCTTTGTATACACAGAGCTGAAGGTATTTAGTAAATAATAATAATAATAATGATACTTATCATCCAGGTAGGTAGGGTTATGGTCAGCAAGCTACCATATTTTTCATACTAAATGGGTCTTGATGACTGCCTCCCCCCCTTACACCCCCCATGTTCTTTTTACCCCCCCTCCCTACCGCGTACCGCGCGGCAGGAGATTCAGTTTGCTGTTCCCGGCTGGACTGAAAGGAAGTGAGCACTCAGTGTGTGCACCTCCTGTCAGTCAGGCCGGGAACAGGAAACTGAATCTCCTGTACCGGGCCGGATTGCAGGAGGAAGGAAGAGGAGCTTGGCCAAGCTACAGGCTGCAACATTTATAGGAAGCGGCGGCGCGGCAAGGGCCCGCCCTGCGGGGGCCCCAGGCCAGCTCGGGGCCCCAAGCAATTTCTTGGTTTGCCTGTCCTGTCGCGACGGGCCTGACTGTACCTACACTCTGCGGTCTGCGTTTGCTGTTTATCCAACAGCAGTGAGGTGAGCTGCTTGCAGACACAGAGGTGTACCACTGAAACATTTTCTAAGTATTGTGTGTGTACAACACATTGTTTATTGGTGGTGGGAGACACTATCACATAAGAACTTTTCATTCATCTGTTTCAACAATTTTTTGGACTTTTGCTCCTCTTGGACTTTATGATTTGGATTGTGTGTTTTATTTTAAGCACTGTTTACAGCCTCTTGCATTTTATGTACCCATTCATTTTGTATTAAGTTTGTCACTTATTCACTGTGTTATATGTTTCACAGTTTCATTGTGGTAGCGCATTTTTTCACTTTTTTATTTTTCCTCCATTGGCTGTGTCTACAGCTTTTCACCTTCCTTCACAGCGCAGACACCACTCCCCTATTTTCATTATTACACGTTTCTTTGAATTCGATTCACAGTTGTCTTGCAGCAGTGCCCCCTAGATTTAGTTTGAGACAGCGTGGGAGTTCCCTTTTTTACCATTAATAAATGTATACTTTCCTAAAATGCTTGTTTGAGTGTTCACCTTTACAAACAGACAACCCATCTCCATTTAACAGTCCCATCACATTTTGAGAGAGCTTTGTCTCTCTTGTATTTCTCCTTTTAGATTGTAAGCTCTTCTGAGCAGGGCCCTCCTAATCCTCTTGGATTTTATTGTACTATAACTGTATTGTCTCCCTTTTATATTGTAAAGCGCTGCTTAAACAGTTTTATAGTGTGAAAATACTCAGCGTAACATCATCTTTCACATTATACAAAAAAATTGGGTTAACTTCACCGTTTTGTTATTTTTTAATTCATGAAAAATTGTTGCGCAAATACCGTGTGACATAAAAAGTTGAAACGACCGCCATTTTATTCCCTAGGGTCTCTGCTAAAAAAAACATTAATAATGTTTGGGGGTTCTGAGTAATTTTCTAGCAAAAATGCTAATTTAAATTTAAAGTTCCAGAAAAGGCCAGATATGGAAGTGGTTAAAAAATATCCCAAAGTTTGAACATCTCACAGAGCACTGTTCAATCCATCCCCCGAAAATGGAAAGAGTATGGCACAACTGCAAACCTACCAAGACATGGCCGTCCACCTAAACTGACAGGCTGGGAAAGGAGAGCATTCATCAGAGAAGCAGTCAAGAGGCCCATGGTAACTCTAGAGGAGCTGCAGAGGTCCACAGCTCAGGTGGGAGAATCTGTCCACAGGAGAGCTATTAGTCATGCACTCCACAAATCTGGCTTTTATGGAAGAGTGACAAGAAGAAAGCCATTATTAAAAGAAAGCCATTATTAAAAGAAAGCTATAAGAAGTCCCGTTTGCAGTTTATGAGAAGCCATGTAGGGGACACAGCAAACATGTGGAAGAAGGTTCTCTGGTCAGATGAGACCAAAATTGAACTTTTTGGTCTAAAAGCAAAACACTGTGTGGTGGAAAACACACTGCACATTACCCTGAACACATTATCCCCACTGTGAAACATGGTGGTGGCAGCATCATGTTGTGGAGATGCTTTTCTTCAGCAGGGACAGGGAAGTGGTAAGAGTTGATGGGAAGATGGATGGAGCCAAATACAGGGCAATCTTAGAAGATTACCCCCATAGTCTTCTGTTAGAGTCTGCAAAAGACTTGAGACTGCGGCGGAGGTTCACCTTCCAGCAGGGCAACGACCCTAAACATAAAGCCAGAGCTACAATGTTTGGATCAAAGCATTCATATGATAGAATGGCCCAGTCAAAGTCCAGACCTAAATCCAATTGAGAATCTGTGGCAAGACTTGAAAACTGCTGTTCAAAGACTCTCTCCATCCAATCTAACAGAGCTTGAGCTATTTTGCAAGAAATAATGTGCAAAAATTTCACTCTAGATGTGCAAAGCTGGTAGAGACATACCCTAGAGACTTGCAGCTGTCATTGTAGCTAAAGGTGGTTCTTCAAAGTATTGACTCAGGGGGGCAGAGTACAAATGCATGCCACACTTTTCAGATTTTTTTTTGGAAAAGATTTTGAAAACCATTTAGAATTTTTCTTCCACTTCACAGTAATGTGCCACTTTGTGTTGGTCTACAACATAAAATCCCATGAAAATACATTTACGTTTTTGGTTGTAACATGACAAAATGTGGAAAATTTCAAGGGGTATGAGCACTTTTTCATCCGCTTTAATGTACAGCCCATATAAAAATCGACAACGTTCTGAAAATGAAGGGTGATGGTATCCACAGGGTTGCACAGATGCTGAGCCAGGCCGACAGGGCAGGCGCACAGGAGATGACGTGGGCTGAGATGAACCTGGACGGCGGAGGAAAGTCAGGGAGGCTGAGTTGGAACGCAAGCCCAGGTGTTTTAAAGTTGATCCCTGTGTATGAATAAATGTGAAACTTTGGTACCTCAATAGCAGTTTCTTCACTGATTACAGATATTTTCATCTGGTGCAAGACTTCTGATCCTTTATGGACAATTCTTATGGGTGTAGAACCCATTAGCCCCGGAACGCTGTGGGGAAGAAAAAGAAAGCCAGAGAAACAGGCCTCCCTCACCCAGGTTCCAGGTGATGAATCTCCTCTGGCCAGAAGAAACACAAAACCGGATCAGTTCAGCAGGAGGAATACCTTTTATAGTTTGTTTGGTGATGCATGTCCTTTACAGAAGGTGCCTATATCTCATATGTAGGGATGAGCCGAATGACCCCCTGTTCGGTTCGCACCAGAACTTTCGAACATCACGAAAGTTCGGAACCGAATAACGAACCCCATTGAAGTCTATGGGACCCGAACTGTAAAAATCAAAAGTGCCCATTTTGAAGGCTTACAGCAAAGTAATTGGGCATAAAATGGTTATGGGGGTCCGGGTATTGCCCTGGGGGACATGTATAAATGAAATGTATTTTTTTGTAAAAAAAAAATCTTTTTTTTTAATCAATAAAAAGGTTTTTATTAATGAGAACACAATGCACAACATGGTACATTTGCATATGTATAAAATACATGGTAAAAAGGAGTCTCAATCCTCATAACAACATAGCATTTCTAACTGTATAGCCAACACATTTATCATACAACTGAGAAGCATTGCATAATACCCTGAGTTACTAGCTCTTTTGAAAAAGGGAAGTGCAAACAATCAAACAGAGTAGTCATAAAAGAAGAAAGAAAGAATTAAATTAAGAAGAAAACATTAGACCAACCGGTGATATACCTTCAGGGATTTATTTTCTGAGGAACAGGCAAATCACTCCTAGCATGTCACCCAAATTTGCGCACAAGTCTCTAAAGTCAGCACAAAAAAACATTTATCCCATCAGCAACCTATCTAGGGCCATCTGCAGGGGCGCCACCTCTGAGGAGTTCAATCAACTCTGCCAGATGCTTGTAAATTTTTGGGGCGATTTCCTGATGATAGGTGTTTTTTTCCAGAATGAGGATAGTATTAACCATTTGGATTTATTGTGCCTCTTTCGGGGCTCGCGCTGAGAGCCAAAGATGGGCAATTAGTTTCCTAGCTAGGTATAGGAGCCTTGTGAGGGCGATGTAAACTGAGGGGAGGTACAATTCTTCAGCTAGATTCCCTAGCAAACATGTCAGTGGGTCTACCGCTAGTTAAACCTGGTATATACTGTTTATTTTGGTAATAATTCTGCTCCAGTACCTCATCAGCTTGGGGCATTTCCAGAGCATATGAATGAGGTCGCCAGGGCAGGCTTGACATTTTGGGCATATAGGGGAATCACGCCTACCCCATTTATGTAACTGTACAGGTGTACGGTACACTCCGTGTAATATAAACAGGTGTGACAATCTCTGTGCGGCAGACACTGATACCAAAGGTCCCATCCCCAAAATCTGATCCCACTGCTCGCCATCAATGGGGCCGACATCTCGCTCCCATCCCTCCCTACAGGGTAAAAGGTCAGGGGCTTGTACATGGGACAATAGGTGGGTATAGATTCTAGAAATGATTTCCTTCTCAGGGTCAGAGTATATGGAATACAGGATTGTGGAGTCCTCCGGCTTCAAATTAGATTGTGTACTCTGGCGCCTCCAGCTTCAAATTAGATTGTCTACTCTGGCACCGCATGGCATGTTGCAGTTGTATATATTGGTAATGGTGGCCTTTGAGTACAGGGAATTCACGCAGTAATTGGAGATACTGCTTTAGGACAGGAACGTGGAGTATTTGGGTGAGGAATCTAACCCCTGCCCTTTCCCAAACCGGATGTTTAGGGACCTTGGTTAAGTCTGTGTAAAAGCGGTTTTGCCAAATAGGGGTTTGACGGAGATAACCCGTCAATCCCAATGTGGCCTTAACCCACTTCCAGATTTTCATCAGTAACTGAACTGTAGGACAATTAGAAGGGACTCTAGGAAGGCCCATCACCATATGGGACAGGGCAGTTTAGTCTGTTCCAGGGCCGAGGAGGAGATCCCAGGGGGGGGGATCTGTAACCGTCCCGATATCCCAACCTGTGAAATGTTGTAAATGGGCAGCAAAGTAGTACATTTGAGGGTGCGGAACAGCCATTCCCCCCTGGTCCTTGGGGATTTGCAGAGTGGCTAGTTTGATTCGTGCCACTCCATCTCTCCATATGAGAGCCCTGAACTGCGAGTCTATACGTCAGAACTAATACTGTGGTATCCATATCGGGGCATTGTGCAGAATGTACAGCAGCTGCGGTGCCCAGATCATTTTTATGAGATTTACACAACCGGATACTGACAGCGGTAATCTACTCCAACTGGTGTGCTTATGTTGAAATCTTTGTAGTATTGGTTTCAAATTCAGAGTTATGTAATCCCGTGGGTTCCCGGTCACCACTATTCCCAGATATTTGAATGAGGCGACAACTTGTATGTGAGATACATCGTCCGGCAAAGGTGCCGGAAATGGTTCCAGTGGCAACAGAGCCGACTTGTCCCAATTAATGGCAAAGCCTGAAAACTATCCGAACTGATTGATTAGGTGCATCACTGCCCTCAGGGAGTCCCCAGTATCTCCTAAGTACAGCAGGGTGTCATCCACGTACAATGACATTTTTTTTCTCTCTTTGTCCTATACGGAAATCCATGATGTTAGGGGAGGCTCGCACCATAGCCGCCAGAAGTTCCAATGCAAGGGCAAACAGCAGGGGTGACAAGGGGCACATCTGCCGCGTCCCACGAAACAGAGAAAAAGGCTCCTATAGGGTATCATTAATCCTTACCTTCACTGTAGGTGCAGCTGCACCCATGATATGAATTTGTCGCCCAGACCGAATCGATGCAATACCTCCCACAAATAGTTCCACTCCACGCTGATAAAAGCTTTAGCAGCGTCGAGGGAAAATATAGCCCTGTTGCCAGGGTTATCTACTGGGATTTGAGTGTTGAGGAACAATCTGTGAATGTTCAATGCAGTAGATCGAGCAGGAATAAAGCCGGACTGGTCAGAATGGACCCGTCCCGCTACAACCCTTGAGAGTCTAGTGGCCAACACCCATGCCAGTAATTTAACGTCTGCGTTAAGCAGCGAGATAGGCCTATAGGAGTCCGGTTGTAATGGGTCCTTGCCCTGTTTTGGGATGACTACTATAATCGCCTCGTTCATGGAAGCAGATAAGCCACTTTCCTGGAGGGCATAGTTTTTGTTTTTTTGACCACTTCAGAAAACTCTGCCGAGAGACTTATTCAGAATTTTATTCATTAAGATTGTCTCTTATTCAGTTTCTCATCATTGTGGCTTTCCGAATGTGTCATTTCTTCTAAGATACAAAGTGTACAGCTTTTATTATTAAAATCTTAATAAATTCCATTTCCCACTGGGTCTAATTTTACGTCTTACACTTCCCTACCCCCCCCCTTATGTCCCCACCCCTTACTACTCCCCATATGGTTTGTTCTCTCCCATCTCTCTAATTTCATTCCCTATTGTGCTCTATCATTTTTCCCAGATTCTGTTGTATTTTTCAAGTTGTCCCATTTCGCTACTGCATAAGTATTCCATTTTGTTGTAGTATTCTATTCTCCCAAACCATTCCTTTATATCTGGTTTTCCTGCACTTAACAATATCTTTGGTATCAGTCCTTTTGCAGCATTTACCAGTGTTGGTGTTAAGCCTTGTACACACGACCGGTTTTCTCGGCAAGAAACGATAAGAAAACTGCTGGTAGATTTTTTTGCAGAGAAAACCGTTAGTGTGTATAGTTTTTCGTCGAGAAAACTGCCAGGAAACTCGAAGAGAAAAATAGAGAACCTGCTCTCTATTTTCTCATCAGGATTCTCGTTTTTCTCGTCTGGATTCTCGGCGGCCTGTTTCCCGACGAGAAAACCGGTCGTGTGTATGCTTTTCCGAGTCTTCAAAATCCGTGCATGCTCAGAATCAAGTATGAGACGGGAGCGCTCCTTCTGGTGAAACTAGCGTTCGTAATGGAGATAGCACATTCGTCATGCTGTAACGGACTGAAAAGCATGAGGCTGAAAAGCGTGAATCGTCTCTCGCCAAACTTTTTACTAAAACACGATAACACGAGATCAGCAAAAGCAGCCCAAGGGGTGGCGTCATTGGAATCAAACTTCCCCTTTATACTGCCGTCATACGTGTTGTACGTCACCGAGCTTTACAATGACGACAAGTTTTTTGATTGACAGTGTGTATGCAAGGAAAGCTTGGCAAGAATCCCGTCAAGCTTGACAAGAATCCCGTCGAGAAAACCAAAGTTTTTTTTACGACGGATTCTCGGTCGTGTGTACGAGGCTTTAATGTTTTTCTGTAATTTTTACTTGGGTCTTTTGGTTTGTGGAATAAACACGCCTGTTTACTATTGATTATATTTTCTCCAGTTATTACTTCTATGAATTCCTGGATTTCCTGCCAGTAGTCCTTTATTTTTGGGCACCAGATGTGTATCGTTGTACCCAGAGGTGGTTCTAGACTTTCTGAGGCCTTAGGCCAGGGGTGCCCAACCTTTTGAGTAGCGAGGGCCACTTTAGCGACTTGGTAACTGGTCGCGGGCCACAATGAGCGGAGTGGGTGGATGGCAAGTCTGTGTCCACTCTGCATATGTAGAGCAAACACAGACGCAGCCAGCTCTACTCTATGGGCCCTCCGATCCGCCCAGACAGAAGGGGACAGATCCCCTTCTGTTTTTTTAAGCAGATCGTATTGCAGATAGGCGGGTGTAAACAGACACGAGTCTGTTTACATCTGCCACTATAGAGAGGTGAATAGAGGGTCTGATTGGGTCCACCTGAAAAACAGACAGGCAGACCTGATCGGACCGATCGTGTGAAAGGGGCCTAAGGCTGCTTTCACACTGATGCACAGCGGTTTACCTGCGCCTCAACTGACCTCGATCTTCACTTCTTCCTCAGGATTCCTGCAGCTGGTGGCTGCTGCTGCTGGCTGGTACTGCTGTTGGGTACTGCTGACAGGTGCTGGTACTGCTGGCAGGTACTGCTGTTGGGTACTGCCTGCTGGTACCGCTGGCTGGTACTGGTACTGCTGGCGGTTACTGCTGACTGGTACTGCTGGTGGGTAATGATACTGCTGGCTGGTACTGATACTGCTGGTGTGTACTGGTACTAATGACTGGTACTGGTGGCTGGTACAGATGACTGGTACTGCTGGCGGGTATTGGTACTGCTGGTGGGTACTGCTGGCTGGTACTGCTGGTGGGTACTGGTACTGCTGGCTGGTGGGTACTGCTGGCGGGTACTGGTACTGGTGACTGGTACTGGTGGCTGGTACTGCTGGCTGCTGTTCTAGATCACAGGTTCACTTCCCGTGAATCAGTGTGACAGAAGCACGCAGCACCTGCAGTAGAGAGCAGAGCTTCCTGTCACAGGCAGAGTACATTTGGTATCACTCCGCCTGTGAAGGAGCCGGCGCTATACAGGAAGCATTGGCTCTGCTTCCTCTTGTGGCGGCTCCGTTGTTTGTGCTGATGCTCGAAGATGGCGTGTCGGGAACCCGCGATCTGGGCTTTCCGACCCGCAATCTCAGAGCAAGACATGGCGGGCCACATCAGAGGGCACCGCGGGCCAGCGGTTGGGCACCCCTGCCTTAGGCGAATCTTAGACATGAGGCCCCACTCACGCCCATAAGGGCTCTTTCACACGGACACGGACACGGACATGGACGTATGCGGGCTCCGCTTTGCTCAGCGGGGATCGCTCCGTCGATCCCCGCTGAGCAGGCAGATGACAGGCCTGTCTCCGCACACTGTGCAGGGACCGACCTGTCAGAGCGCCGCTCTCCCCTATGGGGGATCGGATGACGGACAGCAGAGTCCATTGTCATCCGATCCGCCAGATGGATGGAAAATAGGGTTTTCCTTCGTCACACTTTGGCGGATCGGAGCGGGTCGGATGTCAGCGGGCATATCACCGCTGACATCCGTGGCTCCATAGAAGTGCATGGAGCGTCCGTTCAGGTCCACCTAAAAAACTGACAGGCGGAGCTGAACGGTCCGTCCGTGTGAAAGGGGCCTAATGGGAAAAATAATTCAAGCGATAGAATTTAACTGTATAAATTGCATATTTCAAGAGCCTTAAATCCTATGAACTATGAATTCACAGTTTCTAGAATTTTCTCTAACCAATTACTCTTTAATCAAATATCATTAAACATAGGGGTTTATTTACTAAAGGCAAATCCACTTTGCACTACAATTGCAAACTACAAGTGCAAAGTGCACTTGAAATTGCACTGAAAGTGCACTTGGAAGTGCAGTCGCTGTAAATCTGAGGGGTAAATTTGAAATGAGGGGAAGCTCTGCTGATTTTATCATCCAATCGTGTGCAAGCTAAAATGCTGTTTATTTTCCTTGCATGTCCCCCTCGGATCTACAGCGACTGCACTTCCAAGTGCACCTTCAGTGCACTTTACACTTGTAGTTTGCACTAGTAGTGCAAAGTGGATTTGCCTTTCGTAAATAACCCCCATAGGGTATATATATATATATATATATATATATATATATTAATTACACGCACACAAATATAGATACAATTTGTGCAGCTGCTACTAGCAATGTATTTAAGTTATAACAAAAGTCAAAAACCATATTTCTCCATTTACATAAAGGTCAGGTTAATATATGGTCAGAGACTGCAGACATGATACAGGAGATGGTCAGAGACTGCAGACATAATACAAGAGATGGTTTAGAGACTGCAGACATAATACAGGAGATGGTCAGAGACTGCAGACATGATACAGGAGATGGTCAGAGACTGCGGACATGATGCAAGAGATGGTCAGACTGCAGACATGATACAGGAGATGGTCAGAGACTGCAGACATGATACAGGAGATGGTCAGAGACTGCAGACATGATACAGGAGATGGTCAGAGACTGCAGACATGATACAGGAGATGGTCAGAGACGGCAGACATGATACAAGAGATGGTCAGAGACTGTGCAGACCTAATACAAGAGGTGGACTTATGGTAACGACAAGCAAATTTTCACCTGGCTAACATGGTAACATCACATTGCTGCAGCAGCCCCAAACAGAGCCACAGACGATCCCCCCCTACAGACAGTGCAGACAGATGATCCCTCTATACACTCCTCCATCCCCTACTAAAAGCAGGAGAAGCCAACACATTGGCTTTGAGCGCCCTGCAGACTCTAGATTTCCAAGCATTTTCAACTTATAGCATGACATTAGATCTCAACAAGGGTTCCTGTCTTCTTCGGAATGAAATCTGGTTTCTTTAAAATTCACTGTTTATAAAAAGACAGATGTTACATTCCCCAACAGAATTTGCCCATTAACACCCAACCCCAGGGGTGCTATTTAGAATGAATGGCACTGCATCGCACAGCACATTGAACAGGTGCATTGCCATGCATTATTACAATGCATGTTAATGCGTAGAGCACATTGCCAAAATACACAAATGTAAATGGGCCCTAAATGTTTTCTCTGTTGTGTGGATTTAGATCATTACCGCTCACCCACTGGTTGCTAGAGGTTACCGCACATCATTACCGCTCACTAATTGGTTGCTAGCGGTTACTGCACATCATTACTGCTTATCGCCCACTGATTGTTTGCTCACTGGGTGGCAGGGCAGTATTATGGCGTGTGATGCAACTGTTGGTTGGATGATAGGTCGCAGTTTGGGGTGATGGTGGCAGCATTGGGGGAGAGGCTGAGATCATATCTCCCCTATAATTACAGTATAAGGGGTAGGGTGATAGGATGCCAGAGCTGGGGTACAGGAGGAATGAGGATGATAATGACAGGAGATAGGGTGGTAGGATGCCAGAGGTAGGGTACAGGGAGATGATGATAACAGGGGGTAGGATGCCAGAGGTGGGGTAGAGAGGGATGGTGGGGATGTTGATGACAATGGATGGGATGCTAGGCAGTGGGGTACAGGGGGGATGATGATGACGTGGGGTGTTGGCAGCTGACAGTGGGGTACAGGGTGGATGAAGATAAGGATGATAACAGGGGTAAGGTGGTGGATGCTAGAGGTGGGGTACATGGGGATAACAGGAGGCAGGGTGGTAGGATGTCAGAGGTGGGATATGGGGGGAATGATGATTACAGGGTGTGAGGTGTTAGGATGCTGGCAGAGAGGTACAGGGGAATGAAGATAATAGGGGGTGGGGTGGTAGGATACCAGGCACATGGGGATTATGATAAGTATGGAGATGATGATGACAGGGGGTAGGTTGGTAGGAAGCTGACAGTGGGGTACAGGGGGAATAAAGATAAGGATGATAACACAGGTAGGGTGGTGAATGCTAAAGGTGGGGTACATGGGGATGACGGGGATGTTGACAGGAGGCAAGGTGGTAGGATGTCAGGGTTGGGGTACCGGGAAATATGATGACAGGGGTGGGGTGGTAGGAACCTGGCAGTGGAGTACAAGGAGGGATTAGGATGAGGATGATGACAGGGGGTGGGGTGGTAGGATGCCAGAGGTGGGGTGCAGAGGGATGATGGGGATGCTGATGACAATGAGTGAAGTGGTAGGATGTCAGCAGCGGGTTACAGGGGGGATGATGATGACGTGGGGTGGTAGGCAGCTAACAGTGAGGTACAGGGGGGAATGAAGATAAGGGTGATAATGGGGGTAGAGGGGGTGGATGCTGGAGGTGGGGTACAGGGGGGATGATGATGACAGAAGGCAGGGTGGTAGGATGTCAGAGGTGGTGTATGGGGGGAGGATGATGACAGGGGGTGGTATGGTAGGATGTGGGAGGTGGGGTACGGGGGAGGGGGGATGATGATGTCAGGGTGGTAGGATGTCAGAGGTGGGATACGGGGGGAGGGGGGATGATGACAGGGGGTGGGGTGGTAGGATGTCAGAGGTGGGGTACGGGGAGGGGGGATGATGACAGGATGGTTGGATGTCAGAGGTGGGGTACGGGGGGGTGATGACAGAGGGTGGGGGTGGTAGGAAGCTGGCAGTGGAGTACCAGGAGGGATTAGGATGAGGATGATGACAGGGGGTGGGGTGGTAGAATGTCAGATGTGGGGTACGGGGGGATGATGATGACAGGGGGTGGTAGGATGTCAGAGGTGGGGTGGGGGGGGATGATGACAGGAGACACGGTGGTAGGCAGCTGGCAGAGGGGTACAGCAGAGATGATGGTAGGGTGGTGGGATGCCAGGAACAGGGGGATTAGGATCATGAGGATGGAGATGATGACAGGGGTAAGTTGGTAGGAAGCTGACAGTGGGAAGTATTACAGGAGGTAGGATGCCAGGAACAGGGCAGGGGATAATGAGAAGTTGAGAAGGATGATGATGGCAGGGGGTGAGTAGGTGGCATATGCAGGATGGCATGTATATAATCAGTCAGGGCTTTGTATGAGGTCACGAGTGGAAGGCAGCAGTAATTCTCAGGGCGCCCTCAGTCAGGAGGTGACGTCGGGATGTGTCAGTGTCGGGCAGGACCGTACATTTACCTTTTGAGGCTGGCTCTTGGATGATCGCTAGGCTCCAGCTCTGGCAGGTGAGGTCCTCCATTACAGATCATGATCGTCCATCATGATCCTGCAGAGATCAGGGAGCTGCTCAGCCGCTGCAAGCTCTGCACATGGCCGGAGATCCGCGGTTCACGGCAGGAGGGGAGGAGCCGGGCGGTGGGGTTGTGTGGCTTACCAGTGCCCATCAATGCTAACCACTAAAATCACCTGCCTGACCTACATACACTGACCTACCCGACCTACATACACTGATGGTAGTGACCTACATACACTGACCTACCTACACTGACCTACCTGACCTACAAACACTGTCCTACCTGACATACATACCTTGACCTACATACCCTGACATACATACACTGTCTGTCCTACCTCAGCTCAGCCAGTCAGTCAGTCGTCAGAGGAGGAGGCCGAGGAGCCGGAGCGAAGGAGAGCCGCCCGCCCGAGCGGGGATGTGGCACAGCGGCCGCATTGTAATTCCCGCCTTCTGGAGCCTGCAGCGACTATGATGGACGTCCCGCGGTCCCAGCATTGGACCAGTGGGACGTCCATCATAGGCGCTGCAGACTCCAGAAGGCGGGACCTGCTATGTAGGCACATTTTAATTTTTTCTGACACCAATGCTGGGTGCGCTCAGCAGGCACCTTCTTCTTCCTCCTCCTCCTCCTCCTCCTCCTCCTCCTCCTCTCCCTCCCTCGGTGACTCCTGTTGTGGACGCCGCGTGCAGGAGAGCTTCTCCCTTTTACAGCGGAGATGACGTCACGAGTAGGGGCGGGACTCAACGCCGCTGATGTGCACGTGTTTTTGGCGTGCACGCATCTACAGGCACAGGCGTGGGCTTGCTTTAATAGGACAACTGCTACGAGTGAGACGGTGGTTGACGGTGGGACACAGATAAGCTATCCAAGGGCACGTAAGCTGTGTGTTGGCTACAGGCATTGTGAAGACTCAATCTGGCTGTTGCTATTGAAAGCAGCATATTAACCATTGCTAGACTGAGCGCAGCAATAGATGTGTATATCAGTACCTCTGCTTTGTGCTTAGGACTATGTATTCCCATAAGAGAGGAACAAGAACAGGGAGAAGGGGAGCAAGAGCACCACGGTCGAGTCCTGGGAATCCTAGCCGTACCCCCACTGTGTCACCCTCCCCTGAGAGGCATGGAGCGGCTGACCAAACTGAGCCAGCAGACATGTCAGATATTGTAGTTACCTCCAAAATTCCAGCCTCTGCGTATGTCACAAAAGATGACTTAGAGGGGAAGATAGCTAGTTTGTTCGCAGCCTTCTTCCCAGCCTGGGAAGAAACGCGACAGGTCCCCTTCTCCTACCCTGGAGCCGTTATCTGCAGACCAGGAGTGGATAGGAGATTTGGAGGCACCCTTTGAGGATCCTGCAGGAGCACAGGAGGACGGTTCCTCTTTAGAGGACTCAGTCCCAGAGGAAGCCTTGGCGACTTCACAGGCTCAAAGACTATTAGTCCAATCTCTCACTGAGATGGTGCGTTTTTGATATAAGCTACCTGTCAGGGACGTACTGCCTGTTTCAGAAGGCGCGCACCTATGCGTTTGCGCGATTCACAAACTTTGCACGCCGATGCACGCACATTAGACGCGCTTTGGCGCCCAGCTGCCTATAAAAGACGTTCCAGTGGTACTGTTCCTTGCGGTTTGATCTGCTTCTGTTCCCTGTGTTCCTGATTCTGTGCCTGTATCGTGTTCCTGTGTTTGACCCGGCTTCCTGACCTCGCTCCCATCTCCAGTCCTGAACCTGGCTTGTTTGACCCTGCTCAGTTACCTGTCTGATCATCTGTTGCCAAGACCCAGCCTGGACTCTGACTACTCTCTGCCTACCATTTATGCTATTTACCTTGATGTGTATGACCTGGCTTGTCTGACTCCGCTGCTCTGCACACCTGCACCTGCTAACCTGCATCCGCGGCTCTGTGCACCTGCTGACCTGCATTCGCGGCCCTGCACACCTGCACCTGCTGACCTGCATCCGCGGCCCTGCACACCTGCTGACCTGCATCCGCTGCTCTGCATACCTGCACCTGCTGACCTGCATCCACTGCTCTGCATACCAGCACCTGCTGACCTGTATCCGCTGCTCTGCCTCCCGGCACCTGCTGACCTGCATCCGCTGCTCCAGCTTTCGCTTGGCTTCACTACACCCAGCCTAGAGGACCAAGCAGGCACCCTTACCTCACCGCACTCTTACCACCAC
This sequence comes from Rana muscosa, assembly GCA_029206835.1. Classification (NCBI taxonomy): domain Eukaryota; kingdom Metazoa; phylum Chordata; class Amphibia; order Anura; family Ranidae; genus Rana; species Rana muscosa. Next base: position 349,078,127 of record CM055122.1, read on the forward strand.
TGTCCCCATTCCAGTGGTCTCCGAGCTGGATTTGTACGGGAGGTCTCCCTCTGCACGTCAGGCTCACACCTAAAGTAAGTGACAGTATCAAACCGCCATGTCTGAGTCTGCAAGAAGGACCTCGCCTATGGACAACGTCAGTCAGCACCTCGCAGCCCTCACCCGGGTCGTGAAGTCTCTACAAGGCAGTTATGTTCAAGTGGATAGACAGACGCAAACCCAGACCATCACCGCAGACCCGCCTTCGGTCCCAACTTCCTCCTCTGGAATGCCACCACCTCCTGAGCCTAGGGTCCCCATTCCCGAGAAGTTTTCTGGGGATCAAAGCAAATTACGGGCGTTTCGCAACGCATGTGAACTATACTTTTCCTTACTACCTCTGACTTTTTCATTAGAGGTCACCAAAGTAGGGTTTGTTATCGCTCTACTACAGGGGGAACCTCAGGCTTGGGCCAACCATCTGCTGGAAGTTCGCCATGAAGCTCTGGACTCTGTCATCTTTCCTTGATGCCATGGCTCGACTCTATGATGACCCTTAACGGACTTCCACCACCGAGGCTGCCCCCCACGCGCTCCAGCAAGGCCGCAGAGTAATCGAGGACTATGTAACTGATTTCAGACGCTGGAGCGCGGATGCCCAGTGAAACGATGCAGCCCTACGGCGCCAGTTCCGTCTCTGTCTCTCTGAAGGGCTGAAAGATGAGTTAGACCGGGTCGGTGTTCCTGATGCCCGAGAGACTTTAATCACCGTCTATCCAGATAGACCGACGACTCCGGGAGCGCAGAACAGAGAGGGCTACCCAGCAGCTCCGTCCAGCCTGGATGCTACCCCGGGTATCTCCTGCCGTTGCCAGTTCAGTTTCAGTTAACTCCTTACCTGCCAATCAGACTTCTGTTACCATTAAGCCGAGACAGCTTGGACTGATGAGACCTTCCCTGCCAGCCGAAGAACTACTTCGCTGGCGACAGAATAATCTTTGTTTATATTGTGGAGAAGCCGGCCATTACATTTCCTCATGTCCTGCTAAGCTGCGCAAGGTCCCAGCTACCTCTTCTCCAAGTGGTCCATCTCCCTCTGCCAACGCCATTCATCTGTACCCACCTATCCCGTTCAAATTGCCAGGAAGGACAATACCGGTCACCATGATAATTGACTCGGGCATGTAATTGTTTAATCGATCTGAACTTTGCAGCACAACAGCACATCCCACTCCAGCCAAAGATGCAGGGACTTTCCATCTTTTTAGCAGATGGGTCCCGTATTAAGTCCGGAGTAGTGACTCAAGAAACCCCTCCTTTGCTTGTAACCAACTCTACAGATCATAAGGAACTATTAAGCCTGAATGCCATTGCATCCCCTCTGTTTCCAGTCATCTTGGGCCTACCCTGGCTTCAGGCCCATAATCCGCAGATCGATGGGGGTCCGGGAGTATTAAGTTCCAGTCGCCTTATTGCCAACACCACTGCATGCCTCCATGTCTCAGCACTTCTGGTCCTCTGTTATGCCTGGAACCGGATTCAGAGGTACGCGCAGCTGTGCCCAAACAATACCATGGATTCCTGGATGTTTTCAGCAAACGGGGAGCTGAGACCCTTCCGCCTCATCGTCTATACGATTGTCCAATCGAGCTTCTCCCTGGGGCTGAAATTCCCTTTGGACGGATCTTCCCCTTATCTGAACGGGAGCTAGAGGTACTGAAAGAGTACGTTGACGAAAACCTAAAGAGGGGGTTCATCCGTCCTTCCACTTCTCCAGCAGGGGCGGGAATCTTTTTTGTGGAGAAAAAGGACCATTCTCTCTGGCCCTGTGTGGACTACAGGGAATTAAAGAAAATTACGGTCAAGAATCGGTACCCTCTGCGCCTAGTACCCGAACTCTTTCAGAGGCTCAGGACCTCTTCTGCGTTTACCAAGCTAGACCTGCGGGGGGCGTACAACCTGGTCCGCATCCGCACAGGGGATAAATGGAAGACTGCTTTTCGGACTAGGTTCAGCCATTACGAATACCTAGTAATGCCCTTTGGCCTATGTAACACCCCTGCTACTTTTCAGCATCTAGTCAATGACATTTTTCATTGGAATCCCGAGGCACAGGCTGCCTTCACAAATTTAAAAGGACTGTTCACGTCAGCTCCTATTCTGAGTCACCCTGACCCTGCTCTTCCTTATCTACTCGAGGTAGACACCTCAGAGACAGCGGTAGGAGCCGTTATCTCTCAACGCCAGGGTCCCAAGGACTTCTCTCGTAAGCTTACACCGGCCGAGAAGAACTATGACGTGGGGGACTGGGAGCTCCTGGCCATCAAGTCCGCCTTTGAAGAATGGAGGTATCTGTTGGAAGTAGCGGCGCATCCCATACTCACTTATACAGACCACAAAAACCTGGAGTATTTGAGAGCTGCCAAGCGTCTGAGACCACGCCAGGCACGTTGGCTTTATTGTTCTCTAGGTTTTCATTTCACATTACTTACCGGCCGGGCTCAAAGAACACCAAACCAGACGCCCTTTCCCGCATGTTCGATGATCCAAAAGAAGTGTCAGCTCCAGAAACCATCCTATCGGAAGGTAACTTTCTACTCCTGCAAACAAATCTAATGTCCGGCTTGAAGGAAGCTTCAGCAAATATGTCGGGGCCTCCTGGGATTACCCTGTTACCCAAGGATAGGTTACTATGGAAAGACAACAAGATCTTTGTACCAGAAGAAGTCCGAGTAACAGTATTAAATCTGTGCCATGTTCATCCCCTGGCCAGCCACTTCGGAATGCATAAAACCCAGGAACTAATTCAACGCATGTTTTGGTGGCCGGGTCTTTAAAGGAACAGCAGGGAGTATGTAAATTCATGTGCCACCTGTACCCGTAGTAAGACCGCTAAAAGCAAGGCCTGGGGTTTGTCCAGACCCTTACCAGTCCCCGATCGACCCTGGCAAAGGATTGCTATGGACTTCATAGTGGAACTTACCAAGTCAGAAGGTTGCTCAGCCATTTTTGTAGTGGTCGACTGTTTATCTAAAATGGCCCACTTCGTGCCACTGAAGAGCACGCCCTCTGCCATGGAAACTGCCCAGGTCTTCATAAAAGAGATAGTAAGGTTACATGGGGTTCCAACAGACATTGTTTCAGACAGAGGTGTGCAGTACACCTCTCGCTTCTGGAAGGCTTTGTGCAAGGTCCTGAAGATCGAACTGTCCATGTCCTCTGCCTATCACCCTCAGACCAATGGGCAAACCGAGAGGACGAACCAAACGCTTGAGCAATATCTCCGATGCTTTACCACCTTTGTTCAAGATGACTGGGTAGCACTACTACCCCTGGCAGAGTTTGCCTTTAATAATACCAGTCACTCGGCTACAGGTCAGTCTCCGTTTTTCTCCAACTACGGGTTCCACCCGACCTTCCTATCTGATCTCATTTCTGATTCAACAGTCCCAGCAGTCCAGAGTACCATTGATTTCCTGATCCGTAACAACAAAATATTACAGGAAGCCTTGACCAAGGCACAGGCAACCAATAAAAGGATGTTTGACAGAAAGAGGAGAGGGGAATTATGCCTTCAACAAGGCGATCAAGTATGGCTGTCTACCACCAACCTTAGGATGACCTGCCCTGCAAGGAAACTGGCACCCAAGTTCATCGGCCCCTTCCCAGTAAAACACAAATTAAATAAAGTCTCCTATGAACTTTCTTTACCAGATTCATTGAAGGTTCACCCAGTGTTTCACGTGTCACTGCTGAAACCTACAGTGCCGGATCCCTTCCCAAACAGGGGATCAGGTCCGCCTGAACCTGTAATGGTTGACGGGGATGAGGAGTTTGAGGTGGAGGCTGTCTTGGACTGTAGAAGAAGGGGGAACCAACTTCAATTCCTGATTAAGTGGAAGGGGTACGGTCTGGAGGAGAACTCCTGGGCAGTGTTGCCAACCGTACGTAGAATTACGTACAGTTCGTTAAAACAAGGCACTTTTTCCCTGTACGTAAAAGTCCGTAGTAAGGGAAAGGTGCCAGTAAAAACGGCGGTGATCGGCTCGGGGTCAGAACTGCGCATGCGCAATGCCGGAAATCCCGAGAAGATCCGATCCTGAGCCGCCGAGTCTGACTCCTGCACAGGCTCTGCCCAGCCCACCCGCCGCGCAGCCAATGAAGTCAGCGAATTTTCCCGCCAGCCTATGAACAGGCAGGACGGAGGAGCCTTGTAGAGTGGAGAGCAGAGAGCTGTGTATGTGACGGGCTGTGACCTGAGCGGAGGGAGCCTGAACAGTCTTGACACAGATAACAGAGTACACACACACACCCCCACCCCCACCGAAGCAACGGACGGACCCCTGCCAGCCTGCCCGACTGATGTGTGTAGAGCCTGCTGCCTGCTGTTGCTGTGCCTGGTGTCTTGGACCTGGTGAGTCAGTGACAGTCAGAGCAGACTAGTAGTGTGACAAGAGTGACTAATATCTCGAGTTGACTGTGTGGGTGTGTGAGTGTGAGCAGGGAGACAGCCAGGCTGGAATGATTCATTGATGTGGAGGGGGAGGGAGGAGGGGGCTCAGGTGGACCTGTGGTGCACCGTGCTGTCAGACAGGCACAGGCAGCAGTTTCCAGACAAAAATGGCAGTGGTGAGATTGTACAAAATCATTGTATGCAATCTCTGTCTGCCGTTTCTCACTCTGATATCTCCTGTATACTATATAATATAAAGAATGATCAGCGCAAACCCTTGTCATTACCTTTAGTCTCATTATTATTTGAAAAGTGTGCTTCCAATGTGTGCAAAATTAGCCAAACAAAGTGCAACGTGCAAAAATACCAGTGCATCCGTGTGTGCAAATATCTAACATAAAATGCAAACGTGCCTGTATTAGTATGTCAGAGCTATACCAAAAATAGCTGACAGCTCTGAAAACACATTGGAAGCACACTTAGTCTCATTATTATTTGAAAAGGGTTTGCGCTGATCATTCTTTATATTATATTTTACTCTGGTGATATTGTGTTTTCACTTAGATTGAGCAGCATTCCCAATCACCTTTATTCACCAGGCAAGCGCAGTAGACCACACTTTAATATTCACATCTCCTGTATACTGTCTGCATGAGTGTATCCTGTCCGCATAACCATCTCCTGTCCGCATGCCATCTTCTGTACCATGTCTGCAATCTCTGACCATCTCCTGTACCATGTCTCCAGTCTCTGACCATCTGTTGTACCATGTCTCCAGTCTCTGACCATCTCCTGTACCATGTCTCCAGTCTCTGACCATCTCCTGTACCATGTCTGCAGTCTCTGACCATCTCCTGTACCATGTCTGCAGTCTCTGACCATCTCCTGTACCGTGTCTGCAGTCTCTGACCATCTCCTGTACCATGTCTGCAGTCTCTGACCATCTCCTGTACCATGTCTGCAGTCTCTGACCATCTCATCTTTTATCATGTCTGCAGTCTCTGAGGGGGAGCCAGTAGAGGAGTCAAGAGTGGGAGCGCCGCCAGATTGGGGATCACGAGAGAAGTCAGATGTGTGTGGACTGTGTAGCGGAGACTATCAGATAAAACCAAAGCCGCCAAGCTGGAGTTGCCTGACTGAGCCCTGCAGGGTGCACCTGAGAGGAGGTCAGTCTGAGGAGGGGTCACTGATGTAAAGGGGGGGGGGGGAGTGAACACAATAATGTAAGGGGGCACTGAAATAAAGGTTAAACCTTATATCAGTAACCCCCCTTACCTTAGTGTATTCACTCTGCGGAAGGTAATCTATGGTCACCAGAGTTCCCCCCACCGCATTAGAGTTCCGAATGTTCCCCTTTACATCAGAGTTTGCAGGATTTCCTCTTATACTGCAAGGGAGATACCGCAGAGCCCCCTCTTACATCCGAGTTCCCCCTTAGATCGTGATCTGTGGCATCGTCCTTTGCAAGGGAGAACTCTGCGAACTTTGATGTACTATAACGGGGAACTCAGTGCTGGCTGTGTTATATTAACCTGACCTTGATGTGAATAGAGAAATAGATTTTTTTGACTTTTGTTTAACTTAAACACATTGGTAATAGCACTAGCAACATGCTTATAGTTTAAATACTAATAGTTGCACAGTTTAGCACAGAAAACAGGCATTTTAGGTGTTTTTTTGAAGCGTCAGTAAAAATAAAAATGTGTGTTGTTCGTAATTTTTAGGCATCTTGCCAGTAAATTTCACTTGGGGAGGTTGGCAACACTGCTCCTGGGAACCCTAACAAAACATTCATGCCCAAGAATTGATCCAGGCCTTCTTCCGTAGTCACCCCCAGAAGTAAGTTCTCCTAGGCACCCGGAGAGTGCCCTTAAGGGGGGGGCACTGTCAGGGACATACTGCCCGCTTCAGAAGGCGCGCGCCAATGCAAATGCGTGATTCACTGACTTTGCACGCCGATGCGTGCGCATTAGACGTGCGTTGGCGCCCAACGGCCTATAAAAGACGTTACAGTGCAGTGGTACTGTTCCTTGCGGTTTGATCTGCTTCTGTTCCCTGTGTTCCTGATTCTGTGCCTGTATCATGTTCCTGTGTTTGACCCGGCTTCCTGACCTCGCTCCTATCTCCTGTCCTGGCCCTGGCTTGTTTGACCCTGCTCAGTTACCTGTCTGATCATCTGTTGCCAAGACCCAGCCTGGACTCTGACTACTCTCTGCCTGCCGTTTATTCTATTTACCTTGATGTGTATGACCTGGCTTGTCTGACTCCGCTGCTCTGCATACCTGCACCTGCTGACCTGCATCCGCGGCTCTGCACACCTGCACCTGCTGACCTGCATCCGCGGACCTGCACCTGCTGACCTGAATCCACTGCTCTGCGTACCTGCACCTGCTGACCTGCATCCGCTGCTCTGCTTCCCGGCACCTGCATCCGCTGCTCCAGCTTTCGCTTGACTTCACTACACCCAGCCGAGAGGACCAAGCAGGCACCCTTACCTCACCGCGCTCTTACCACCACTGTCCCCATTCCAGTGGTCTCCGAGCCGGGGTTGTACGGGAGGTCTCCCTTTGCATGTCAGGCTCACACCTAAGGTACGTGGCACTACCCTTTTCTGAGATGGCTGAAGCACCCTTTTCTTCTTTGGGTTCTCTAAAGCCTCCGCAGGGGTTGCAGGCTTTTCTATGGAGGAGAAGTTCTCTAAGAGGTGGAAAGCTCCGGCAGAGGATGCTGCAGTCTCTTCCCTGAATAAAAGTTATACTTGTCCGCTGGACAATGTTCAGGTGTTTAAGGATCCTGCGGATAAAAGGCTGGAGTCATTGCTTAAAGCCTCATTTTCTATGGCTGGTGCTGTTGCCCAGCCTGCGGTCGCAGTGATTGGTGTCTGTCAATCCCTTAGAGACAAGGTGATGCAGGTCGTTAAAGGAGAAGTGGTCCCTAGCAGACCTAGCAGATTTGCCTAAGGCTCTTTGTTTTGCGGTAGACACTATTAAGCATTCTATCCATTAGACGTCCCGCCTGGCCCTCATGCTAGTTCACATGCGGAGGGTCCTCTGGTTTAAGCATTGGTCAGCATAATTACCTTGTAAGAGGCTGCTGACTGGGTTCCCTTTTCATGGGGAAAGACTTTTTGAGGATGACTTAGATAAGTACATCCAGAAGACCTTCGTGGAAAAAAGTACCCTTCTTCCAGTTAAAAGAAGGAGTAGGCGTCCTTCATTTAAACGTTTGGCTTTTCCATCTCCCGGGGCAACAGCCTCCAGACAGTCTCGATGGCCTCCGCCGTCAGCCCCAAGAGGAAGGCCCCAGAATCAAGCTCAGGGCCAGAAAAAGTCTGCAAAGCAGGGCCCCAAGGCCTCCCTATGAAGGGGCGCCCCCACTCGATCGAGTGGGGGGAAGGCTTCGGCAGTTCGCAGGAGTGTGGCAGGAGGAAATCCAGGACATATGGATCATCTCCACAATATCTTTAGGATACAAACTAAAGGTTTCAAAGATTTCCTCCACCTCATTTCCCAAGATCGAGCATTCCCAAGGATCCTATAAAGAAGGGATCTTTATTTCAGGCACTAGACCATCTGCTGTCTCAGGGGGAGATCATAGAGACTCCCTTGGAAGAGAAGGGAGGGGGTTTTATTCAAATCTGTTCACAGTGCCAAAGCCAAACGGGGATGTCAGACCTATTCTAGATCTCAAAAGGTCTGAATCAATTTCTAAGCATCCGCTCATTTCGAATAGAATCAATCCGGTCAGTGGTAGCCACCCTTCAGGGAGGAGAACTTCTAGCATCCATAGACATCAAGGATGCGTATCTTCATGTCCCAATATTCCCCACTCATCAGAAATTTTTGTGGTTCGCAATAGAGTGTCATTTTCAGTTTGTGGCCTTGCCCTTCGGCTGGCCACTGCACCAAGGGTGTTCACAAAGGTGCTGGCACCACTTTTTGCAAAACTCAGGGCCCAGGGTATAGCATACTTGGACAACCTGTTACTGATGGATCAGTCCATAGCTGGACCAGAGTGTCGTCCGCACGGTCAGTTACCTAGAACGTCTAGGCTGGATTCTCAACCTAGAAAAGTCTTCCTTACGGTAAGCAAAAAGGCTGGAATATCTGGGTCTGCTTATAGATACATCCCGCAAAAGGGTGTTCCTACCCCAGGCAAAGGTCTGCGCTATAAGGGAACTGGTTCATGTGGTCAGGACAAAGGAGAGTCCCTCCATTCACCTTTGCATGAGGTTATTAGGGAAAATGGTAGCCTCATTCGAGACGGTTCCCTATGCTCAGTTCCATTCAAGGCAGTTGCAAGACCGCATCCTGTCTGTTTGGAGCAGGAAAGGCCAGGATCTGGATTGTCCAATGTGTCTGACTTCAAGCGTACGCCAGAGTCTCAATTGGTTGCTGGCCAGGAATTTACAGAAGGGGAAATCCTTCATACCAGTGATTTGGAGGATAGTAACGACTGACGCCAGCCTTTTGGGCTGGGGAGCAGTCCTGGAGGGAAATACCATCCAGGGAAGATGGTCGGAAGCCGAAAAATCCTTGCCCATCAGTATTCTAGAAATTCGGGCAGCACGTCTTTCCCTAAGGGCTTGGACAAACAGGTTGCGGGGCTATCCTGTCAGGATTCAGTCCGACAATGCCATAGCAGTGGCCTATATCAATCACCAAGGTGGCACCAAGAGCCGCGCGGCCCAGAAAGAGGTAAACCATATTCTAGCCTGGGCAGAAGAGCATGTATATATCTGCTATACTCATCCCGGGAGTGGAAAATTGTCAGGCAGACTTTCCAAGTCGCCAACAGCTGCTTCCAGGGGAATGGTCTCTGCACCCTGAGGTCTTTTTGGCCACATGTCCAAAATGGGGTACCCCGGACGTAGACCTATTAGCATCCAGATTCAACAGAAAGTTGGACAGGTTTGTGTCAAGGACAAGGGATCCGCTCGCATACGGGAAGGATGCCCTGGTAATTACCTGGGAGAAGTTCTCTCTGGTTTATGCATTTCCTCCAGTGCAATTGCTTCCGCGTTTTCTGCGCAGGATCAAGGGTGAACAGAAGCTGGTAATTCTAGTTGCTCTAGCATGGCCCAGGAGATCCTGGTATGCGGAGTTCGTGAGGATGGCAGTAAAAGGTCCTTGGACTCTTCCGTCCCATCCGGATCTGCTTTCACAAGGGCCAATATTCCACCCTGCCTTACAAACACTAAGTTTGACGGCTTGGCTGTTGAAACCATCGTTCTAAAAGAACAGGGACTTTCAGGCTCAGTACTAACTACCCTGTTATAGGGTCTGGAAGTCCTATGTGGCTTGGTGTGAAGGCAAGGGCTGGCATCCTCGCAAATGAGACATAGGAAGGGTTCTCGCCTTTCTACAGTTAGGAGTAGAGATGAAGCTAGCCTTGAGCAATATCAAAGGTCAGATCTCGGCCTTATCTGTTTTTTTTCCAAAGGCTGCTTGCCTTACATTTCCTTGTTCGGGCATTTATTCAGGGGTGACATGGATAAATCCCCCAGTTAGGTCACCTCTGTGCCCATGGGATTTAAACCTATTCCTGTCGGTTCTCCAGGAACCCCCCTTTGAGCCAATGGAGGAAGCTTCATTGCTCCTTGTGACAAAGAAATTAGTTTTTCTAGTGGCAGTCACTTCCGCAAGGAGGGTTTCTGAATTGGCAGCTTTTTCTTGTAAAGAGCCATTCTTGGTCATTCATAAGGACAAGGTGGTGTTACATCCTCGTCCATCTTTTTTACCGAAGGTAGTGTCTGGTTTTCATTTGAACCAGGATATTTCATTACCTTCATTTTTTCCAGAGCCATGTTTTGCAGAGGAAGAATTATTGCACTCTCTAGATGTAGTAAGGGCGGTCAATTTCTATCTGAAGGCTACTGCCCAGTTTCGAGAATCTGACGCTTTGTTTTACCAGAGGGCCCCAGAAAGGGGCAGGCAGCGTCAAAGTCCACCATTTATAGTTGGATTCGTCAAAATATTACTCAGGCTTACGAGTTAAAGGGGAAGATTCCGCCTTTTCGTCAAAGAGCGCACTCTACCAGGGCAGTTAGTGCTTCTTGGGTAGTTTGTCACCAAGCCTCTGTGGCTCAGGTTTGAAAGGCCGCAACATGGTCAGCAGTACATACATTCACGAAATTCTACCAGGTGGATGTAGGTCAGCAAGAGGACGCCGCCTTTGGGCACAGTGTTCTGCAGGCAGCAGTTTAGATCCTCACGTCTGACAGCGGTTTGCTTGTTTGTGTGTCTCCCTCCCCTCAGAAGGCATTGCTATGGGACATCCCATACAGTAATTACTATGGTGCTCTGTGTCCTGTGATGCACGATAAAGAAAATAGGATTCTTATAACAGCTTACCTGTAAAATCCTTTTCTTGGAGTACATCACGGGACACAGAGGTCCCTCCCCTCTTATTTGGGATATTTATATATTACTTTGCTACAAAACTGAGGTACTCCTGGTATGGGAGGGATTATATAGGGGGAGGACTTCCTGTCTTGATCATGCCAGTGTCTATCACCTGAAGGTGGGCGTATAACCCATACAGTAATTACTATGGTGCTCTGTGTCCCGTGATGTACTCCAAGAAAAGGATTTTACAGGTAAGCTGTTCTAAAAATCCTATTTTTTACTTTTTGCTATATTATCCCAATTTGTAAAAAACAAAAACAATTTTTTTCCTCAGTTAAGGCCGATATGTATTCTTCTACATATTTTTGGCAATTAAAAAAAAAAATCGCAATAAGCGTATATCGATTGGTTTGCGCAAAAGTTATAGCGTCTACAAAACAGGGGATAGATTTATGGCTTTTTTTTTTTTTTACTAGTAATGGTGGCGATCTGCGATTTTTATCGTGATTGTGACATTGGGGCGGACATATCCAACACATTTTTGTGACCATTCACATTTATACTGCGATCAGTGCTATAAAAATGCACTGATTACTGTGTAAATGCAGGGAAGGGGTTAACACTAGGGGGCGATCAGGGGGTTAATTGTGTTACCTAGGGAGTGATCCTAACTGTAGGGGGAGGGGACTCACAAGGGGAGGAGACCGATCGGTGTTGCTCTGTACTGGGAACACATCATCGGTCTCCTCTCACCTGACAGGACGTGGATCTGTGTGTTTACACACACAGATTCACGGTCCTGCTCTGTTATCCGGCAATAGCGGGTGCCCGGTGGACATCGCCCCCTAGATGGCTGGGAAGCCCGGGACGTCATATGATGCCCGCCCAGGATGGGAGATCCCTCCTGCGGACGTCATATCACTATGGGCGGGTAGGAAAGTGGTTAAATGGAAGGCAACGCACTGAAATATACGGCGTTACACTTGCAGTAACGCACTGAAATATACTGCATTAAAGTGTGCACTAACGCACAGAAATGTAATGCATTAAACCAGGGCTCAAAATTTCAAGTCCTGAGCTACTAGTCAGGTCTCAAGGGTTACTTGCCACCAGTTGCCCCACCCCTAATCACACCATCATAAATTATCTCATGAATTGACACTTAAATGTTTTATGCAGAATTAAAGCGGAGCTCCACCCTAAAGTGGAACTTCCGCTCTTTGGAACCCTCCCCCCCTCCGGAATCACAATTGACACCTTTCAGGGGGAGGGGGGTGAAGATACCTGTCTAAGACAGGTATTTTCACCCACATCCGGGATTCCTCTCTGCGGGAAATCTGCGGGAAGCACGTCACTTCCTGCAGAATACCCGTAGTGTTCTGGGAGACACTCGGCTCCCAGAACACAGGAGGACCAGTCAGAACGGCTCAGCGCGACTCGCGCATGCGCCGTCGGGAACCGGGCAGTGAAGCCGCAAGGCTTCACTTCCTGGTTCCCTCATCGAGGATGGCGGTGGGGGCAGCAGAGTGGCGAGCTATCACTCGTCCTCTGCTGCAAGCGTCGCTGGACTCCAGGACAGGTAAGTGTCCTAATATTAAAAGTCAGCAGCTGCTGTAGCTGTAGCTGCTGACTTTTAATATTTTTTTTCCGGCGGAGCTCCGCTTTAAGTTACAAAAAATAGGATTTTTATAACAGCTTACCTGTAAAATCATTTTCTTGGAGTACATCACGGGACACAGAGTCTTGTTAATTACTTAATGGGTTATATCTCACCTTCAGGTGCTGGACACTGGTGTGATCAATTAGACAGGAAGTTTCCTCCCTATATAACCCCTCCCCATTGTTTTTGTAGCAAAGCAATAAGTGTTCCAAAATCCTCAAATAAGAGTGATGTACTCCAAGAAAAGGATTTTACAGGTAAGCTGTTACAAAAATCCTATTTTCTTTATCGTACATCACGGGACACAGAGCCTTGTTAATTACTTAATGGGATGTCCCAAAGCAATGCTTAACCTGAGGGGAGGGAGACACAGATCAAAAGCAGACCGCCATCGGACGTGAGGACCTACAGTATACTGCTGCCTGCAGCACACAGCGCCAAAAAGCGGCATCCTCTTGCCGTCTTACATTAACCTGAAAGAAATTAGTGAACGTATGCATCGACGACCAAGTTGCGTCCTTGCAAATCTGAATCATAAAGGCTTGGTAATGCACCGTGCATGAAACGCTTACTGTCCTGGTAGAGTACACCCCAAAAGAAACAGGGGGAAACCCTCTCTTTAAACCACAAGCCTGAATAATAACCTGATGAATCAACATTGAAACAGTTGATTTAGACGCTGCCTGCCCTTTCCTGGGGCCTCCTGGTAGCGCAACAAACATCAGTTTTCCGTATGAGGTGGTGAGGGGAGTGCAGGTAGGCCAAGACAGTTGGTGGTTATAGGGGATTCTATAATCAGAAGGACTGATAGAATAATTTGTCGCCAGGATCGCCTCAACCGAATGGTTTGCTGTCTCCCTGGTGCCAGGGTTCGGCATGTGGTGGACCGGGTGGATAAATTACTGGGAGGGGCTGGGCATGACCCAGCTGTCTTGGTCCACGTTGGAACCAATGACAGTATACATGGAAGGTGGAGGCTCCTTAAGAATCAATTTAAAAAACTAGGCTGCAAGATGAAGGCAAGGACCTCCAAGGTGATATTCTCTGAAATATTGCCTGTGCCATGTGCAACACAGGAAAGGCAGGGGGAGATTAGAGAGCTGAATGCATGGCTAAAGACCTGGTGTAGGGAGGAGGGATTTGGGTTTCTAGAGCACTGGGCTGACTTTTCATTGGGGTGCAGCCTATATGCTAAAGACGGTTTGCACTTGAATGGAAGGGGGTCTGCTGTGCTGGGGGAGAGGTTTATGGGAAGGCTGGAGGAGTATTTAAACTAGGTTTGAGGGGGGAGGGTGAACTAGAATTACATCGGGCACACAGGTCAGTTAGTGGTCAGACATTAATGGAGAGTGGAATGGGGATAGATGGGGGGAGGGTTATGGCAGGTGACAAGAAAGTTCCCATGTTGCAAACAGCCATTGGAAACTATAGTGCCATTTGTACTACTAAAAATTATATGAAAAATACCAGAGAAAAATGTAATACATTAAAGTGTTTGTTCACCAATGCCAGAAGTCTGCCAAGCAAAATGGGTGAGTTGGAAGCTCTGGTGCATGAGGAGAGCTATGACGTAATCGGTATTGCTGAAACATGGCTTCAATCCTCACATGACTGGATTATTAATATTCCTGGCTATGCACTCTTTCGGAGAGACAGGGCAAAAAGGAAAGGTGGCGGGGTCTGTCTCTATGTGAGAAGTGATCTCAAAGCGAGTGTGAAAGAGGACCTGGTTGATGGAGAGTGTGATGAGGCTGAAGCATTATGGGTGGAACTGCATACAGATGTGCGTAGTTCAAAGTTAATCATTGGAGTTTGTTATAGACCACCCAATGTTAATGAGGAGGTGGAGACTCAGCTCCTTGCACAGATGGAAAGGGCTGCAAGGGCTGGGACAGTGGTAATAATGGGGGATTTTAACTACCCAGAAATTGACTGGAGTAATGGCACTGCTGGGACAGTTAAAGGGCAAAAATGTATAAGCCTATTGCAGGACAATTTTATGGTCCAGATTATTGAGGCCCCAACTAGGAATGATGCTCTGTTGGACCTGGTAATCTCAAACCATGCAGAGCATATTACTAATGTTCAGATAAAGGAACACCTGGGTAGCAGTGACCATAACATGATTTCATTTGATGTTAGCTGTAAGCAAGAAATACATGCAGGAAGGATAAAAACACTTAATTTCAATAAAGCAAATTTTCCAAGGATGAGGGCTGCTCTCCAGGACTTAGACTGGGAGAGAATATTGGCATCAATGGGCACAGAACAGAAATGGGAATTCTTCAAAAAGACTGTTTGTGAACTCACTGCAAAGTATATTCCCATGGGCAATAAGTTTAAAAGGCTAAAAATAAAACCTATGTGGCTCACAGTTAAAGTTAAAAAAGCTATAAACAATAAGAAAAGCGCTTTTAAAAAATATAAAAATGAAGGAACACTAGTGTCGTTTAAATGTTACAAAGAATATAACAGGATATGTAAAAAGGAAATCAAGGATGCAAAAATTCAAAACGAACGACAGATTGCAAAAGATAGTAGGACAAACCCCAAAAAATTCTTCAAATATATTAATAGTAAAAAGGTCAAGTCTGAGCATGTAGGCCCTTTACAAAATAATCTAGTGTGGGTGACTGGGGACAAAGAGAAGGCTAATTTATTAAATACTTTCTTCAGCTCTGTGTATACAATGGAGCATGGGGGAGTTCATGTCCATAATGGGGGTGGTAGTGACACAGCCTCAAATCCACAATGGCTCAAAAGTGATATGGTCCAGAAATATTTAGACAGAATAAAGGTGGATAAAGCACCTGGACCAGATGGCATACACCCACGGATCCTAAAAGAATTGAGCTCTGTAATTTCAAAGCCATTGTATCTAATTTTTAGGGACTCATTAATGACAGGAATAGTACCACTGGATTGGCGCAGGGCCAATGTGGTGCCTATATTTAAAAAGGGAACAAAGTCTTTACCAAGTAACTATAGACCTGTTAGTTTAACTTCCATAGTTGGGAAGATACTGGAGAGATTAATAAAAGACCACATAGATGAGTTCTTGCTGGAAAAAAACTATTTAAGCAACAGACAGCATGGATTCATGAAAGACAGAAGTTGTCAGACAAACCTGATTTCTTTTTATGAAGAGGTAAGTAAAACCTTGGACAGAGGCGTGGCTGTGGACGTGGTATACTTGGATTTTGCAAAAGCGTTCGATACAGTTCCCCACACACGGCTCATGTGTAAGGTAAAGTCTACAGGATTGGAAATATCAGTTTGTAAATGGATAGAAAACTGGCTAAAAGACAGAATTCAGAGAGTAGTAGTTAATGATTCTTACTCTGAATGGTCTAAGGTTATCAGTGGTGTACCCCAAGGTTCAGTGCTGGGACCCTTACTTTTTAATATCTTTATAAATGATATTGGGTCTGAGATCAAAAGTAACATTTCTGTCTTTGCAGATGACACCAAGCTATGCAGTGGAATAACGTCCTTACAGGATGTCGCCAATTTACAAGCCGACCTCAATGCTCTGTCTAATTGGGCGACTATGTGGCAGATGAGGTTTAATGTTGATAAATGTAAAGTTATGCACTTGGGGGCTAAGAATATGCATGCATCATACATACTAGGGGGAATACAACTGGGGGGATCCGTAGTGGAGAAGGATCTGGGGGTTTTGGTAGACCATAAGCTCAATAATGGCATGCAATGCCAAGCTGTGGTTTCCAAAGCGAGCAAAGTCCTTTCTTGTATTAAGAGAGGTATGGTCTCCAGAGAGAGAGACATCATTTTGCCCCTGTACAAATCATTAGTAAGGCCTCATCTGGAATACGCAGTTCAGTTTTGGGCACCAGTTCTCAAAAAGCATATCGGGGAACTGGAGAAAGTGCAGAGAAGGGCAACCAAACTGATAAGAGGCATGGAGGAGCTCAGCTATGAAGAAAGATTAGAGGAACTGAATTTATTCACTCTTGAGAAGAGGAGAATAAGGGGGGATATGATTAACATGTACAAATACATAAGGGGTCAATATAGTGAACTTGGTGATGAGTTATTCACTTTACGGTCAACACAGAGAACAAGGGGGCACTCTTTACGTCTAGAAGAAAAAAGATTTCATCTCCAAATGCGGAAAGGTTTCTTCACAGTAAGAGCTGTGAAAATGTGGAACAGACTCCCTGCAGAGGTGGTTCTGGCCAGCTCAGTAGATTGCTTTAAGAAAGGCCTGAATACTTTCCTAAATGTACATAATATAACTGAGTACTAACAGTTCTAGGTAAAGTTGATCCAGGGTAAATCCGATTGCCTCTCGGGGGCTCAGGAAGGAATTTTTTCCCCTGCTGTAGCAAATTGGATCATGCTCTGCTGGGGTTTTTTGCCTTCCTCTGGATCAACTGTGGGTATAGAATTGGGTATATGGGATTGCACGATATTTTTTTTATTTTATTTTAGTTATTTTTTTATGGTTGAACTGGATGGACTTTGTCTTTTTTCAACCTGACTAACTATGTAACTATGTAACTATGTATCTGAGCAGCCACTTCAGATAGGCCTTGACTGCTCTCACCATAACGAGAGAGTGTAACCATTTTAGTAGCTGATTTGATCACTGCCTGCCCATTTCTAAGGTGTTCTGACAGCACAACAGAATGTCAGTTTCCTGTATCTAAAACCTTCAGATAGATTTTTAACTGATCTCATCAATATTGAGAGAAAAGTAATACATTTCCTTCCATAGAATAAGGTTCTGGAAAAAAGGAAGGCAAGAAACATCTTGATTCAAATGAAAACTGGATCCTTTTGGAAAAAGGGCTGGGTGAGGATTCGATCATCACCCTATCCTTAAGAATACTGTAATTAAGCATGGCTCTATACAAAGGAAATCTGCCAACACTGAAACTCTCTTGCGGAGGCTACCGCAAGCTAGAACACCAATTTCCTTGTGAGAAGGATGAAGGGAAATATGGTGCATCGGCCCAAGGTGCCGCCTTTGTAAGTCGACAAAACTAGACTCAACCCCCGGGCACAAGGGCACCCTAACTGGCGGACTTGTACGCGTTACCCCTTGTATAAAGGCCCGGATCAAAGAGTGTAAAGCAAGCAGCCTTTGAAAAACACTGACTAGGCCGAGATTCGACCCTTGATGGAACTTAAAGTGGTGTTCCGGCCGAAATTACACTTTTTAAATAAAAATACCCCTAGAATACACAAGCTTAATGTATTCTAGTAAAGTAAGGTCCGTTTTGTTAGGTTATTACAGCATTTAGAAAGTTTATAAACTAGAAATAGACTGTGGCCATCTTAAGTGTGGGCATCTAAAGCCAGACTGTATGTCTTCCTGGATTTCAGGCTTGCAAATCTCACACAAGCAGTGTAATAGGTTGTAATAGGTTTCAGTTTCATGTTTCCTTTTCTCTCCAGTGTCATAGCAAGTTGCCACCCCCTATTTACGTAAACATCTCCTCCCCTCCTCCCTCCAGTATGTACAAGCAATATTATCCTAGAAATACAGAAATCTGCTGCTAAAGGTAAGAGCTTTAAAAATATCCTAATTGTAAACTAAATCATTTGTTTCTGTGCAGATATATCTACATAATAAGATATTTTATATATATATATATATATACATATATATGTGTGGCGGTGTTCCCCCACCTTCTCCCCTCTCTTTATGGCTGTATGACTCGTCTAGGGGTATCTGGGAGAAAGGGGAAAGATGTACACCACCAGCTCGGCTCTCTGATGTAGTATGCAGAGATATGAGCTAACCGTTTTATGCCAGAGCCTCAGCTTCTCCTATGGAGGATGATTGTCACTGTCACTGACAGGGACACTTAGCTTCCAGTAACACGAGTTCCACACCAATAAAAGTCGAACACTGTTTTATTTGCTTTGATCAATAGGTAGGCTGGTTGAACTTTAAAAGAACAGACAGGGTGTGGGAAAGAGTAGGTCCAGGCACAACACAATGAATAAAGTCTCTCCTGTTCTGTTTAGTGCAAACAGGCTTGGCGCACAGTCGCTGCCACCGACTGTGAACTTGGTCCCTGCCACTGACCTGGGTGAACGTTGAGGCCTCTGCCACAGGCCTTGTATGAGACCTGCCACTGACCTGATGAAGATGGGTCTCTGCCACAGACCATAAGAACATGAAATACCTCCTTTAGGACAAACGACCCCTGTCAGGGGAAGACATCCATCCGTACGGTCACCAAAGGCCTCCACCGTCACCAGCCAATGCTGCGTCACCTCTCCGGTCCCTTACGCCCTGGATTCAGCCACCCAATACCGGGGGCACCTTAGGAATGCTTCGCCCTTGCGGGACCCAGTCAAAAGGTACTGGGCCCCAGGCCTCCTTGTGAAGTACCTCACCCCAGGCTGAAGGTGCCTCGGATGGAACTCGACTCCACGCGCCCTGGCCAAGGGCGCCTGGGCACAGACTAACCACAGCAGCCTCCAGGCCGAAGGTGCCTTGGGAATGGACCTTGTGCGCAAGATGTCTGCCCCTTTATATCCTCTCCCAGCAGGCACAGCGAGTTCCCCGCCCCGCCGTACTACTGCCGCAAGAGGACACAAAGGGCACGGCGCTAGAATGGCAGTTCAACCCCGGTTCCAGGTGACAGCGCCACCTAGGGACCGCAGGGAACATGACACCATTCATACCTCCCACACTCCAAATTGTCCATAAATTCCCAAAAAAATCAATGTATCTGGGCCATCTATGGCCCAGATACGCCCCTCTAAATTTGACACATGCTACATATATATATATATATATATATGTGTATATATATATATATGTATGTATATATATATATATATATATATATATATATATATATATATATAAAATATCTTATTATGTAAATATATCTGCACAGAAACAAATGATTTCGTTTACAATTAGGATATTTTTAAAGCTCTTACCTTTAGCAGCAGATTTCTGTATTTCTAGAATAATATTGCTTGTACATACTGGAGGGAGGAGGGAAGGAACACATGTCCCCCAGCACAGCACATGTCCCCCAGCACAGCACATGTCCCCCATCACAGCACATGTCCCACTAAACATGTCCTCCAACACAGCACATGTCCCACTAAACATGTCCCCCAACACAGTACATGTCCCCCAGCACAGCACAGCACATGTCCCCCAGCACAGCACATGTCCCCCAGCACAGCACATGTCCCCCAGCACAGCACATGTCCCCCAGCACAGCACATGTCCCCCAGCACAGCACATGTCCCCTACCACAGCACATGTCCCCCAGCACAGCACATGTCCCCTACCACAGCACATGTCCCCTACCACAGCACATGTTCCCTACCACAGCACATGTCCCCTACCACAGCACATGTCCGACTGCACAGCACATGTCCGACCGCAGAGCACACGTCCCACAACACAGCACATGTCCCACAACACAGCACATGTCCCACAGCACAGCACATGTCCCACAGCACATGTCTCACCGCACAGCACATGTCCCACCGCACAGCACATGTCCCACCGCACAGCACATGTCCCACCGCACAGCACATATACC
The DNA here is from genome assembly GCA_029206835.1 of Rana muscosa. Lineage (NCBI taxonomy): Eukaryota > Metazoa > Chordata > Amphibia > Anura > Ranidae > Rana > Rana muscosa. The sequence goes on from CM055122.1 coordinate 349,098,116, forward strand.
TCCGCACATTGCCACCATCACGCTGCCACTGTGCCCAACACACTGCTGCTTTTGACCCCCAGGATTAGCCCCAACACTTACCGCTCTCAAATAGAGATTTCTTTGACAATAAAACGACTTAGCCTCCGCTGACGATGTCAATCCTTTGGATGCTAAAGACTGGCAAACAAAGGCGGGCTTCCCTTACTTAAAATGTCGCCGGGCGTCGAAGTGGCCATCGCGGCCGCCGGGCACGTGCATCGGGTACCCAGCAACGCGGCGGGCGCGCGCGCCCCCTAGCTTGTTTTAAAGGCAGGACGTCATATGACGTCCTGTCAGAATGAGAGTGTCTTCCGCCCGCCGTCATTTGACGGTGGGCGGTGGACAAGGGGTTAAGCACTACTGTTTGGAAAAGTACCCTTGTGAGACCAAGGATTTTTGTGTGATCAGGCACCCTTGTGCAATCCAGCATCTTTCTTGCAATTAAGCATCTTTATAGGATTTTAGGCATCTCTGAGAAAACAAGCCACTCCGTGCGATCAAGTGTTCTTGGGTATCCAAGGACTTTTGTGAGATCAAGCACCTTTGTGCGACCCCGCATCTTTATGCAATCAAGCATCTTTATGCGATTTTAGGCATTTCTGTGCAAACAGGCCTCTTTGTGCGACTTAAGCACTTTAATGTGACCAAGCTTCCTCATGCGACTATGTAAAAACATGTCAATTTATACAAACAGAAAACATGCATCTTTATGTGTACAACAATAAACACGTTCTGTTACTTGTTTTTTACCCCACAAGCATTCAGTACATTCCTTTATGTATTTAATGCAAAACATGTGGACTGGTAAGAGGAAGTTATCCTCCACAAACGTGCGTTTCCGCATCATGCAATTCAGCTTTTGTGCTTTAGCAACAATGTGCACCAGCAACTGTGCACCCCAGTAGTTTGTGCGTTTGGCTAGCCTGAAAGCCAGCACCTGTATAAGGATCCCGGGGAGGTTTTCTAGCAACCTATACTCCTCAGAAAAAAGTTTTTAGGAGGAGAAAAAAACAGCTTATGTGGGTGCCCAACCGGCAGAAATAAACTGTTGCAGTAATGGACTGGGAAGATACAAGAAACCTATGGGAATTTAAAAAAAACCCAAGGAGGAGACAGAGGCTTCGGCCGTCTAGGCTGAGGGTAAGTTATACGCTGCATAAATCTCTGTAAAAGACTGCAGCTGCAACTTCAGAGCTTGTGAGGCTTCTGATACCTCCGCCTCGTCAGATTGCACCTGTTCCCTGTCTCCTGATGGTGAACTTTCATCATCAGACCATTTATCCTCTTGTTTGAGGATTTAGAGCAGGGGGAGGTGCGCACCCTGTTTTCTGCTCTTTTGTGAGGATGCTGCGATTATAGCAGTTAACCTCTCTTATAAACCAACAAATGCAACAAAAAAAAAAGAGACCAAAATGACATATGCAGAGTGACTGCAATGTTGGGGGAGGCTGCAATGCCTGACAGGGCCAATGCTCATCCTGTGCTCATCCTCAAGTCTCTCAGGGGAGGATGGTATCATGCAGGCATGATTAGGGCTGCCAGATCCAGATGGTGATACCTTGGTGCCCCTTTTTTTTTAAATTAAATGTAATTAATTTAAAAGGCTCTGTGTCCCGTGATGTACTATAAACATTGCAGCCTCACCGTGCCCCTATTGCAGCCTCGCCGTGCCCCACATTGCAACCTCACTGTGCCCACATTGAAGCCTGACTGTGCCCAACATTGCAGCCTGACTGTGCCCCACATTGCAGCCTGACTGTGCCCCACATTGCAGCCTGACTCTGCCCCACATTGCAGCCTGACTCTGCCCCACATTGCAGCCTGACTCTGCCCCACATTGCAGCCTGACTCTGCCCCACATTGCAGCCTGACCGTGCCCCACATTGCAGCCTCACCGTGCCCCACATTGCAGCCTTACAGTGCCACCATTGCAGCCTTACAGTGCCACCATTGCAGCCTTGCCAGGGTGGAGGAAGTGAGAGGGGTGGCCGGATCATGACTGGAGTTAGGGGAGAGCCGCGGGATCACCGAGCGTTAAAACACACCGCAACCGCTTACAGTGAAACTGTCTCCGCTCTGCTCACTCACACAGCCCCGCCTCCTCCTAACCCTGCGCCTGTAATAGACAGAACATGGGTCCATGCTGGCATGAATTCTGTCTATTACAGGCGCGGGGTTAGGAGGAGGCGGGGCTGTGTGAGAGTGAGCAGAGCGGAGAGTTTCAATGTAAGCTGTTACAGCGTGTTTTACCGTTCGGTGATCCCGCGGCTCTCCTCTAACTCCATGCACTCTTCCTCCGGGAGAACGGCTCCCGATCAACCCCGCCCACCGGCGGTGCTCGCCCCCCCACTCCCAGGCAGCCCAGCTTCTTGCCAGCCCTCATTTTCCACTCGCAAAATGCGAGTAGAAATTTTGAGGGCTGCGTTAAACGGCATGTAACGCACCGAAATATACAGGCGTTAAACAGCACGAAACGCACTGAAATATAAGGCGCTAAATGGAAGGTAAAGCAACGAAATGTACAGTGTAAAACCTGCAGTAACGCACTGAAATATACTGCATTAAGCGTGCACTAACGCATAGAAATGTAACGCGTTAAAGGGCACGTAACGCACTGAAATATATACAGTGTTAAACTTGCAGTAATGCACTGAAATATACGGCGTTAAATGGCACGTAATGGACTGAAATATAGTGCGTTAAACTTGAAGTAACGCACTAAAATAAACTGCGTTAAACGGCATGTAACAAACTGAAATATATGGCAATAAACTTGCAGTAATGCAATGAAATATACTGGGTTAAAACGGTCACTACACTCACACTGACTGAACTAACCCTAGATTCACACTAGTTAGAAGGCTGGCCGCAGGCTAGCCTGAATTTGTAGGAGGAGTCTGAGGGCTATTTATCCCCCCTCCTCTCTCCTCTCCTGTGTCAGCGGGGTTTCTGGGTCCAGCCATGACGTCATTTCCGGGTTTCGCGTCACTTCCGCTTTTCGTCACTGTGCGGCGGTCGGCTGCAGGAGTCGGGGCCAAGCCTTCTTGTTCCAGGATGCATGCCAGGTTTTTCATTCAGGGGGGCCGCCCGCCCGCCCGCCGCCACTGCTTTGGCTTACGCCGGGCTGCATTGGGGGCACCCAGCATCGGTGGGAGGACCGCCCGCTCTTTCTTCCACACTCAAGCCGGGCGTCAGGGGGGGTGACTCCTTCTCCTTCACTCCTTCTACTCATACCTCCCGCTCGACTGCTTATTTGCTTATTCTCCTGGTGCGCACGCTAGGTGTCAGGGAGAGAGGGGGGTGTTGGTTGTCCTGGTATAGTATCTCCGGATGGTTTCCTCTCCCGGGCTCACGCTGCACATCGTGGGTGGGGTGGGGTGGGGGGGCGCTCGCCAGCTACCTACCTTTTTCTCCGGTGCTCATGCCGGCTGTATCGGGGGGCCGTCCGCTTCTCCCGGGGTACACACCGGGCATCATTGAGGGGGGGCCGCCCGCCACCTACCCTATCTTGCTCATGGGGGGGCGCACCTCGGCTGTTCCTAGCTTAGTCTCCGGAATCTGCCTTGCACCCCGCCTGGCTGCTCGCTTGCGCCGTTTTTCTCCACCTTGGGGCCTTAGTTTTTACCCCCAGCCTGCTGTTGTTTCCGGCACAGGTGCTGGGGGAATGTTCCTTGTCCCCACCGAGGCTCCATCCAGTTTCATCCCGCATGGTCGGGGGGGCCACCTGCCATCCACCCACTCCTCCTCCAAGCTCACTCAGGCATCTGCAGGGCTGCCCGCTCGTCCACTCCTCCTTCCGGGCTCACCCTGCTTCATGAGGAGAATCCATCCATCCACTCCTCCCAGGTTATTGCGGGCAGCTTAGGGGGGGGCATCCATCCATCCACCCTCCCTCTCCGCCGAGGCCCCACCCGGGTGCTCGCGGTGGGGGGGGCGTCCAGCATCCAGGTTTCCTTCTGGCATCATGGAGGCCGCCCGTCTGCTTCTCCGGGGCTCACGCCGGGGGAGGGGGTCCATCCTTCCATCCACCTACTTAACTTCCCAGCAAGGTCGGCCGGGAGTCTAGTGGTGGTTCACTGCACCAGTGGAGGGGGACACCTGTCAGATGGTGAGTATTCCCACATGGTGCATTGTTCGGGTCGTATCGCACAGGTAGGTCGCACCCCACTGACATTGCCTTATGTTTTGTCTCAGGGAGTGTCATTGTGTTCATCTTTCTGCATCCTCATACGTTTCCACGTATCTATCACTGTACATGTTTATGCAGGGGGGGGTCTGTGTCAGGGGAGTCTGTCCGCTCACTCCTCCCCTCACTCACGGGACTCGTTCGGCTTATCCTGTTCGCCAGGCAGCATGGGGGGGACGACGTCAGTTACCCTTCCCACACCTCCGAGCGCTCGCTCCTCTGGGCTCATTCTGGCTGGCGGCCGCCGTGAGGCGGGACGTATGGGAGGGGGACCATCCTCCTGCCCTGCTTATTCCTCCCGGTGCTCGCCGGGCAGCAGTGAGGCGGGGGTGGCGGCTTCAGCTGTGGTTACTGGTTTGGATGGGAGAGGGGGGGTGGGGGGCTGCACGGCAGGGTGGCCTTGGCATTCAGATTTTGGTCCAGGTTATCCCATCCCCAGATCCTCAGCTATGCCAGTGAGGATATGCTTGGCTGGGTGTGTCCTTGCATGGCTCTGTGAGCCAGGGGTGCAAGCCAGCCGAATCTTGGCTCGGACCCAGTCTACCTTGGGGGTCACTGGTGGTATTTTCAGTTTGCTGGGCTGTGTTGGGCTTACGGGGGGCGTCTGTCCACTCACCTCTCCAGGGGTACGCTGGCAGCATGGGGGGGGGCTGTCCACCATTTCTCCGGGGTTACCCTAGCAGCTTGGGAGGGGTTGTCCACCCACGTCTCCACAGGTCATGTCTGGCAGTTTTCCGTGCGTTATTCTGGGGGTGTCCTGACTTGGCTCTGCAAGCCGGGGGGGCTAGCCAGCCGCATCTTGCTCAGGTATCCAGTCTACCTTGGGGTCTCTGAGCCAGGGGTAGGGGGATGCGGTTCAGGTAAGGGGGGCTGTTTGGTGGAGAAGCTTCACTTCCACGATTGTTCGGGTATTCATGCGTCACGTGGTTTCTGTCTGGCGGCAGCATGTTGCTTTCAGCGGCCTGTGAGCGTTTTGCTGTCATGGCTTTTCCGGTCATGGCGTGTTCCTGTCGCAGCGTTTTCCTGTCATGACGTTTTTCCTGTCAGCTTGTGCAGGTTTCAGCTTACACCGGTAGCTGTTTTCTTCTTCATTCAGTTCCGTACCATCTTACTTCCGTAGGTTTCATCGTACTTTTGTAGGTTCTTGCATTCCTGGTTCAGTTGGCTAGGTTGCACATCTCGGTTTCTGTCAAGACTACAGATCCTTACGGGCCCAGGTTTTTTCGTTGGTCTTGTTCTTTGACCACAATCTTCTCGCCTGTTACGTTACGTCATACATTTGCGGTCGTTTAATTTCATTGGCAGGACTACCCACCACGGTCTGTGGGTACTCAGGTCCTCAGGGTTCAGTTTCTACGATCTGTCATTGCGAAACAGTTTCCTTGCGCTCACTCACGCCACACGCCGGGGGGGGGACGTTTTTCAGGTTCATTCATACTATGGTCCCACCTTCACTGCTTATGTCTTCGCTCGGGGGTTGGTACAGAGGGGGTGGTGTTCTGTCTTAGCATATTTTACCCCAGCGTGTTTCTGTATAGCAGGTCAGCCAGTCCTAGCATGTTCTGTCATAACTTGGCGGTGCCGTGCAGTCACCGCTCGCACCCACAGCCGTTGCAGCGTTGTTTGTTTTCCTTGTCTCGTCACTTTTCGTTCAGGTTCTTGCATACCAGGGGTAGTTAGCCAGGGTGCGCATCTCAGGATCTGTCACGTCTACAGATCCATACAGGCTGAGGTTTTGTTTTTAATTGGTTGTTGACCACAATCTTCTCGCCTGTATACCATACGTCATACGTGCACGTTCATTCTTACGCCTATACAACCACTACCCACCACGGTCCGTGGGTACATCGGCCCTGAGTGTTTCGTTTTTAATTACCTGTCTCTGCGCGGCAGGTTACTCTGGCTCACTTACTACATACGCTAGGGTGGTTTCTGTCGTCAGGTCTATTCACGCGCTGAGGTCTGGTCATTTCTGCTCACATCTTTGTCCCAGGCAGGTACAGAGGGGTGGTGTCTTGTGTCTGGTTGTCTGTTGTCTTTTTCTTTGTATGTTAGGGTTGGGGGTAGGCTGCACGTTTCGGCGGCATCACAGGCAGGTTCATCCCTTCCACTCCATGTGGTGGTTTCTGACCGGGGTGGTACTCCGCCGGTGGGGAGTTGGTCGTTCTTGGCTCTGCGTGGCGGTGAGTCATCTCAGGGGTTTCCTTTTTCCAGCCACTACCGGGTAGGCGGTACATTTCAGTTTGTTTCCGGTTCTGTCCTAGATACCAGCACGTTGCATGCTCTGGGCCATATTCTTAGCGCAGTTGGAGGCGGGCCAGTCAGGCTCCCCATGGCCTCTCATGTTCACTGGACAGGTTGTATGTGTTCTAACTCTCTTGGGCAGGGTGTCAGCACACCCCAGCTCCTGCATTTCGGCAGGCAATTCAGCATCTCCTTGGTTCCGGGTTTGGCAAGCCTTCGGTTCTACAGGCCCAGCCAGTCCCGAGGGGAGCTCACTGTCACTCGGGTAGGTTGGGTCATGACATGTCTGGTTCTGTGCGGTCATCGGGGCGTATAGTCTCAGCGTGTTGACATCGTCCATCCACTCCTGCAACACTTCTTTTAGGTATCCGGCTCTTAGACCCCCCTTCACTCCTGTCAGTTTGTCCTTTTTGGCATCTCTCCCTCTCACGTCCCCTTACCATGTATGGACGGTTAGGCCAGGGGTTGTAGGTATTCACGAAGATACTCATCTTTCATCCTGGTGGCTGGGCACAACCCTTGCATTATTCCCCGGGGCTCCTCGGGACAGCCTTGTTCCGTTTCTCCCAAGTGTCCGCTCGCCACTAGCGGTTCATTCCCATGTCCATGTTTTCGGGTGAAGGCTTATCCAGTCAGGTACGGGAGAGTCGGTTGGTTTCTGGGCGGGTTTTCAAGTTCTGTCGGATGGGGCCCTTCTAGTCTTCGTTCTTAGGTCGCTGGTTTCTGCTATCGTAACGGATACTTACCAGTCCCAATTACTGACGTCATCCAGACGGTTTGTTACCTGCCCTTCTTCTTTTCCAAACTCACCTAGTCCGGGTCTTTTTGCCCACTTTTAGGCATACTGACCAGCAGGCTATGGCACAACTCAAGCCTTGGGTAGTTAGGGTATCACATTCTCAAGGGTAGACTCTGACTATTCACTAGTGAAGACTCTGACTACAAATATAAAGATGAATGGTGGTCACTACACTCACACTGACTGAACTATCCCTAGATTCACACTAAACTGACAATAGAATCACAATAGCACACTATAGCACACTGTCTAATAACAGTTAACAGAGCCCTGTTCTATCTCTCAGCATGCAGAAATCGCACTATAAATGGCCGCTACTGTAAGAATAATTTTATAGTGTGGGGCGGGACTAAGAACAATGAGCCATGATTGGATAGAGTCATCATGACAGCATCCAATCATGGCTCTAAAAGGCACTGTGCCCTGATCGGGCAAAGCTTTCATTGCTTCAGCCAATCAGGGCTTTCAGTGCACTGTGCGGCGGTGCAAATCTCATGCTTGCTGTAAGGCTACCGTATCGGTTCAGTAGCAGAACAAAATCTGTCTTGCCATTCTGTATAGGTCTATGCTTTAGACGGCTTTGGAATGGATCACAAACCTAAACCTCCCTGCAGCTAACTACATCCAGGATTCAGTGCTTGAAGCAACAGTACAAGCTGCACAGCATGGGGTCCGGGTATGGTTCCCAGTGTATTACTGAGGTTACACAGATCCAGATGCACTGCTTCTACTGTTATAGCAGAGGGCAGTGAAGGGTGGATAGAAGAAATCAAAGTAAAATACCAGACTAGTTAAGCATAAAAAACTTCTACAGATGGAGAAGCGGTCCATCATTTAAAGTGATTGTAAATGACCACCTTGTAAAACAACCCATTCAGTTTAAAATAGAAATAAAAGACAATGCATTTGTGTATAGATATAAAAAAAACAAGCCTGATCATTGGAGGAGAGCAGGCTGAGTTCCCAGCACAGCTAGAGAACTGACCACGGTGTGTTCTCCTCCTTAGTGTGGTCAGTTTTTAATAGGAAAGCAGAGGAACTCCAGGGATTTCACACAAAGGAAGCAATACAACGATAACAGGAAACTTTCTCATACAAGTACATAATACAGCAGGCACATATGAGGAAAATTAAATGTTGGAGTAACAAAGGACACTAGCAAAATAAACTGAGACTCATGAGGTAGAGGCAGGGCCGCTGATAGAAATCACGGGGCCCCGTACAGCCTACCTGATGGGGGCCCCCTTCAGCCCCACCCCTGGTCCCTCCTCCAGCCCCACCCCTGGCCCCTCCCCAGACCCCGCCTTGAAACAAAGTGCACGTTTGTCTTCAAGTGATATCTATCTTTCTCCAGCCAGTTATAAGTTTGATTATCCAAAAGAAATACTGTGATGATACAAGAGATGGTCAGAGACTGCAGACATGATACAAGAGATGATCAGAGACTGCGGACATAATACAAGAGATCAATGCAGCCTCACCAGTGACCATCAATACAGCCTCATTGTGCCCATTTGCAGCCTGATCAGTATCCATCCATGCAGCCTCACTGTGCCATCAATGCAGCCTCACTGTGCTCATCTGCAGCCTTATCAGTGCACATCAATGCAGCCTCACTGTGCCACCAATGCAGCCTCATCAGTGCCATCAATGCAGCCTCACTGTGCCCATCTGCAGCCTCACTGCGCCCATCTGCAGCCTTGTCAGTGCCATCAATAAAGCCTCACAGTGCCAATCTGCAGCCTCATCAGTGCCACCAATGCAGCCTCACTGTGCCATCTGCAGCCTCATCAGTGCCATCAATGCAGCCTCACTGTGCCCATCAATGCAGCCTCACTGTGCCCATCAATGCAGCCTCACTGTGCCCATCAATGCAGCCTCACCGTGCCCATCAATGCAGCCTCACCGTGCCCATCAATGCAGCCTCACCGTGCCCATCAATGCAGCCTCATCAGTGCCATCAATGCAGCCTCACTGTGCCCATCTACAGCCTCACTGTGCCATCTGCAGCCTCATCAGTGCCATCAATGCAGCCTCACTGTGCCCTCTGCAGACTTACTGTGCCCATCTGCAGCCTCAGTGTGCTCATCTGCAGCCTCGCTGTTCCTATTTCAGCCTCATTAGTGCACATCAATGCAGCCTCACTGTACCATAAATGCAGCCTCACTGTGCCCATCTGCAGCCTCATCAGTGCCATCAAGGCAGCCTCATTATGCCCATCTGCAGCCTCATTATGCCCATCTGCAGCCTCACTGTGCCCGTCTGCAGCCTTGTCAGTGCGATCAATGCAGGCTCACTGTGCCAATCTGCAGCCTCATCAGTGCCACCAATGCAGCCTCACTGTGCCCCTCTGCAGCCTCACCAGTGCCCATCTGCAGCCTCACCTGTGCCCATCAATACAGCCTCACTGTGCCCATCAATACAGCCTCACTGTGCCCATCAATACAGCCTCACTGTGCCCATTTGCAGCCTCACTCTGCCCATCTGCAGCCTGTTGTGGAAAATTTTATGAAGATGTATTTAATATGTATTGTCATAGTGTCACCCAGTGTTGGTACTTCTGCAACCCGCTCTAAAGAGCTGACTGGGGCAGTCTGAGGCTGGTTGAATCCTGTCTGGTAGTGGAAAATGTCTTGAGGTTGGAGTGTGATGTTTGCAGCGTGGGAATATGTCCGACGAGGGGCCCTCTGTGCATTAGCACAGACGATCGTTGAGGAGGGGATATGCTCGCTCTGCAATGACATCATTGGTTATAGGCAGATGTGCGCTCTTGTCTCGACGGTGTGTTGATCAGCATGGTCGAGATTCGTAGCGCGCGCCTGCAGATAGCCTCCCACAAGCAATAATAGTATAATCTGAATATGCGTTATTCTATGGAATAGCATAGAATAAGGATTCCTATCAGCGGTAATATGAGAGCTTGTGAGTGTTTTCAGAGTCAGGGAAAGCATCCATGTTTAAAAGCCATACACACTTTCCCTGCCCGGACACGCCCATAAGACTTTAGCCATCAGTGTATTCATGTATTGTATGTATTTAAATAACCCTGTTGGAAGGGATATCCTTATATGGACATTTCCTGTGTGAAGGGGACATCCTCCCATGGGGGAGGTGATTATCTGCTGGTGAGATCTTTTAATAAAAAGGAGCCGTGAGGCTCCAGGTGAGCAGTCTTTGCTGGGAATTAAATTACAATACTGGCGCTTCAGATTATCAAAAGACAATACATATATAAGTTTACCAAACGAGTCCTTTGAGCTGTGTGAAGAGCTTAGGTGTGAGTTACAGTCCAGGGCGAATTAACTGGGCAGCCTTACTGGGGGAGCCGAAGCCAGACTCCAAACATATGGAAACAGAAGAAAAACAAAACAAAAAGGCGCCACTTCGTTAAAGACTATTCCACTTTAATATCACAGTAGTAATAAAGCACTCACTTATAGGTTAACTGTAGTAGGCACATGTATGATCCTGGTCTGTGAACGTGTTCCGCTTGTAAGCAGTCTCAGTGAGAGGTGACATCCCTGCATCCCGTCGCATGCTGGTCGTGACGTCATTCCGCTGAATGTTACGTTGCGTCTCAGCTAGGACTCCTTGTTTGCGTTCCAGCCCTCCTCCTGGTTCTTTGAGAGATCACCCGGAAACATCCGTTATGGACATCATACCGGCACCTCGCTAAGCATACAGGGATGTCACCTCTCACTGAGACTGCTTACAAGCGGAACACGTTCACAGACCAGGATCATACATGTGCCTACTACAGTTAACCTATAAGTGAGTGCTTTATTACTACTGTGATATTAAAGTGGAACAGTCTTTAACTAAGTGGCGCCTTTTTGTTTTGTTAGTCTTTGCTGGGAGGCCTTGATGATGAGACCAGTCTGGTGATTCTTCTTGATTTGTATGAATGGGGATCGAATGGAAGGTGAGTGAATTTTAGCTTAAGATGCATTATATCATTGAGACGAAATGTGTTACGATTAGAGACACGATATCTGGCTGTGTGCTCTGCGTACAGCCTAATTTCTCTGACAGAATGGCGAGCCAGGAAGAATATAGATGGACTAAAAAATGGCCTTTAGGCGGCACATGGGTAGATAATGTAAAAAACTAGGGGTTTTTATTTTAGACATAGTAATGAGAAAATACATATAAACATTCAAAAAATGACAGTCTATTAGTTCTTTGATACAAGGCTCAGGCTAATGCTCTCACAATGCTTCAAAATTATAAAACATAGATGCACTCCACCCTTAATGAAATACATAACCAGCAACCAAAGTCTAGTGAGACAGTAAACGTATGAAGCAGGTGGCGTTAGCCATGGGTCCGGTGTATCAGATGTAGTCTTGAATTGCTCTACCAGTTTCGCGAATTAACGCTTCTTCAGGAGCATAATAGTCTGTTGGACATATATATATATATATAAACAACAAAAAATATATATTTACCATCTTTTTAATACATAAAACAAAATATGTTAAACAGCATAAAAAACAAAAAACTTTTTAAAAAATAAATAAAAATTGCTGACCCCACATAGCATAGATACCAGAAAGCAAACCAACCATAAGACACCAACCCAACATGTGGACTAGCCCCTAAGCTGGGGTAATAAAAGATGATAATGGTGCTGACAGTGGTGCCTGGGAGTGAAGTGGGGGGGGAGAGGGAGAAAAAACAAGGAGGGTGTTGAAAGAGAAAAGTGTAGCTGGAGAAGGAAACCAGATGGAACAGAAAAACAAAAGAAAAAGAGAAATGGTGAAGGAAGATACAAAGGAGACCAGCTCCCTATAGCAGTCAATAGTGTACATATTATTTCAAATACAAAAATATACTCACATGCCGAATGTGCTGCCAAATGCAACACAAACCTGGGTAAAATTAAATTGGCTATTTGTCTGTAACAACTAGCCAATAATGGTAAAAATCTGAAGGGAAAGGAAAGAATTCAAGATCGCCTTGTTAACAACCATAGCATGTATGACACAGTAAGTGAAAATAGCCAAATAGGGTATATGGCCAAAACAGAGGGTGCTCACCACAATGATCGACAGCTGGGTAAACTGCTAGGAAGAGGCTGCTGGTAAGCAGCAACAGGTAATGTCCTCCAGGACTTTTGAGGCTATAGATACCAAAAATTGAAGGAAAGAGGCTGGGTATATACCAACATGAATCCTGGTGTATATTGGGCAGAGAGTGTCTAACCCCAGAGAGCCTACGGTACAATGGCCAGGCTGGAAGATAAACAGGAGTATATAATAGTAACTGTGCAGAGCTTAGGCTTGATATTAATCTTGCAAAGCGGTAGCAAAGATGACATACCTGTAAACCTACGCCTTGAGAAAGAAGGGGGTTAACCAGTCCAGAGCAATCCTAGCAGTCAGCTGTGCTGTTCGAGTGGTGTGCACCACTCTTTTATGTCCCCGCAGGACAAACGTCATCTCAGCAGGAAATGACACTGTCACAGGAGGTTAAAGGGCCAATGCGCATGCGCCGAGGGTGCTGCTGACGCGGCAAACCTCGGCCAATGAAAGTGACATGGGTGGGACCCTAGCGGCCACGGGGCGGTATTCGAGATCGCCCCGATGACGTGCCCCCGATCACAATGACAAACTGGATCTCGCACACTGCGCAGAATCCAATTGCGGAAAGGAGAGGAGGAGGGGAAAGGGAAGAGGAGAGAGGGGATGTTCTTGGCATAGCAGCAATGCAGGGGCAGCAAACAGAACATAATATAAAGTCAGCAACCAATAAAAAGGTGCTCAAACGCACCTACATTTTAATTAAAACAGTTATGTATTTATAATACTACTATATACATCCAAGAGTTCTGTTTAACCTAGACAAATACAGGAGGGGGAAGGGAAAACGGAACAAAAGAAAAATAATAAATAGAAAATAAATTGTCTTGATCCTACCTCAGTATACCTTGGTATAATAGAGGTCATAGAGGTTTTAATTACCTCATCTGGTTCATGATGGCAAACAGTTTCCCGCGGTCAGATGGAATCTGCATAGTAAAAACCAAGGGCCAGTGTAAGCGCCCAAGGTCACGGATACGCCATGGGTAAGGTAATCTGTCATTTAAAGGAAGAGAAGAAAAGAAGGAGGCCAGGGGGGAAAAATGGAAAGAAGGAGAATGGGATGATGGATGTGTTTAAAGTGAAAAATTGGGGGTATGAAAGATATATCAAGTAATTATCAAATCACGTATATTGTGAAACTTGTTATTGAATTAGAGTGGCGAACCATTGAGTGATGGTAGTGAAGCAGGGACAAGATGAAAAAGTGCAGGAGGGGTGTGTGTGTGTGTGGGGGGGGGGAGGAAAGGGGGGGAAGGTAAAAAAAGGGGGGGGGGGAATGAGGTAAACCTAAAATTAGTAGGCCAAGTAGGTGTATGATGAACAACCTGATTGGATGTGATGGTTGTAATGACAACAACCTGAAAGTCGAAAACCATATTGTGTTAGCAAAAAAATAAATAAAAAATTATTAACATACTAAAAATTAAGTGTCAGCTCAAATGTGTGGTGACTACAGTGTGTGTGTAATCGGCCTCTTGAATAAGGGAGGTGGGTTTAGGGGGGTGAGAATGGGAGAAAGAAAGGGGGGAAAAAACGGGGAGAAAAAAGAAAGAAAAAAAGGAAAAGAGGGGGGGGGGGAAGGATTGGAGGAAGAAATGGGAGAGACAGACCCATTGGGCTCCAAAATGTAAAGCTGGATTCCCATAATTCGCTTATTCCATGAGACCGCGGACAACATACATAGATCAAGACACAGGAAAAAGCACAGAAGGAAGAGAATATAGATCCCAATTTGCCACAATGTGTATATTTCAACATTGTTGTAATCATTGAAATGGCCTGTATGACTGGGTTTCATTAAGACCAGGAGGGCATGTGGCGTTGAGTCTCTCAACCCATAGGGTTTCCTTCTGGAGGATAATTCTATCCCACTCGCCCCCCCTGGGGCTTTTGGGGACGACAGCTAAGACAGAGAAAGAGACCAAGGAGGTATCAAAGCGATGATATAGATCAAGGTGACGGCTGACTGGTGTCAACATTTTGCCGTTACCCGAACAGTAGATGTGGTCATTGATTCTCTGTCTCAGCTGTCGGGCTGTTTTGCCCACATAGAACACCCCACATCCACAGGTCACAAGGTAGATGACACCTTCAGTGCGGCAATTAGCTGAGAATTTGGGTGAGAAGATTTCCCCATTAGGGAGTACGTTGTTTTGGCAGGGTTTGACCCATTTACAAAAGGAGCATTTGCCACATCTAGAAGTGCCAAGCGGTGTTTTGGCACTGATGTTCTTGTTCCTAGTGTAATGACTTGCAGATAAATTTATCCCTTAGGGAATTAGCACGTTTGAAGATTATTTTGGGTTGTTCCCCTACGTATTTCCCAAGTATCGGGTCCTCACATAGGAGGTGCCAGTGATTTTCAAGCATATGTCAAATGTCTAGGTGGTGACTGGAAAATTTGGTAACCAATTTGGTAGTGGGTTGACGGGGAGTGATTTTAATTTTGTACAAAAGCTCATTGCGAGTTTGACCAATGGTTTTGTTGTAGGCCTGTAGCAACAGCGACTTACTATACCCTCTAGCAAGTAAGCGGATTTTGAGTGCTTTGACTTGCGCTTGAAAATCAGACAGACGTGTACAGTTGCGTCACAGCCTAATATATTGGGCATAAGGAATGCTACGTATCAAGGCTGGAGGGTGAAGACTGGCTGCGTGCAGCAATGTATTACCTGCCGTACTATTACGGAAAAGGTCAGTAGCCAAGGAATTATCAGAGTTTCTGAAAATTGTTAAGTCCAAAAATGTAGTGGTATGCATATCGCAACTAAAAGTGAACTTTAAATTGAACTGATTGGTGTTGAGATTCTGTATGAATTCATCAAGCAACGCTCTGGTGCCAGTCCAGATGATGAACACGTCATCAATGTAGCGCATCCAGACTAGCACACTATCAGTGAACCTACTTAAGGGTTCGCTGGAAAACAGGTCCCTTTCCCACCCCCCAGGTACAGATTGGCGTAGCCAGGGGCACAACAGGTGCCCCTGGCTACGCCCTGCACCTGGAGGCAGTGGGAGTCACAGAAACTGAACTAGTTATGGGTGAGAATAAATTGCAAGAGCTTGCTGATGAATTCATTGTATGGCCATCGATGGTGGTCTTCTTCATGGAAGAAGGTGCGTATCGTCTTGACTCCCTGCTCCTGAGGGATGCTGGAGTACAAAGCCTCCACATCCAAGGTCACGAGCAGGGAGCCAGGAGGAATGACCATCCCCTCAATCTGCTAGAGGAGGGCTAAGGTGTCCCTAATGTATGAAGGGAGAGCAATCACATGAGGCATCAAGACCGAGTCTACCAATCTGCTGGCGTTCTCAGTCAGGCAGCCAATACCTGAGATAATCGGTCTCCCATGTCTTCTCTGCAGCTGTCTCTAAGACGAAAATCCGAGATCATGCTGTTGAAAGCATGACTGGAGCTGTCAAGTTTACTGGTACTTTCTCCTTGTCTATCCTCCGTTCTACGGATAAGGTTGAAGTCTCCGGCTACTATTGTACTGCATCGACCCGGTAGGTAGAAATTGAGGGTATTTAGAAAATCATTTAGTTGGCATCGGTCAGTAGGGGCATACGCATTGAACAGTCTTAATTTATGGCCCATAAACTCAATGTTGCAAAGGAGGAGCCTTCCTGGAAAGAGTACTGTATGGGAGGTGAGTGTAATAAGATTGTTCTTGATTAGGATCCCCAAACCTTCATTTTTTGATTCCCCTCTAATTGACCACACCGATGGTCCAAAAGACCAATCATTGGACTTGGGAGGCCATTCTAAGGCACATTCTTGTAAAAATATGATGTCACATTTCACCCCTTTAATATGGGGGGAACTGGCTGTATATGGGGGACAAACTGGCTGAATATGGGGGCACACTGGCTGTATATGGGGACAAACTGGCTGCATTTGGGGGGAACTGGCTGTATATTGGGGACACACTGGCTGAATATGGGGGGAACTGGCTGAATATGGGGGACAAACTGGCTGAATATGGGGGCACACTGGCTGTATATGGGGACAAACTGGCTGTATATTGGGGACACACTGGCTGCATTTGGGGGGAACTGGCTGTATATTGGGGACACACTGGCTGAATATGGGGGGAACTGGCTGTATATGGGGGACAAACTGGCTGAATATGGGGGCACACTGGCTGTATATGGGGACAAACTGGCTGCATTTGGGGGGAACTGGCTGTATATGGGGGACAAACTGGCTGAATATGGGGGCACACTGGCTGTATATGGGGGCACACTGGCTATATATATGGGGACAAACTGTCTGTATATGGGGGCACACTGGCTGTATAGGGGGGCACACTGGCTGTATAGGGGGGCACACTGGCTGTATAGGGGGGCACACTGGCTATATATGGGGACAAACTGGCTATATATGGGGACAAACTGGTTGTATATGGGGGGCACACTGGCTGTATATGGGGGGCACACTGGCTGTATATGGGGGGCACACTGGCTGTATATATGGGGGCACACTGGTTATATATATATGGGGGCACACTGGTTGTATATGGGAACAAACTGGCTGTATATGGGAACAAACTGGCTGTATTTGAGGGGGCAAACTGGTGGCGTTTGGGCACAGTGGCTGCGTTTAATGGGCGCAGTGGCGGCAATTGATTTTTTTTTTTTTCAGTTTGTTTGCGCCCCCCCAAAAATTTTGAGCACCAGCCGCCACTGATATAGAGACAGGATGTTAACTTAATTGGAATCAGCTGACAAGCATGGTGAAATTAGTGCTGGTGTATCTGTGTAAGTGAATGTGGTAGAGATAAATATATAATCATATATATATATATATATATATATATATATATATATATATATATATATATATATATATATATACACATCACCACCACTCTATTAAGGTGGATAACACACCTCGAGGCGACTTTATAATAAGTGCTTTATATATTTTTCTTTTAAGTATTTTACCCTTATTTCTTTAAGGATATTACTTTTCTATACATATATCGCCATTCGCCCTATTGCGGATTTTTTGTGTGTTGTATGTATATACTTGTTATACATGTTTTTTTCAAAAACATTTATACCCATATTATTAATTTTGTATCATAATGACATTAATCTTTATATTTGTGTCCATCTTTTTGAAGCCTCCTCCCAGAGTGACACAGTGGCTGACAAAGTGGAATGCAGCCCTACTGTTTCACCACTGGGGGGGATCCAGACTGTCCCACTGTTCTCAGACATTGAGGAGGGGCATGCCCCCTTCCAAGATGGAGCCCATGGCATCGGCCCGGGATCTGCGCTGCCGACTGATCTGCGGATCATCCTGTGGTGCCGCCACTTGGGGACCCATGTCCTGTGGGAGATGTCCCAGCGACTATCGCCGCTTTGGGGCACAATCTGTCCTTTTGTTAGTGCACCCACCAGATAGGATGACTACGCATGCGTCTCCCAACGCATGCGCACCACGGGACAATTATCTGGCGATGTCAGACGCTTAGCTTCATGGACGCCAGCGGGGCGGGACCTTCACTTGACACAGATAAAGGCAGACACAACAGCTGACACATCAGCTGTATGCTGCTTTTAGCACACATCCTTACTCTTCCCATTGGCATCAGCAGTAAGTACCACACGTAGTCCCTGATTTGTTTTTCTTAGCAGATGGGGAAATACATTTATAGAATTAAGATATTGTCATCACTACAGAAAAAACAAAAGGGTAGGTATGTAATAAGCTCATCCAATGTATAGCACTTTGAATGACAATTGTGCGGTCATACAACACTGTACCCAAACTATATTTTTTTATCATTTTTTTTCCCACAAATAGAGCTTTTTTTTGGTGGTATTTGATCACAGCTAGGGTTTTTTTTTGCTAAACAAACTAAAAAAGACCGAAAAAAAATATATTTTTTTTCTTTGTTTTCTGTTTATAAAATTTTCGTTTTCTCCTTCACTGACGGGCACTGATGGACACCGATAGGCTACAATGATAGGCGGCACTAATGGGCACTGATAGGCGGCACTAATGGGTGGCACTGATGGGCACTGATAGGCAGCAATGATGGGCACTGATAGATGGCACTGGATAGGCAGCACTGATGAGGAGCAACTGACAGGCATTACTGAATGGCATCTTGAGGGCACTGACAGGCATTACGGATGGGGCACATTTATGGGCAGTGATTGGCACTGACAGGCGTTTTTGAGGGGGGCACAGACTGGCAGCTGATGGGCACATCTGATGGGGGCTGTGCTGATAATCAATGTGCTGATTATCAGCGCAGACCCCCCTTCTGACAGGGAGAGCCGTCAATCGCTCTCCCTGTCAGCATGAACTGAGGAAAGCTGAGCTTACCGGCACTTCCTGGCTCACACGATGATCAGCTGTGATTGGACACATAGGCTCCATACCACGATCGGAAATGCGGTGTGTCAGACTGATACATGGCACCACTGATCGCCGCGCTGCGCGGCGGCATGTTATCCTGATCACGGCACATGACGTCCAGTCAGGATGATAGAACCACCGCCCGTCCGTCATCCTCCCCCTGCTGCGTAGACTCATCCCCTTCATCCCGGAAGAGGACATAGCAGCAGTAGTTGGAACAATCATCAACTCCCGACTCGACTATGCAAACTCCCTCTACATAGGACTACCTATATATCACATTTCGCGCCTACAAGTCATCCAGAACACGGCAGCCAGACTGGTAACAGGGAAAAAACCTTGGGAATCCATCACCCCTTCACGGAGGACCCTGCATTGGCTAACCATAAAGGATCGGGTCACATTCAAGACCCTCTGTCTCACCCACAAGTGCACACAAGGAAACATTCCTCGATATTTATGCGAGAAGATAAAACACTACACCCCCAAACGCATTCTCCGATCAACCAACCAAAACCTCCTCCACATCCCCAAGTCCCGCTACAAATCAAAGGGAGAACGAAGATTTGCAGTCCAAGGACCACGGCTATGGAACGCTCTACCCACGGACATCCATATGGAAGAAATCCATCGGGCCTTCAGGAAAAAACTTAAGACCCACCTCTTCTGAAGGATCAGGATGTCACTGGATGCAAATCGCCTTGAGGCGATTTAGTTCGCATTCGTAGCGCTATATAAGTTATTCACTCACTCACTCATAATACTAGGTAATATAAGTGATTTGCTGAAGATAAAAATCACTATTTGTTAAATACCCAATAATTTAGGGGTTTGTCCATCAAGTTAGCCTCTGAATTACAAAAGCATATAGAAAAAAATGGGAGAAAGTTGAAGGATCGAAGGTCCTCAACAAAAGAATTCTTCAACAAGGCTCAACTGGTTATACAGACTTTAGGTGAGTAAACCGCAATTAATAGAGTAGAAAAAAATCATTAATTTATTTAATTAGTTTTAAACAAAACACAACATCAAGAACACCTGATTAAAATGGGACTAGTCAACAAAAACACTAAACAAGGATGGCCACCCGATCGACCATACACACCGCATTCATTCATCCGCTATTGATCTTAATAGTAATACCGGTATTGAAAATATCAAAATGTTCATCAATATCAGTTTGATAGTCCTGGAAAATGGAAATAAATCGATACTAATAGTGGTTCCAAGAGTGTGGTTACCGGATCGGTCTGTTTGGTGAATCAAAAAAGTGGGCCGGTTAATGTTCACGCATATTTACTGGGTGACAAATTGATAACTTGGCTGGACATAGTGTACACAGGAGCATGCTATAAGGATAGTGCTTGATGCTGAAATCACAATCTTACAGCTCACCTTCGGTGTCTTCACTGGGTCACTCGGTCACTCAGCCGTCCAGATGAATAGTCTTTTGGTTTGCATATGATCCCATGTGCAACAACCGCTCACCGATTTATTGCGTGTCAGGCCGGTAATGATTCACTGATTCACAGCTGGATTCTGTTGTGTAGGGCTGCTTCACACCCATTCATTTACTTGGATCCGTAGATGTCTCCATAGAGTAGCTGTAGACCGTGCCGGAATTGTAGAGCTTCGGTATTTAGCGTGCCGGTGAAGTATCTTCACATCAAAAGGCAATGGTATAATGGTCAGAGCAGATGATTCGGTAGTCAGTCATATGTCACCACTACTCCTCTTAATATAAAACCCTATTCTATCGGGGAAGCCTGCTAGACATAGGAATTTGGGATCCATGCATTGCTATTACATTATATACTGTCATTTGTTTCACATCTTTTTTATGGTAACAATTTATTATTTTTCCACTCAACACACAAACTATGCATCTAATTACTTTATAATTTTAGCATGTTTTATATTTTATAGCACAATCGTGATTTATGTTATCACACACTTATGGTGATGTGTGTGTGTGTGTGTATATATATATATATATATATATATATATATATATATATATATATATATATATATATAGATTATATATTTATCTCTACCACATTCACTTACACAGATACACCAGCACTAATTTCACCATGCTTGTCAGCTGATCCCAATTAAGTTAACATCCTGTCTCTATATAGACCTGCCTACATGTTATACCCTCCCCAAGGCATTCAGGGACACTTCCATCTGTGGTCAGATTCCAAATAGACTTACCAGATAGACCCAAACTAATATATAGCGTAGTGTTATTTAATAACATATTTGCTATTTATTCCACAGCCCTCTCTGTACCCAGAAGGGTTAATTACCTTCATCCTCTGTTCCATGCGCTTGATGCCTCTGGGATGAATTGGATTTGTCGCTCCAGGAGGTATGGTTATACCTACATATGGAAATCAATACTCAGGGTATACCATCCACTATCTGGCCTGCTTAGTGCAGCCAATAATGGAATGATACACTGATATGTTTATGTATTTATTTATCTATTTTAGATATATACCTCTGGAATCTGTGTCCTTTGGTGAGGGTCCAGTTTATCCTCCAGGGCGGACCCAATTGACTGATCCGCATCTCGGCCATTGTGTGGCCCAGCTCCCATGGTGAGACTTTGGGGCTCTGTCTGGCTCTATGGTTCATGTGATGGATTCAATTTTTATTGTAAAATATAATTTCATATATCCACAATTTCCTATTTTACATTAATCATGTCGTTTCTTTGTTTATAGCCATGTGACAAAAACTCATGTTTATCTACTGGAAAATATTGATACTATCTAGCGCCTGAAGAAGCGGATTCTACGGAATCATAAAACGCGAAACATGTCGAGTCTTGTATACTATGCTACTGTATATGTATGATATTCCATTGGCAACAATGGTATGCCTATATGAGTGATCTTATGTTTGTCACAAAACGATTTTTTAATCTAGAAACATGTACATGGTAAATTTGTTTTATGTCTGTTTAATAAAAACCTTTTTTATATTTATACCTTTGACTGTACATTGGTCTCACATATGGTGCCCACATAGTCCATTATTGAGATGCAGTTAACACTATATCGGAGAGAGAGAAACTTACCTACCAGCATAGGGGCTCTCCAAAAAAAATCAAAAAAAATTTGGTTTCCTTGTCATCCTCCTTGTTGACATCTCCAGCCATCTCTTCTCTGGACTAGTAGCAGGAGTCAGGACCCATATAGTCCTCTACAACACATACATCTGTGTCCACAGGTTTGTTATACATATGGAACTGTCTTTCTTTTTTGCTCTCCTCATTAGATAATGTTAGATATACTATGTCCACTGTACAAGATGTTTATCCCTTATCCATTATATGCCCAGCCATGTGGGTGCTTTAGGACCTCATTGTTTACGGCCACAATGCATCCATGTTGGTGTGTACCACAGTGTAACCCTGTTATTTTGGTTGTTCCACTCTGAAACAACCAAAATAGCAGGGTTACGTACACACCAACATGGAAGCATTGTGGCAGTAAACAATGAGGTCTTAAAGCACCCATATGGCTGGGCATATAATGGATAAGGGATAAACATCTTGTACAGTGGACACAGTATATCTAACGATATCTAATGAGGAGAGCAAAAAAGAAAGATTTACCATAGCTTTACCAAAGAAACAATAGTGATGTCGCGAACATAAAATTTTCCGTTCGCGAATAGCGAACGCAAATTTTCGCAAATGTTCGCGAACGGGCGAACCGCCATAGACTTCAATAGGCAGGCGAATTTTAAAACCCACAGGGACTCTTTCTGGCCACAATAGTGATGGAAAAGTTGTTTCAAGGGGACTAACACCTGGACTGTGGCATGCCGGAGGGGGATCCATGGCAAAACTCCCATGGAAAATTACGTAGTTGACGCAGAGTCGGGTTTTATTCAATAAAGGGCATAAATCACCTAACATTCCTAAATTGTTTGGAATAACTGCTTTAAAACATCAGGTATGATGTTGTATCGATCAGGTAGTGTAAGGGTTACGCCCGCTTCACAGTGATAGACCAAACTCCCCGTTTAACGCACCGCAAACAGTCCATTTGCACAACCGCAAGGCTTTAATGATCACCTTAGATGATCACAAAGAAAATGAATGTTTTTTCTATGCAAAATTATCCAGCCGATCGCTTTTGGTCTGTTCACAATGAAGCAACGACCTATCATCTGGGGTGTGCCAACATTGCCATTGCCAGCACACTCATAGAGGTGGTCGCTTCATTGTGATACGCAAGCCCCTTCACCAGTCACCACAAGGTAACGATCATCAAGGGAAATTGACACATGTATTTGCTTTTTTTTTGTTTTTGCAGCCACAGTGCAGCACCAGAGGCCAGAAAAATTAGGTATGTACACATGCCTGAAAAATTAGGTATTGTTGCAGCCGCTGCTATAGCTGCGGCCAGAAAAAAATGATGTTTTCCAGGCAGAAAGTGCCCTAAAACATTGCGGCTTTGTCATGGATATGCACTAATGTCTGTCTGCCATCTTACCTTTCCTGCTCATGTGTTCATCTTAGAGGCCAGACCCCTTCACCTGGCTTCCTTTATAATCTCCTCCCAGCCTGACTCCACCCCAGGCCCTATCACAGAACACTATATTAACCTGTGCACTGCAAGCCTGCTTTGCTGATCAACGTGTTTGTTAAGCATTGTGTGTTTGGGTTCCTGCCTGCCGTGTGCTACGTCTGTCTCTCTGTTATGATATTGGCTTCTTCCTGACTATCCCTGTCTGCTTGTGACCCTTGACCTTCGGCTTGTCCTTCGTTTATCCTTGTCTGCTTGTGACCCTTGACCTTCAGCTTGTCCTTTGCTATTCTTGTATCCTGTGCTGCTGCTTCCCCTCTTTCCCCCTTACCCTACGGGGTGTGAGCTAGGAGACTCTAGGGGCCGCGACCTGGACCTAGCTGCAGCGCAACATCCTCACCACTAGAGGCTCTGGTGAAGACCTGCTGGGTCTTAGACTCCGCGCCCTGGGGAATCTCGGCTCTAGCTTCCTGTGGATTCCGGTTGTGCTCCTCTGGTCCCGCTTTCCACAACCACCCAGTTTCCTATCCGCGGCAGTCAGCCATAGGGTTCACTATCTTGTGGTGCACTCCAGTCCTCCTATGGTGTGCATCTGTCATCTGGCCACAGGTGACCTGACAGGCTTGAACCCTAGTTGGTGGCGGATAAGTCACGCAAGTCATCCGGCATGCAGAGATAAAATACAGCAGCGTGTGGACCATTTTTAGCCCAAGGCAGCTCATCTCATCAGGCCTTTTTTAGTCAAATGTATTGCCCACTGTCAGTCCCTTCAAGATTCATGCCTCATTCATCTTAATAAAGGTGAGGTAATCTAGACTTTTTTGACCTAGGCGACTTCTCTTCTCAGTGACAATACCTCCTGCTGCACTGAAGGACCTTTCTGAAAGGACACTTGAAGCGGGGCAGGCCAGAAGTTCTATTGCAAATTGGGATAGCTCAGGCCACAGGTCAAGCCTGCAGACCCAGTAGTCAAGGGGTTCATCGCTCCTCAGAGTGTCGATATCTGCAGTTAAGGCGAGGTAGTCTGCTACCTGTCGGTCGAGTCGTTCTCTGAGGGTGGACCCCGAAGGGCTGTGGCGATGCGTAGGACTTAAAAAGCTCTGCATGTCCTCCATCAACAACACGTCTGTAAAGCATCCTGTCCTTGCCAGCGTGGTCGTGGTAGGAGGAGGATTACTTTCACCTCTTCCCCTGTTAGATTCCCGTTGTGCTGTGACATCACCCTTATACGCTGTGTAAAGCATACTTTTTAATTTATTTTGGAACTGCTGCATCCTTTCCGACTTCCGGTAATTCGGTAACATTTCAGGCACTTTCTGCTTATACCGGGGGTCTAGTAGCGTGGCCACCCAGTACAGGACGTTCTCCTTCAGCCCTTTTATACGAGGGTCCCTCAACAGGCACGACAGCATGAAAGACCCCATTTGCACAAGGTTGGATGCCGAGCTACTCATGTCCCATTCCTCATCCTCACTGATCTCACTGAAGGTCTGTTCTTCCCCCCAGCCACGTACAACACCACGGGTACCAGATAGGTGACAACGAGCACCCTGGGATGCCTGCTGTGGTTGGTCTTCCTCCTCCTCCTCAAAGCCACATTCCTCCTCTGACTCCTCTTCCTCAGACTCCTCTTCCAGCATTGCCGCAGGTCCAGCAAGCGATGTTGATAAGGCTGTTTCTGGTGGTGATGGTGACCACAACTCTTCCTCTTCCTCTTCACGCTCATTTATGGCCTGATCCAGCACTCTTCGCAGGGCACGCTCCAGGAAGAAAACAAATGGGATGATGTCGCTGATGGTGCCTTCAGTGCGACTGACTAGGTTTGTCACCTCCTCAAAAGGACGCATGAGCCTACAGGCATTGCGCATGAGCGTCCAGTAACGTGGCAAAAAAATTCCCAGCTGCGCAGAGGCTGTCCTAGCACCCCGGTCATACAAATACTCGTTGGCGGCTTTTTCTTGTTGGAGGAGGCGGTCAAACATTAGGAGTGTTGAATTCCAACGTGTCGGGCTGTCGCAAATCAAGCGCCTCACTGGCATGTTATATCTGAAAAGGATCGGGTCACATTCAAGACCCTCTGCCTCACCCACAAGTGCACACAAGGAAACGCACCGCAATATTTATGCGAGAAAATTAAACACTACTCCCCCAAACGCATTCTCCGGTCAACCAATCAAAACCTCCTCCACATCCCCAAATCCCGTTACAAATGGAAGGGAGAACGAAGATTTGCAGTCCAAGGACCGCGGCTATGGAACGCTCTACCCACTGATATCCGCATGGAAGAAAACCATCGAGCTTTCAGGAAAAAACTTAAGACCCACCTCTTCTAATGGAACAGGACGTCACTGGATGCAAGCGCCTTGAGGCGATTCAGTTCGCATTTGTAGCGCTATACAAGTAATCAATCAATCAATCAATCAAAAGTGCGCCATGGCCGTGTAGGAATGCCTGAAATGGCCACACACCTTCCTGGCCTGCTTGAGGACATCCTGTAAGTCTGGGTACTTATGCACAAAGCGTTGTACAATCAGATTCAACACATGTGCCATGCACGGCACATGTGTCAACTTGCCCAAATTCAATGCCGCCAACAAATTGCTTCCGTTGTCACACACCACTTTGCCGATCTCCAGTTGGTGCGGAGTCAGCCACTGATCCACCTGTGCGTTCAGGGCGGACAGGAGTGCTGGTCCGGTGTGACTCTCTGCTTTCAGGCAAGTCAACCCCAAGACGGCGTGACACTGTCGTATCCGGGATGTGGAATAGCCCCTGGGGAGCTGGGGGGTTCAGTTGATGTGGAGCAAGACGCAGCAGCAGAAGAGGACTCAGCCGAGGAGGTTATCGAAGAGGATGGAGTAGGAGGAGTAGAGGAGGTGGCAGCAGGCCTGCCTGCAAGTCGTGGCGGTGTCACCACCAACTCCTCTGCAGAGCCACGCATTACATGCTTGGCAGCCGTCAGCAGGTTTACCCAATGCGCAGTGTAGGTGATATACCTGCCCTGACCGTGCTTTGCAGACCAGGTATCAGTGGTCAGATGGACCCTTGCCCCAACACTGTGTGCCAGACATGCCATGACTTCCTTTTGCACAATAGAGTACAGGTTGGGGATTGCCTTTTGTGAAAAGAAATTTTGGCCGGGTACCTTCCACTGCGGTGTCCCAATAGCTACAAATTTTTTGAAGGCCTCAGACTCCACCAGCTTGTATGGTAAAAGCTGGCGGGCTAAGAGTTCTGACAAGCCAGCTGTCAGACGCCGGGCAAGGGGGTGACTCTGTGACATTGGCTTCTTACGCTCAAACATGTCCTTGACAGACACCTGACTGTGGGCAGATGAGCAGGAACTGCTGAAGGCGAGAGACGGAGTGGCAGATGGTTGAGAGGGGGCAAGGAGGACAGCAGTGGTTGATGTGGCTGAAGATGCTGGACCAGGAGGAGGATGGTGGCTTTGAGCTTGTGTGCTGCTTGTACTCGTCATGTGTTGATCCCATAGGCGTTTGTGATGTGCGATCATGTGCCTTCGCAAAGCAGTTGTACCTAGGTGGGTGTTGGATTTCCCACGACTCAGTTTCTTTTGGCACAGGTTGCAAATGGCATCACTGTTATCAGAGGCAGACACACAAAAAAATGCCACACTGCTGAGCTTTGCAATGACGGCATTCTGGTGGTGGCAACAGCATGCGTTGATTGGCATGCTGTCTGGCTGACCCCGGGTGCCGATACATGCTGTCTGACTGTGCCACTAGCTCCTTGCGATGACCTACCCCTGCTTCCAACTCGTCTCCTCCTCCTCTCTGTCTCCCCATCTGAACTTTCCCCCTGTTCTTCTTCTCTTCGAGCGGGCACCCACGTGACATCCACGGACACATCGTCATCATCAACCGCTTCACTTGTATCTGACAACTCAGCAAAGGAAGCAGCAGCGGGTACAACATCATCATCATCACACCGTACGTCCATGTGTGTAATGCTGCCTGACTGAGACATATCCCTTTTATCTACATCCTCTGGCAATAATGGTTGCGCATCAGTCATTTCTTCCAACTCATGTGTAAATAACTCCTCTGACAGATCAAGTGAAGCAGCTGTGGTGATAGTGTTGGTGGTGGTGGCAGGCAGGCGAGTGGTAACTTGAGAGGTGCCCAAACCTGAGCTGGAGGAGGATGGTGCGTCAAGGTTCCGAGCAGAAGCTGTAGAAGATTGGGTGTCCTGTGTTAGCCAGTCAACTATGTCCTCAGAACTTTTCGAGTTCAGGGTACGTGGCCTCTGAACACTGGGCATTATTCTAGGGCCAAAGGGAATCACAGCACCAAGACCACGACGGCCCCTGCCGGGTGGCCTGCCTCTGCCTGTCATTTTTTTTAGATTAGTTTAGTTGTACTATGCGTGCAAGCTACTGTGACACCAGATATGAGTGGCACTGTGCACTGGCAGAAGTTGGCAGAGTAGACGCTGTAGGCCTGACACACACACTGGCAGGCAACTGACTGGCTATTCTATTGCAGTCAAATTTTTTTTATTTTTTTTAAATGTAATCTACTGTGACACAAGATATATGAGTGGTGGCACTGGGCAAGTGGGCACAGTACACGCTGTGAGCCTGACACACACACGCTGGCAGGCAACTGCAATTAGATTACATAGGAAAAAAAAAAGCAGACTGATGTACTAGTCCTAAAAATTGCTTTTTGGGGTGCTGTCAGGACGCTGTCCTTACAGCAGAGATCAGATGAGTCTTTCAGGACTGGAGTGGACACTGAATACACACACGCTAGCAGGCAACTGCAATTAGATTACAGAGGAAAAAAAAAAAAGCAGACCGATGTACTAGCCCTAAAAAGGGCTTTTTGGGGTGCTGTCAGGACGCTGTCCTTACAGCAGAGATCAGATGAGTCTTTCAGGACTGGAGTGGACACTGAATACACTGGCCTAGCTATAGATTTCCCTATTAAATCAGCAGCAGCTACACTGTCCCTCCTCTCACTAAGACTGCAGCTTCCGAATGAATCTAAAATGGATGCTGTCCAGGAGGTGGGAGGGTCTGGGAGGGAGGGTATGCTGCTGATTGGCTGGAATGTGTCTGCTGACTGTGAGGTACAGGGTCAAAGTTTGCTGAATGATGACGAATAGGGGGCAGACCGAACATCGCATATGTTCGCCCGCCGCGGCAAACGCGAACAAGCTATGTTCGCCGGGAACTAATCGCCGGCGAATAGTTCGGGACATCTCTAAGAAACAATTACCATAGCTTTCTTTCAAATTTTCTTTCTTTACCATCCCATTTCCATCTTATTGCTTCTTTTTTAAATCAGGTAATATTTATTAAAGCTTTTTGCAAAAAATTACAAAGCAGAGAAAAGACTCTACAGTAGAGTCTACTGTAGAGTCTTCTCTCTGCTTTGTAAATTTTTGCAAAAAGCTTTAATAAATATTACCTGATTCAAAAAAAAAGCAATAAGATGGAAATGGGATGGTAAAGAAATAAAATGAAAATAAAGCTATGGTAATTGTTAGATAGATAGTTAGTTAGATAGTTAGTCAGGTTGAAAAAAGACACAAAGTCCATCCAGTTCAACCATAAAAAAAATAATCATACAATCCCATATACCCACAGTTGATCCAGAGGAAGGCAAAAAAAAACAGCAGAGCATGATCCAATTTGCTACAGCAGGGGAAAAAATTCCTTCCTGATCCCCTGAGAGGCAATCGGATTTACCCTGGATCAACTTTACCTATAAATGTCAGTACCCAGTTATATTATGTACATCTAGGAAAGTATCCAGGCCTTTCTTAACGCAATCTACTGAGCTGGCGGGAACCACCTCTGGAGGGAGTCTGTTCCACATTTTCACAGCTCTTACTGTGAAGAAACCTATCCGTATTTGGAGATGAAATCTTTTTTCCTCTAGACGTAAAGAGTGCCCCCTTGTCTTTTGTTTTGACCGAAAAGTGAATAACTCAACACCAAGTTCACTATATGGACCCCTTATATATTTGTACATGTTAATCATATCCACCCTTATTTTCCTCTTCTCAAGAGTGAATAAATTCAGTTCCTCTAATCTTTCCTCATAGCTGAGCTCCTCCATGCCTCTTATCAGTTTGGTTGCCCTTCTCTGCACTTTCTCCAGTTCCCCGATATCCTTTTTGAGAACTGGTGCCCAAAACTGAACTGCATATTCCAGATGAGGTCTTACTAATGATTTGAACAGGGACAAACTCTCTCTCTGGAGTCCATACCTCTCTTAATACAAGAAAGGACTTTGCTCGCTTTGGAAACCGCAGCTTGGCATTGCATGCCATTATTTAGCTTATGATCTACCAAAACCCCCAGATCCTTCTCCACTATGGATCCCCCCAGTTGTACTCCCCCTAGTATGTATGATGCATTCATATTCTTAGCCCCCAAGTGCATAACTTTACATTTATCAACATTAAACCTCATCTGCCACATAGTCGCCCAATTAGACAGTGCATTGAGATCGGCTTGTAAATTGGAGACATCCTGTAAGGACATAAGACAGAAATGTTACTTTGGATCCCAGACCCAATATAATTTATAAAGATATTAAAAAGTAAGGGTCCCAGCACTGAACCTTGGGGTACACCACTGATAACCTTAGACCATTCAGAGTAAGAATCATTAACCACTACTCTCTGAATTCTGTCTTTTTGCCAGTTTTCTATCCATTTACAAACTGATATTTCCAATCCTGTAGACATTACCTTACACATGAGCCGACTGTGGGGAACTGTATCGAACGCTTTTGCAAAATCCAAGTATACCACGTCCACCGCCACCCCTCTGTCCAAGGTTTTACTTACCTCTTCATAAAAAGAAATCAGGTTTGTCTGACAACTTCTGTCTTTCATGAATCCATACTGTCTGTTGCTTAGTTTTTTTCCAGCAAGAACTCATCTATGTGGTCTTTTATTAATCTCTCCAGTATCTTCCCAACTACAGAAGTTAAACTAACAGGTCTATAGTTACTTGGTGAAGACTTTGTTCCCTTTTTAAATATAGGCACCACATTGGCCAGTGGTACTATTCCTGTCATTAATGAGTCCCTAAAAATTAGATACAATGGCTTTGAAATTACAGAGCTCAATTCTTTTAGGATCTGTGGGTGTATGCCATCTGGTCCAGGTGCTTTATCCACCTTTATTCTGTCTAAATATTTCTGGACCATATCACTTTTGAGCCATTGTGGATTTTGGGCTGTGTCACTACCACCCCCATTATGGACATGATCTCCACCACGCTCCTTTGTATACACAGAGCTGAAGGTATTTAGTAAATAATAATAATAATAATGATACTTATCATCCAGGTAGGTAGGGTTATGGTCAGCAAGCTACCATATTTTTCATACTAAATGGGTCTTGATGACTGCCTCCCCCCCTTACTCCCCCCATGTTCTTTTTACCCCCCCTCCCTACCGCGTACCGCGCGGCAGGAGATTCAGTTTGCTGTTCCCAGCTGGACTGAAAGGAAGTGAGCACTCAGTGTGTGCACTTCCTGTCAGTCAGGCCGGAAACAGGAAACTGAATCTCCTGTACCGCGCGGTACCAGGCCGGATTGCAGGAGGAAGGAAGAGGAGCTCGGCCAAGCTACAGGCTGCAACATTTATAAGAAGCCCTGCGGGGGCCCCAGGCCAGCTCGGGGCCCCAAGCAATTTCTTGGTTTGCCTGTCCTGTCGCGACGGGCCTGACTGTACCTACACTCTGCGGTCTGCGTTTGCTGTTTATCCAACAGCAGTGAGGTGAGCTGCTTGCAGACACAGAGGTGTACCACTGAAACATTTTCTAAGTATTGTGTGTGTACAACACATTGTTTATTGGTGGTGGGAGACACTATCACATAAGAACTTTTCATTCATCTGTTTCAACAATTTTTTGGACTTTTGCTCCTCTTGGACTTTATGATTTGGATTGTGTGTTTATTTTAAGCACTGTTTACAGCCTCTTGCATTTTATGTACCCATTCATTTTGTATTAAGTTTGTCACTTATTCACTGTGTTATATGTTTCACAGTTTCATTGTGGTAGCGCATTTTTTCACTTTTTTTATTTTTCCTCCATTGGCTGTGTCTACAGCTTTTCACCTTCCTTCACAGCGCAGACACCACTCCCCTACTTTCATTATTACACGTTTCTTTGAATTCGATTCACAGTTGTCTTGCAGCAGTGCCCCCTAGATTTAGTTTGAGACAGCGTGGGAGTTCCCTTTTTTACCATTAATAAATGTATACTTTCCTAAAATGCTTGTTTGAGTGTTCACCTTTACAAACAGACAACCCATCTCCATTTAACAGTCCCATCACATTTTGAGAGAGCTTTGTCTCTCTTGTATTTCTCCTTTTAGATTGTAAGCTCTTCTGAGCAGGGCCCTCCTAATCCTCTTGGATTTTATTGTACTATAACTGTATTGTCTCCCTTTTATATTGTAAAGCGCTGCTTAAACTGTTTTACAGTGTGAAAATACTCAGCGTAACATCATCTTTCAAATTATACAAAAAAATTGGGCTAACTTCACCGTTTTGTTATTTTTTAATTCATGAAAAATTGTTGCGCAAATACCGTGTGACAAAAAAAGTTGAAACGACCGCCATTTTATTCCCTAGGGTCTCTGCTAAAAAAAACATTAATAATGTTTGGGGGTTCTGAGTAATTTTCTAGCAAAAATGCTAATTTAAATTTAAGGTTCCAGAAAAGGCCAGATATGGAAGTGGTTAAAAAATATCCCAAAGTTTGAACATCTCACAGAGCACTGTTCAATCCATCCCCCGAAAATGGAAAGAGTATGGCACAACTGCAAACCTACCAAGACATGGCCGTCCACCTAAACTGACAGGCTGGGAAAGGAGAGCATTCATCAGAGAAGCAGTCAAGAGGCCCATGGTAACTCTAGAGGAGCTGCAGAGGTCCACAGCTCAGGTGGGAGAATCTGTCCACAGGAGAACTATTAGTCATGCACTCCACAAATCTGGCTTTTATGGAAGAGTGACAAGAAGAAAGCCATTATTAAAAGAAAGCCATTATTAAAAGAAAGCCATAAGAAGTCCCGTTTGCAGTTTATGAGAAGCCATGTAGGGGACACAGCAAACATGTGGAAGAAGGTTCTCTGGTCAGATGAGACCAAAATTGAACTTTTTGGTCTAAAAGCAAAACACTGTGTGGTGGAAAACACACTGCACATTACCCTGAACACATTATCCCCACCGTGAAACATGGTGGTGGCAGCATCATGTTGTGGAGATGCTTTTCTTCAGCAGGGACAGGGAAGTGGTAAGAGTTGATGGGAAGATGGATGGAGCCAAATACAGGGCAATCTTAGAAGATTACCCCCATAGTCTTCTGTTAGAGTCTGCGAAAGACTTGAGAGGTTCACCTTCCAGCAGGGCAACGACCCTAAACATAAAGCCAGAGCTACAATGTTTGGATCAAAGCATTCATATGATAGAATGGCCCAGTCAAAGTCCAGACCTAAATCCAATTGAGAATCTGTGGTAAGACTTGAAAACTGCTGTTCAAAGACGCTCTCCATCCAATCTAACAGAGCTTGAGCTATTTTGCAAGAAATAATGTGCAAAAATTTCACTCTAGATGTGCAAAGCTGGTAGAGACATACCCTAGAGACTTGCAGCTGTCATTGTAGCTAAAGGTGGTTCTTCAAAGTATTGACTCAGGGGGGCAGAGTACAAATGCATGCCACACTTTTCAGATTTTTTTTTGGAAAAGATTTTGAAAACCATTTAGAATTTTTCTTCCACTTCACAGTAATGTGCCACTTTGTGTTGGTCTACAACATAAAATCCCATGAAAATACATTTACGTTTTTGGTTGTAACATGACAAAATGTGGAAAATTTCAAGGGGTATGAGCACTTTTTCATCTGCTTTAATGTACAGCCCATATAAAAATCGACAACGTTCTGAAAATGAAGGGTGATGGTATCCACAGGGTTGCACAGATGCTGAGCCAGGCCGACAGGGCAGGCGCACAGGAGATGACGTGGGCTGAGATGAACCTGGACGGCGGAGGAAAGTCAGGGAGGTTGAGTTGGAACGCAAGCCCAGGTGTTTTAAAGTTGATCCCTGTGTATGAATAAATGTGAAACTTTGGTACCTCAATAGCAGTTTCTTCACTGATTACGGATATTTTCATCTGGTGCAAGACTTCTGATCCTTTATGGA
The DNA here is from genome assembly GCA_029206835.1 of Rana muscosa. Taxonomy (NCBI): domain Eukaryota; kingdom Metazoa; phylum Chordata; class Amphibia; order Anura; family Ranidae; genus Rana; species Rana muscosa. The sequence continues at coordinate 349,131,572 of CM055122.1, forward strand.
CAATTCTTATGGGTGTAGAACCCATTAGCCCCGGAACGCTGTGGGGAAGAAAAAGAAAGCCAGAGAAACAGGCCTCCCTCACCCAGGTTCCAGGTGATGAATCTCCTCTGGCCAGAAGAAACACAAAACCGGATCAGTTCAGCAGGAGGAATACCTTTTATAGTTTGTTTGGTGATGCATGTCCTTTACAGAAGATGCCTATATCTCATATGTAGGGATGAGCCGAATGACCCCCTGTTCGGTTCGCACCAGAACTTTCGAACATCACGAAAGTTCGGAACCGAATAACGAACCCCATTGAAGTCTATGGGACCCGAACTGTAAAAATCAAAAGTGCCCATTTTGAAGGCTTACAGCAAAGTAATTGGGCATACAATGGTTATGGGGGTCCGGGTATTGCCCTGGGGGGCATGTATAAATGAAATGTATTTTTTTGTAAAAAAAAAATCTTTTTTTTTAATCAATAAAAAGGTTTTTATTAATGAGAACACAATGCACAACATGGTACATTTGCATATGTATAAAATACATGGTAAAAAGGAGTCTCAATCCTCATAACAACATAGCATTTCTAACTGTATAGCCAACACATTTATCATACAACTGAGAAGCATTGCATAATACCCTGAGTTACTAGCTCTTTTGAAAAAGGGAAGTGCAAACAATCAAACAGAGTAGTCATAAAAGAAGAAAGAAATAATTAAATTAAGAAGAAAACATTAGACCAACCGGTGATATACCTTCAGGGATTTATTTTCTGAGGAACAGGCAAATCACTCCTAGCATGTCACCCATATTTCCGCACAAGTCTCTAAAGTCAGCACAAAAAAACATTTATCCCATCAGCAACCTATCTAGGGCCATCTGCAGGGGCGCCACCTCTGGGGAGTTCAATCAATTCTGCCAGATGCTTGTACATTTTTGGGGCGATTTCCTATGATGATAGGTGTTTTTTTCCAGAATGAGGATAGTATTAACCATTTGGATTTATTGTGCCTCTTTCGGGGCTTGCGCTGAGAGCCAAAGATGGGCAATTAGTTTCCTAGCTAGGTATAGGAGCCTTGTGAGGGCGATGTAAACTGAGGGGAGGTACAATTCTTCAGCTATATTCCCTAGCAAACATGTCAGTGGGTCTACGGCTAGTTAAACCTGGTATATACTGTTTATTTTGGTAATAATTCTGCTCCAGTACCTCATCAGCTTGGGGCATTTCCAGAGCATATGAATGAGGTCGCCAGGGCAGGCTTGACATTTTGGGCATATAGGGGAATCACGCCTACCCCATTTATGTAACTGTACAGGTGTACGGTACACTCAGTGTAATATAAACAGGTGTGACAATCTCTGTGCGGCAGACACTGATACCAAAGGTCCCATCCCCAAAATCTGATCCCACTGCTCGCCATCAATGGGGCCGACATCTCGCTCCCACCCCTTCCTACAGGGTAAAAGGTCAGGGGCTTGTACATGGGACAATAGGTGGGTATAGATTCTAGAAATGATTTCCTTCTTCTCAGGGTCAGAGTATATGGAATACAGGATTGTGGAGTCCTCCGGCTTCAAATTAGATTGTCTACTCTGGCGCCTCCAGCTTCAAATTAGATTGTCTACTCTGGCACCACATGGCATGTTGTAGTTGTATATATTGGTAATGGTGGCCTTTGAGTACAGGGAATTCACGCAGTAATTGGAGATACTGCTTTAGGACAGGAACGTGGAGTATTTGGGTGAGGAATCTAACCCCCGCCCTTTCCCAAACCGGATGTTTAGGGACCTTGGTTAAGTCTGTGTAAAAGCGGTTTTGCCAAATAGGGGTTTGACGGAGATAACCCGTCAATCCCAATGTGGCCTTAACCCACTTCCAGATTTTCATCAGTAACTGAACTGTAGGACAATTAGAAGGGACTCTAGGAAGGCCCATCACCATATGGGACAGGGCAGTTTAGTCTGTTCCAGGGCCGAGGAGGAGATCCCAGGGGGGGGGATCTGTAACCGTCCCGATATCTCAACCTGTGAAACCTTGTAAATGGGCAGCAAAGTAGTACATTTGAGGGTGCGGAACAGCCAATTCCCCCCTGGTCCTTGGGGATTTGCAGAGTGGCTAGTTTGATTCGTGCCACTCCATCTCTCCATATGAGAGCCCTGAACTGCGAGTCTATACGTCAGAACTAATACTGTGGTATCCATATCGGGGCATTGTGCAGAATGTACAGCAGCTGCGGTGCCCAGATCATTTTTATGAGATTTACACAACCGGATACTGACAGCGGTAATCTACTCCAACTGGTGTGCTTATGTTGAAATTTTTGTAGTATTGGTTTCAAATTCAGAGTTATGTAATCCCGTGGGTTCCCGGTCACCACTATTCCCAGATATTTGAATGAGGCGACAACTTGTATGTGAGATACATCGTCCGGCAAAGGTGCCGGAAATGGTTCCAGTGGCAACAGAGCCGACTTGTCCCAATTAATGGCAAAGCCTGAAAACTATCCGAACTGATTGATTAGGCGCATCACTGCCCTCAGGGAGTCCCCAGTATCTCCTAAGTACAGCAGGGTGTCATCCACGTACAATGACATTTTTTTTCTCTCTTTGTCCTATACGGAAATCCATGATGTTAGGGGAGGCTCGCACCATAGCCGCCAGAAGTTCCAATGCAAGGGCAAACAGCAGGGGTGACAAGGGGCACCCCTGCCGCGTCCCACGAAACAGAGGAAAAGGCTCCTATAGGGTATCATTAATCCTTACCTTCACTGTAGGTGCAGCTGCACCCATGATATGAATTTGTCGCCCAGACCGAATCGATGCAATACCTCCCACAAATAGTTCCACTCCACGCTGATAAAAGCTTTGGCAGCGTCGAGGGAAAATATAGCCCTGTTGCCAGGGTTATCTACTGGGATTTGAGTGTTGAGGAACAATCTGTGAATGTTCAATGCAGTAGATCGAGCAGGAATAAAGCCGGACTGGTCAGAATGGACCCGTCCCGCTACAACCCTTGAGAGTCTAGTGGCCAACACCCATGCCAGTAATTTAACGTCTGCGTTAAGCAGCGAGATAGGCCTATAGGAGTCCGGTTGTAATGGGTCCTTGCCCTGTTTTGGGATGACTACTATAATAGCCTCGTTCATGGAAGCAGGTAAGCCACTTTCCTGGAGGGCATAGTTTTTGTTTTTTTGACCACTTCAGAAAACTCTGCCGAGAGACTTATTCAGAATTTTATTCATTAAGATTGTCTCTTATTCAGTTTCTCATCATTGTGGCTTTCCGAATGTGTCATTTCTTCTAAGATACAAAGTGTACAGCTTTTATTATTAAAATCTTAATAAATTCCATTTCCCACTGGGTCTAATTTTACGTCTTACACTTCCTTCCCCTTATGTCCCCACCCCTTACTACTCCCCATATGGTTTGTTCTCTCCCATCTCTCTAATTTCATTCCCTATTGTGCTCTATCATTTTTTCCCAGATTCTGTTGTATTTTTCAAGTTGTCCCATTTCGCTACTGCATAAGTATTCCATTTTGTTGTAGTATTCTATTCTCCCAAACCATTCCTTTATATCTGGTTTTCCTGCACTTAACAATATCTTTGGTATCAGTCCTTTTGCAGCATTTACCAGTGTTGGTGTTAAGCCTTGTACACACGACCAGTTTTCTCGGCAAGAAACGATAAGAAAACTGCTGGCAGATTTTTTTGCAGAGAAAACCGTTAGTGTGTATAGTTTTTCGTTGAGAAAACTGCCAGGAAACTCGAAGAGAAAAATAGAGAACCTGCTCTCTATTTTCTCATCAGGATTCTCGTTTTTCTCGTCTGGATTCTCGGCGGCCTGTTTCCCGACGAGAAAACCGGTCGTGTGTATGCTTTTCCGAGTCTTCAAAATCCGTGCATGCTCAGAATCAAGTATGAGACGGGAGCGCTCCTTCTGGTGAAACTAGCGTTCGTAATGGAGATAGCACATTCGTCATGCTGTAACGGACTGAAAAGCACGAGGCTGAAAAGCGTGAATCGTCTCTCGCCAAACTTTTTACTAAAACACGATAACACGAGATCAGCAAAAGCAGCCCAAGGGGTGGCGTCATTGGAATCAAACTTCCCCTTTATACTGCCGTCATACGTGTTGTACGTCACCGCGCTTTACAATGACGACAAGTTTTTTGATTGACAGTGTGTATGCAAGGAAAGCTTGGCAAGAATCCCGTCAAGCTTGACAAGAATCTCGTCGAGAAAACCAAAGTTTTTTTTACGACGGATTCTCGGTCGTGTGTACGAGGCTTTAATGTTTTTCTGTAATTTTTACTTGGGTCTTTTGGTTTGTGGAATAAACACGCCTGTTTACTATTGATTATATTTTCTCCAGTTATTACTTCTATGAATTCCTGGATTTCCTGCCAGTAGTCCTTTATTTTTGGGCACCAGATGTGTATCGTTGTACCCAGAGGTGGTTCTAGACTTTCTGAGGCCTTAGGCCAGGGGTGCCCAACCTTTTGAGTAGCGAGGGCCACTTTAGCGACTTGGTAACTGGTCGCGGGCCACAATGAGCGGAGTGGGTGGATGGCAAGTCTGTGTCCACTCTGCATATGTAGAGCAAACACAGACGCAGCCAGCTCTACTCTATGGGCCCTCCGATCCGCCCAGACAGAAGGGGACAGATCCCCTTCTGTTTTTTTAAGCAGATCGTATTGCAGATAGGCGGGTGTAAACAGACACGAGTCTGTTTATATCTGCCACTCTAGAGAGGTGAATAGAGGGTCTGATTGGGTCCACCTGAAAAACAGACAGGCAGACCTGATCGGACCGATCGTGTGAAAGGGGCCTAAGGCTGCTTTCACACTGATGCACAGCGGTTTACCTGCGCCTCAACTGACCTCGATCTTCACTTCTTCCTCAGGATTCCTGCAGCTGGTGGCTGCTGCTGCTGGCTGGTACTGCTATTGGGTACTGCTGACAGGTGCTGGTACTGCTGGCAGGTACTGCTGTTGGGTACTGCCTGCTGGTACCGCTGGCTGGTACTGGTACTGCTGGCGGTTACTGCTGACTGGTACTGCTGGTGGGTAATGATACTGCTGGCTGGTACTGATACTGCTGGTGTGTACTGGTACTAATGACTGGTACTGGTGGCTGGTACAGATGACTGGTACTGCTGGCGGGTATTGGTACTGCTGGTGGGTACTGCTGGCTGGTACTGCTGGTGGGTACTGGTACTGCTGGCTGGTGGGTACTGCTGGCGGGTACTGATACTGCTGGCGGGTACTGGTACTGGTGACTGGTACTGGTGGCTGGTACTGCTGGCTGCTGTTCTAGATCACAGGTTCACTTCCCGTGAATCAGTGTGACAGAAGCATGCAGCACCTGCAGTAGAGAACAGAGCTTCCTGTCACAGGCAGAGTACATTTGGTATCACTCCGCCTGTGAAGGAGCCGGCGCTATACAGGAAGCATTGGCTCTGCTTCCTCTTGTGGCGGCTCCGTTGTTCGTGCTGATGCTCGAAGATGGCGTGTCGGGAACCCGCGATCTGGGCTTTCCGACCCGCAATCTCAGAGCAAGACATGGCGGGCCACATCAGAGGGCACCGCGGGCCAGCGGTTGGGCACCCCTGCCTTAGGCGAATCTTAGACATGAGGCCCCACTCACGCCCATAAAGGCTCTTTCACACGGACACGGACGTATGCGGGCTCCGCTTTGCTCAGCGGGGATCGCTCCGTCGATCCCCGCTGAGCAGGCAGATGACAGGCCTGTCTCCGCACACTGTGCAGGGACCGACCTGTCAGAGCGCTGCTCTCCCCTATGGGGGATCGGATGACGGACAGCAGAGTCCATTGTCATCCGATCCGCCAGATGGATGGAAAATAGGGTTTTCCTTCGTCAAACTTTGGCGGATCGGAGCGGGTCGGATGTCAGCGGGCATATCACCGCTGACATCCATGGCTCCATAGAAGTGCATGGAGCGTCCGTTCAGGTCCGCCTAAAAAACTGACAGGCGGAGCTGAACGGTCCGTCCGTGTGAAAGGGGCCTAATGGGAAAAATAATTCAAGCGATAGAATTTAACTGTATAAATTGCATATTTCAAGAGCCTTAAATCCTATGAACTATGAATTCACAGTTTCTAGAATTTTCTCTAACCAATTACTCTTTAATCAAATATCATTAAACATAGGGGTTTATTTACTAAAGGCAAATCCACTTTGCACTACAATTGCAAACTACAAGTGCAAAGTGCACTTGAAATTGCACTGAAAGTGCACTTGGAAGTGCAGTCGCTGTAAATCTGAGGGGTAAATTTGAAATGAGGGGAAGCTCTGCTGATTTTATCATCCAATCGTGTGCAAGCTAAAATGCTGTTTATTTTCCTTGCATGTCCCCCTCGGATCTACAGCGACTGCACTTCCAAGTGCACCTTCAGTGCACTTTACACTTGTAGTTTGCACTAGTAGTGCAAAGTGGATTTGCCTTTCGTAAATAACCCCCATAGGGTATATATATATATATATATATATATATATATATTAATTACACGCACACAAATATAGATACAATTTGTGCAGCTGCTACTAGCAATGTATTTAAGTTATAACAAAAGTCAAAAACCATATTTCTCCATTTACATAAAGGTCAGGTTAATATATGGTCAGAGACTGCAGACATGATACAGGAGATGGTCAGAGACTGCAGACATAATACAAGAGATGGTTTAGAGACTGCAGACATAATACAGGAGATGGTCAGAGACTGCAGACATGATACAGGAGATGGTCAGAGACTGCGGACATGATGCAAGAGATGGTCAGACTGCAGAAATGATACAAGAGATGGTCAGAGACTGCAGAAATGATACAAGAGATGGTCAGAGACTGCAGACATGATACAGGAGATGGTCAGAGACTGCAGACATGATACAGGAGATGGTCAGAGACGGCAGACATGATACAAGAGATGGTCAGAGACTGTGCAGACCTAATACAAGAGGTGGACTTATGGTAACGACAAGCAAATTTTCACCTGGCTAACATGGTAACATCACATTGCTGCAGCAGCCCCAAACAGAGCCACAGACGATCCCCCCTACAGACAGTGCAGACAGATGATCCCTCTATACACTCCTCCATCCCCTACTAAAAGCAGGAGAAGCCAACACATTGGCTTTGAGCGCCCTGCAGACTCTAGATTTCCAAGCATTTTCAACTTATAGCATGACATTAGATCTCAACAAGGGTTCCTGTCTTCTTCGGAATGAAATCTGGTTTCTTTAAAATTCACTGTTTATAAAAAGACAGATGTTACATTCCCCAACAGAATTTGCCCATTAACACCCAACCCCAGGGGTGCTATTTAGAATGAATGGCACTGCATCGCACAGCACATTGAACAGGTGCATTGCCATGCATTATTACAATGCATGTTAATGCGTAGAGCACATTGCCAAAATACACAATTGTAAATGGGCTCTAAATGTTTTCTCTGTTGTGTGGATTTAGATCATTACCGCTCACCCACTGGTTGCTAGAGGTTACCGCACATCATTACCGCTCACTAATTGGTTGCTAGCGGTTACTGCACGTCATTACTGCTTATCGCCCACTGATTGTTTGCTCACTGGGTGGCAGGGCAGTATTATGGCGTGTGATGCAACTGTTGGTTGGATGATAGGTCGCAGTTTGGGGTGATGGTGGCAGCATTGGGGGAGAGGCTGAGATCATATCTCCCCTATAATTACAGTATAAGGGGTAGGGTGATAGGATGCCAGAGCTGGGGTACAGGAGGAATGAGGATGATAATGACAGGAGATAGGGTGGTAGGATGCCAGAGGTAGGGTACAGGGAGATGATGATAACAGGGGGTAGGATGCCAGAGGTGGGGTAGAGAGGGATGGTGGGGATGTTGATGACAATGGATGGGATGCTAGGCAGTGGGGTACAGGGGGGATGATGATGATGTGGGGTGTTGGCAGCTGACAGTGGGGTACAGGGTGGATGAAGATAAGGATGATAACAGGGGTAAGGTGGTGGATGCTAGAGGTGGGGTACATGGGGATAACAGGAGGCAGGGTGGTAGGATGTCAGAGGTGGGATATGGGGGGAATGATGATTACAGGGTGTGAGGTGTTAGGATGCTGGCAGAGAGGTACAGGGGAATGAAGATAATAGGGGGTGGGGTGGTAGGATACCAGGCACATGGGGATTATGATAAGTATGGAGATGATGATGACAGGGCGTAGGTTGGTAGGAAGCTGACAGTGGGGTACAGGGGGAATAAAGATAAGGATGATAACACAGGTAGGGTGGTGAATGCTAAAGGTGGGGTACATGGGGATGACGGGGATGTTGACAGGAGGCAAGGTGGTAGGATGTCAGGGTTGGGGGTACCGGGAAATATGATGACAGGGGTGGGGTGGTAGGAACCTGGCAGTGGAGTACAAGGAGGGATTAGGATGAGGATGATGACAGGGGGTGGGGTGGTAGGATGCCAGAGCTGGGGTGCAGAGGGATGATGGGGATGCTAATGACAATGAGTGAAGTGGTAGGATGTCAGCAGCGGGTTACAGGGGGGATGATGATGACGTGGGGTGGTAGGCAGCTAACAGTGAGGTACAGGGGGGAATGAAGATAAGGGTGATAATGGGGGTAGAGGGGGTGGATGCTGGAGGTGGGGTACAGGGGGGGATGATGATGACAGAAGGCAGGGTGGTAGGATGTCAGAGGTGGTGTATGGGGGGAGGATGATGACAGGGGGTGGTATGGTAGGATGTGAGAGGTGGGGTACGGGGGAGGGGGGATGATGATGTCAGGGTGGTAGGATGTCAGAGGTGGGATACGGGGGGAGGGGGATGATGACAGGGGGTGGGGTGGTAGGATGTCAGAGGTGGGGTACGGGGAGGGGGGATGATGATGACAGGATGGTTGGATGTCAGAGGTGGGGTACGGGGGGGAGGATGATGACAGGGGGTGGTATGGTAGGATGTGAGAGGTGGGGTACGGGGGAGGGGGGATGATGATGTCAGGGTGGTAGGATGTCAGAGGTGGGATACGGGGGGAGGGGGGATGATGACAGGGGGTGGGGTGGTAGGATGTCAGAGGTGGGGTACGGGGAGGGGGGATGATGATGACAGGATGGTTGGATGTCAGAGGTGGGGTACGGGGGGGTGATGACAGAGGGTGGGGGTGGTAGGAAGCTGGCAGTGGAGTACCAGGAGGGATTAGGATGAGGATGATGACAGGGGGTGGGGTGGTAGAATGTCAGATGTGGGGTACGGGGGGATGATGATGACAGGGGGTGGTAGGATGTCAGAGGTGGGGTGGGGGGGGATGATGACAGGAGACACGGTGGTAGGCAGCTGGCAGAGGGGTACAGCAGAAATTATGGTAGGGTGGTGGGATGCCAGGAACAGGGGGATTAGGATCATGAGGATGGAGATGATGACAGGGGTAAGTTGGTAGGAAGCTGACAGTGGGAAGTATTACAGGAGGTAGGATGCCAGGAACAGGGCAGGGGATAATGAGAAGTTGAGAAGGATGATGATGGCAGGGGGTGAGTAGGTGGCATATGCAGGATGGCATGTATATAATCAGTCAGGGCTTTGTATGAGGTCACGAGTGGAAGGCAGCAGTAATTCTCAGGGCGCCCTCAGTCAGGAGGTGACGTTGGGATGTGTCAGTGTCGGGCAGGACCGTACATGTACCTTTGAGGCTGGCTCTTGGATGATCGCTAGGCTCCAGCTCTGGCAGGTGAGGTCCTCCATTACAGATCATGATCGTCCATCATGATCCTGCAGAGATCAGGGAGCTGCTCAGCCGCTGCAAGCTCTGCACATGGCCGGAGATCCACGGTTCACGGCAGGAGGGGAGGAGCCGGGCGGTGGGGTTGTGTGGCTTACCAGTGCCCATCAATGCTAACCACTAAAATCACCTGCCTGACCTACATACACTGACCTACCCGACCTACATACACTGATGGTAGTGACCTACATACACTGACCTACCTACACTGACCTACCTGACCTACAAACACTGTCCTACCTGACCTACATACACTGACATGCATACCTTGACCTACATACCCTGACATACATACACTGTCTGTCCTACCTCAGCTCAGCCAGTCAGTCAGTCGTCAGAGGAGGAGGCCGAGGAGCCGGAGCAAAGGAGAGCCGCCCGCCCGAGCGGGGATGTGGCACAGCGGCCGCATTGTAATTCCCGCCTTCTGGAGCCTGCAGCGACTATGATGCACGTCCCGCGGTCCCAGCATTGGACAAGTGGGACGTCCATCATAGGCGCTGCAGACTCCAGAAGGCGGGACCTGCTATGTAGGCACATTTTAATTTTTTCTGACACCAATGCTGGGTGCGCTCAGCAGGCACCTTCTTCTCCCTCCTCCTCCTCCTCCCTCCTCCTCCCTCCTCCTCCCTCCTCCTCCTCCCTCCTCCTCCTCCTCCCTCCTCCTCCTCCTCCCTCCTCCTCCCTCCTCCCTCCTCCTCCTCCTCCTCCCTCCTCCTCCTCCCTCCTCCTCCCTCCTCCTCCTCCTCCTCCTCCTCCTCCTCCTCCTCCTCCTCTCCCTCCCTCCCTCGGTGACTCCTGTTGTGGACGCCGCGTGCAGGAGAGCTTCTCCCTTTTATAGCGGAGATGACGTCACGAGTAGGGGCGGGACTCAACGCCGCTGACGTGCACGTGTTTTTGGCATGCACGCATCTACAGGCACAGGCGTGGGCTTGCTTTAATAGGACAACTGCTACGAGTGAGACGGTGGTTGACGGTGGGACACAGATAAGCTATCCAAGGGCACGTAAGCTGTGTGTTGGCTACAGGCATTGTGAAGACTCAATCTGGCTGTTGCTATTGAAAGCAGCATATTAACCATTGCTAGACTGAGCGCAGCAATAGATGTGTATATCAGTACCTCTGCTTTGTGCTTAGGACTATGTATTCCCATAAGAGAGGAACAAGAACAGGGAGAAGGGGAGCAAGGGCACCACGGTCGAGTCCTGGGAATCCTAGCCGTACCCCCACTGTGTCACCCTCCCATGAGAGGCATGGAGCAGCTGACCAAACTGAGCCAGCAGACATGTCAGATATTGTAGCTACCTCCAAAATTCCAGCCTCTGCGTATGTCACAAAAGATGACTTGGCTACGGCTCTGGCTGGTTTAGAGGGGAAGATAGCTAGTTTGTTCGCAGCCTTCTTCCCAGCCTGGGAAGAAACGCGACAGGTCCCCTTCTCCTACCCTGGAGCCGTTATCTGCAGACCAGGAGTGGATAGGAGATTTGGAGGCACCCTTTGAGGATCCTGCAGGAGCACAGGAGGACGGTTCCTCTTTAGAGGACTCAGTCCCAGAGGAAGCCTTGGCGACTTCACAGGCTCAAAGACTATTAATCCAATTTTTGATATAAGCTACCTGTCAGGGACGTACTGCCCGTTTCAGAAGGCGCGCACCTATGCGTTTGCGCGATTCACAAACTTTGCACGCCGATGCGCGCACATTAGACGCGCTTTGGCGCCCAGCGGCCTATAAAAGACGTTCCAGTGGTACTGTTCCTTGCGGTTTGATCTGCTTCTGTTCCCTGTGTTCCTGATTCTGTGCCTGTATCGTGTTCCTGTGTTTGACCCGGCTTCCTGACATCGCTCCTATCTCCAGTCCTGAACCTGGCTTGTTTGACCCTGCTCAGTTACCTGTCTGATCATCTGTTGCCAAGACCCAGCCTGGACTCTGACTACTCTCTGCCTACCGTTTATGCTATTTACCTTGATGTGTATGACCTGGCTTGTCTGACTCCGCTGCTCTGCACACCTGCACCTGCTGACCTGCATCCGCGGCTCTGCACACCTGCACCTGCTGACCTGCATCCGCGGCCCTGCACACCTGCTGACCTGCATCCGCTGCTCTGCATACCTGCACCTGCTGACCTGCATCCACAAATATAACACAAGTAAAAAATGCGCATGAGTCCAAAGTCACTAATATCTCAAAGGTATATAATCAAATGGCGCATGTACAAAAAGATGTACAGTCAGTGAACATGGGGTCCAGGCTCCGGGGGGAGAGGGATGAAGCGGAGGCTGGAAGAATAGTAATAATAATAGGAGAAGTCACATGTGCAAGCTCAGGGCTGCCATTCAAGGTGAAACAGAAACCATGTTCCAGGGTACTGTAAAGAAAAGCAAGGGAGAGGCGCCTCTGAGTGCAGACGTTTTAAAACAATTTAATAAAATATAGTGCTACAAGCAACTCACATTTGTATGGTTAAAAACGTGCATTGTACGAAATCCAGTTAGAAGAGGAAGATGTCATCAGGTCTGTCACGGAGTATCTCCTCCTGCTGGGGCACTGTGCTGCTGATAGTCAGTTCACTGCTGTAGATGGTATGGATACGGCCGTCAGCGGTGAAGAAAAGCAGTGCAGGGCCTTGGAGATGTTGATTGAATAGCAGGCGAGGGCCGATGACGTCACTGGCGTGCGACGCGTTTCCCGAGCCGGCGTACTGCGTGTAGTGTGGCAGTCGCGCTCCTTTGTCAAGCTAGTGAATGGGTTGGAGGAGCTAGTATTTGATAGACAAGGCAGTGGGCGGACGGAAGCGGAGGGGGCGGAGATAGAAGAGAGACGGAACTGGGGCGGGGGAGGGGGGGGTTTGTTTGGAAGTGTCAGCAGAGAGAGCTCTAGATAATGGGACCAGATGAAGGTGGTAGTATGGGGACAAATTGAACATGAATTGACATATAAAAAATATATAAAATAAAAACGGAAATGGAGAGGGAACTGATAGTGTGGGAGGAGGGCAGGAAATATACATATACAAATGTATTCATGGGGAATAGCAGGGGCCAGCTGGGGTAGATGAGAAAAAAAAAATAAAAAAAAATAAAAAAATAATCAAAAAATTAATCTGTGCATAATAATGGTTTGAGGGGGGGGGGGGTGTTTGTGGGTTATTAGGGGGCTGTTTATGTTATTGTATTATATTAGCTAACACATATATTTGTATTTATATTTATATGGGGAGGGGGGGGGGGAAAGGGGGGGGAAAGGATTGGTATAGTGACCAGCAGCGGATGGTGTATGTGCATATGGATGCCGAAGGTGTATGGAATGGGACCATAATGTCTAGAGGGATATATGAACATGAGGGACGTAAAAATATACACACATATATATACATACACACATACACATATACATACATATATATATACATACATATATACATATATATACATATATATATGCACATGCATAAAACACACATATAAAAACATGCATACATAGAAAAGCATGTACAAAATATGCATGAACGACCAAGGTAATGAAAGTTATGTGTGCACATACATGCACATACATACACGCACATACAGATGCAAGTACATGATTGAAAATAACATGGGGTACATAGTAGTAGTAAATATGGCATTACAACAATACACAGATATCGAAAAATATGAAGAAATGTGTATACGTATGCATATATACACATATATACACATACACACATATACACATACATGAACAGCAACAGTAATCAATCAGGAAAAGGGGGGGGCGGGGGTTAGAGAAGGGAAGGGGATAATAAAGAAAAGAAGTAGGAGAGGGGGTGGGTAGAAACAGCAAGAGGGGGGGGGGAAGGGGGAAAAAAAAAAAAAAAAAGGGAAGGGGGTAGGGGGAAAAGAGAAAGAGGGGGGGTTGATTGGAAGAGAGACAGAAATATAGATAGGTGGCACAGGAGGGAAAGATAGAGAGGGGTCCACGGGGGGGGTTGTTGTTTTTGGGGGCTATACTTACACACACCCGCCACCCCCAAGTATCGAAACAACAATATACGGTATATGATAACCTGTAAAACACATATAGTATCAGAAGTGGAATTACATGTGGAATTACATGTTGGCAGGATAGGTTATCACAGTATTAAAGATATTAAAAATATTATTAAAAATATTATGTATTGGAAATGGTCTCAAGATTGTTAGATTAAAGTTAATAATAGCAGCAGTAGCGTGGAAGAGGGAAAGAAAATATTAAAATATTGAAATATTAAAATATTAAAAGATTTTTATTAAAAATATTATAAGATGTTGTGTATTTCGATGCTCTCATTGATACCTCCAGGTGAGAGAACATCTAGGCTATAAATCCAATAGGTCTCGCGGGCACATAGTTTCTTGAATCTTTCAGCTGCAGGGAGGGATTTATCGATTTGTTCGATAACCCACACCTGGAGTCCTACAGTGGCTCCTTGATGGAATCTGGCGAAATGTTTGGGGACGCTGTGAGGGTCTGTACCACCCTCTATAAATCTACGGTGTTCCCCAAATCTCTGTCTTAATGGACGTATGGTACGGCCTACGTACATTAGACCACAAGGGCAACTAAGGCCGTATACCACAAAGTCTGATGAGCAGTTGAAGAATTCCCTCAGCTGATATGTTTTCCCTTTTGTACTGAAACTTTTTTGGCCATGTTGAACAAATTTGCACGTTTTGCAAAGTGTTTTGCGGCATTGATACATTCCTGTGATGGGTATGAGAACAGGTATGGGTGTAAATGAAGTAATGGTTGGTTTGAGTTTGCTGGGGGCGAGTTTGTTCTTCAAATTCGGAGCCCTTCGGTAGGTAACTCTAGGGTGAGATGGCAGTTCAGATTTCAAATGTGGGTCCTGCTGGAGGATGTTCCAATGTTTGACTAGAATTTTTTCCATGTTCTTGTGTCTGGAATGAAACGTGGTTACGAATCTGATTGAATGGTCACTTGTTTTTTTCTCGGTCTTTGGTGGTTTGCCCTGAAGGTAGAATTTGTGTGCATCATCAACTAGATTTTCGGGATACTTTTTGTCCATAAATTTCTTTTTGAGGTTGGTACTGAGTTGAATGTAATCATTGTCTCTGGTGCAATTCTGTCTGAGTCGACAGAATTGGCCCCTGGGTATATTATCAATCCATTTTTTGTGGTGGCAGCTCTTATAATGTAGATATGAGTTTCCAGCCGTAGGTTTGATATAGTTTCTGGCGAAAATGGTGTCGTTGTCATGTCCAAGTTCCAAATCTAGAAAGGCTATGGTGGAGGGGTCGCAAACGGACGTAAAAGACAGCCCATAAGTGTTGTTGTTACAATATTGTACAAAGGGATGGATAAGTTCAAGGGGGCCATCCCAAATAATGATGATGTCGTCTATATAACGTCCAAAAAAGACGATATTAGCTGCGAATGGGTTATTGGTATGGACATGATGGGTCTCCCAGAAGCCCATGGCTAGGTTGGCATATGAGGGAGCAAAATTGGCCCCCATAGCTGTGCCTTGTGACTGCAGGTAGAAGTCTCCATTGAAATTAAAATAGTTGTGGGTCAGACAGAATTGGGTGGCTAGTTTGATGAAGTTGGCCTGTCGGGGATTGACGAGTGGTTCCAAAAGAAGAAATTGTTCCAGTGCCATGAGCCCAAAAGTGTGTGGGATGGATGTGTATAGTGAGCATACATCAAGTGACAGCCAGGAATAGGAGGATTCCCACCTGTAGGGAGAAAGAAGTTCCAAAAGGTGTGTACTGTCACGTATGTAAGATGGTAATTGACGAACAATGGGTTGAAGGAATAAATCTATATACATGCTGAATCCTGTAGTCACACTGTTCATGGCTGCTACAATAGGTCTACCTGGTGGGTTTTCTGGGTTTTTATGAATTTTCGGCAAGTAATAGAAGTATGGAATGTGATAGAATTGTTTGCGTAAAAATGCGCTTTCTGTTTTGGAGATAATGTTGTCTTTGAGAGCATGGGTTATTAAGACATCTGCTTCTTTAGCAAATTCTATGGTTGGATCTTTGTTGAGTTTGATGTAGGTGGTACTGTCAGACAGGAGTCTGTAGGCTTCCTTTAGGTAATCGGTTTTGTCTAAGATGATGATGCTTCCTCCTTTATCAGCAGGTTTTATTACAATGCTGTCCTTGTGTAATAATAGATCTAATGCTTTAATTTCTGATGGTGAGAGATTGTTGTGTTCGGAGGAAGAGGTAGAGTTACATAATTCAACCAGGTCTGCATAGACCACTTTATAGAAACTTTCAATGTATGGACCTTTTGAGTGAGTAGGAAAGAAAATAGATTTCGGTTTAAGGGAGGAATGAACTACCGGAGGTGATGTGACGAAATGTTGGGTATAAAGTTTGGAAATGTTATCTAGATCATCACAGGAGTCCTCAGTGAGAGAATCAGTGTTGATTTCGAGATTATTTTCCAGGAGAGATTCAAGAGGATCATGATTGGGTGATATGGGGATGGTGGAACTAGCCAGTACATTACTGGTATGGCTGTTATTATCTTTTTCCTGTTGGATATGAAAATGTCTTTTGAGAGTTAAATTGCGTATATAGTGATTAAGGTCTTTGAAAAGAAGAAATGGGTTGGGTTTATTGATAGGAGCGAAGTTCAATCCATGGCTAAGAAGAGAAGTATCGGCGGTGGATAGAGTATGAGAAGAAAGATTGAATATTTTTACCGTTTCTGGTATTTTTGAATCTGTGGATAGTTGTTTTCCTCGTCCTCCTCTACAGCCTCTCCTGTGAGTTTTCTTTTTCTTGAGGCTGAGAGTAGAGGAGGACTGGACACTAAAAAAGATAGTGTCGGGTCTACGATGGGAGGGAGTGTGGAAGTGGATATGATGGGGAATGGAGTATGTGTGTCTGTAGAATCCACGGGCATGGGTGGTGTGCAGCTGGTGACCATACTGGTGGAGGTGGCCCGTGTGTCAATTATACTGGTTGTGTCGGGATGGTCCGAAATGGTAAGAGAGGTGCCGATATAGAATTCTTGATCTTTTTCATGGCTATGGTTAGTATTCACAGCAGTAGAGGCTGTGGTGGATGATCTGTTGTAGAACAAGTTTAGGGCGGTGATAAGGCCATCCTTTTTGTTGTAATTATATTTATTATACGTTCTATTTTTATTCTGATGGAGATGACTCTTGGTGGTGTGAGTGTTAGTCCAGAGGGGCAATGATTTGGTGATGCGAGAGGAGAGAGGTTTCTCATAATGTCTACCCAACGGTGGATAGTTGTGGAACTGAATTTCCATCAGGGGCTGAAGAGGTAAGGAGGAAGGAGGTATCTGTGGGCGTATGTGTGGAGTAGATAGGTTGGCATGAGTGGTGGGTAAAGTTGCATCAGAGTGAGGAATGTTCTTATTCCAAGAAAAGACTCTGTTTGAGTTGTAGTCGTCAAGATCACGTTTAAATTTGCCCATTTTCGTGCTGACGATATGGTCCTCCTCTTTTTTGGTGTTGTGTTTGAGAGTCTCGAGCCAACTGAGGGGAATAGGCACTGATAGGTTAGAGATATCCTCTATGATGGTTTTGAGTTGGTCTTTAAAATGGTTATATCTATTGTTCCTGTGGGAGATAAGTATTCCCATCCATTTAGCTGTGCAGAATTCTGCAATATTAGTCCATTCATTGGAGTTGCTGGTATCTAGGAACGTGGGGCATTCTTTCATCACACGTAGACCTCTGGGCGAGATCTTGGTGTCAATATATTGGGATAGAAAGAATTTATCCCACCACTGTTGATTGGTGGTCTGGGTAATTCTTTCTAATTGTTTAAATTTGCCACATAAGTTATGGCGTGTTTTGCCTGTAAGTCTAGCATCTATAGAGAAATTGATGGTAGATAATGTAGAGTATATCTGTTCTAAAACCATATATCTATGGCTCTCAACCGTGGAGATGATATCCATGGTAGCTGAGTGTGGGTGATGGTAAAAGATAATAGTATAAAAATAATAATAAAAATAATAAGAGTTTGTATAAAGAATATGTGTATATAGTAATAACTATCCCGTGGGATGGGTGGCAAGCAGGATAGTGTTTTATCTGTACATATATTAATAGATGAATAAGGTGACCATAAGCGTGTTATATAATACATAAAATATAATATGGAGTTTAAATTTAAAACATACTAAAAGATAGGAGATTGGTCTGCAGCATAAATGAGGTTTCAAAGACATATATAACACAAGTAAAAAATGCGCATGAGTCCAAAGTCACTAATATCTCAAAGGTATATAATCAAATGGCGCATGTACAAAAAGATGTACAGTCAGTGAACATGGGGTCCAGGCTCCGGGGGGAGAGGGATGAAGCGGAGGCTGGAAGAATAGTAATAATAATAGGAGAAGTCACATGTGCAAGCTCAGGGCTGCCATTCAAGGTGAAACAGAAACCATGTTCCAGGGTACTGTAAAGAAAAGCAAGGGAGAGGCGCCTCTGAGTGCAGACGTTTTAAAACAATTTAATAAAAGATAGTGCTACAAGCAACTCACATTTGTATGGTTAAAAACGTGCATTGTACGAAATCCAGTTAGAAGAGGAAGATGTCATCAGGTCTGTCACGGAGTATCTCCTCCTGCTGGGGCACTGTGCTGCTGATAGTCAGTTCACTGCTGTAGATGGTATGGATACGGCCGTCAGCGGTGAAGAAAAGCAGTGCAGGGCCTTGGAGATGTTGATTGAATAGCAGGCGAGGGCCGATGACGTCACTGGCGTGCGACGCGTTTCCCGAGCCGGCGTACTGCGTGTAGTGTGGCAGTCGCGCTCCTTTGTCAAGCTAGTGAATGGGTTGGAGGAGCTAGTATTTGATAGACAAGGCAGTGGGCGGACGGAAGCGGAGGGGGCGGAGATAGAAGAGAGACGGAACTGGGGCGGGGGAGGGGGGGGGGTTTGTTTGGAAGTGTCAGCAGAGAGAGCTCTAGATAATGGGACCAGATGAAGGTGGTAGTATGGGGACAAATTGAACATGAATTGACATATAAAAAATATATAAAATAAAAACGGAAATGGAGAGGGAACTGATAGTGTGGGAGGAGGGCAGGAAATATACATATACAAATGTATTCATGGGGAATAGCAGGGGCCAGCTGGGGTAGATGAGAAAAAAAAATAAAAAAAAATAAAAAAATAATCAAAAAATTAATCTGTGCATAATAATGGTTTGAGGGGGGGGGGATGTTTGTGGGTTATTAGGGGGCTGTTTATGTTATTGTATTATATTAGCTAACACATATATTTGTATTTATATTTATATGGGGAGGGGGGGGGGGAAGGGGGGGGAAAGGATTGGTATAGTGACCAGCAGCGGATGGTGTATGTGCATATGGATGCCGAAGGTGTATGGAATGGGACCATAATGTCTAGAGGGATATATGAACATGAGGGACGTAAAAATATACACACATATATATACATACACACATACACATATACATACATATATATATATACATACATATATACATATATATACATATATATATGCACATGCATAAAACACACATATAAAAACATGCATACATAGAAAAGCATGTACAAAATATGCATGAACGACCAAGGTAATGAAAGTTATGTGTGCACATACATGCACATACATACACGCACATACAGATGCAAGTACATGATTGAAAATAACATGGGGTACATAGTAGTAGTAAATATGGCATTAAAACAATACACAGATATCGAAAAATATGAAGAAATGTGTATACGTATGCATATATACACATATATACACATACACACATATACACATACATGAACAGCAACAGTAATCAATCAGGAAAAGGGGGGGGGCGGGGGTTAGAGAAGGGAAGGGGATAATAAAGAAAAGAAGTAGGAGAGGGGGTGGGTAGAAACAGCAAGAGGGGGGGGGGAAGGGGGAAAAAAAAAAAGGGAAGGGGGTAGGGGGAAAAGAGAAAGAGGGGGGGTTGATTGGAAGAGAGACAGAAATATAGATAGGTGGCACAGGAGGGAAAGATAGAGAGGGGTCCACGGGGGGGGTTGTTGTTTTTGGGGGCTATACTTACACACACCCGCCACCCCCAAGTATCGAAACAACAATATACGGTATATGATAACCTGTAAAACACATATAGTATCAGAAGTGGAATTACATGTGGAATTACATGTTGGCAGGATAGGTTATCACAGTATTAAAGATATTAAAAATATTATTAAAAATATTATGTATTGGAAATGGTCTCAAGATTGTTAGATTAAAGTTAATAATAGCAGCAGTAGCGTGGAAGAGGGAAAGAAAATATTAAAATATTGAAATATTAAAATATTAAAAGATTTTTATTAAAAATATTATAAGATGGTGTGTATTTCGATGCTCTCATTGATACCTCCAGGTGAGAGAACATCTAGGCTATAAATCCAATAGGTCTCGCGGGCACATAGTTTCTTGAATCTTTCAGCTGCAGGGAGGGATTTATCGATTTGTTCGATAACCCACACCTGGAGTCCTACAGTGGCTCCTTGATGGAATCTGGCGAAATGTTTGGGGACGCTGTGAGGGTCTGTACCACCCTCTATAAATCTACGGTGTTCCCCAAATCTCTGTCTTAATGGACGTATGGTACGGCCTACGTACATTAGGCCACAAGGGCAACTAAGGCCGTATACCACAAAGTCTGATGAGCAGTTGAAGAATTCCCTCAGCTGATATGTTTTCCCTTTTGTACTGAAACTTTTTTGGCCATGTTGAACAAATTTGCACGTTTTGCAAAGTGTTTTGCGGCATTGATACATTCCTGTGATGGGTATGAGAACAGGTATGGGTGTAAATGAAGTAATGGTTGGTTTGAGTTTGCTGGGGGCGAGTTTGTTCTTCAAATTCGGAGCCCTTCGGTAGGTAACTCTAGGGTGAGATGGCAGTTCAGATTTCAAATGTGGGTCCTGCTGGAGGATGTTCCAATGTTTGACTAGAATTTTTTCCATGTTCTTGTGTCTGGAATGAAACGTGGTTACGAATCTGATTGAATGGTCACTTGTTTTTTTCTCGGTCTTTGGTGGTTTGCCCTGAAGGTAGAATTTGTGTGCATCATCAACTAGATTTTCGGGATACTTTTTGTCCATAAATTTCTTTTTGAGGTTGGTACTGAGTTGAATGTAATCATTGTCTCTGGTGCAATTCTGTCTGAGTCGACAGAATTGGCCCCTGGGTATATTATCAATCCATTTTTTGTGGTGGCAGCTCTTATAATGTAGATATGAGTTTCCAGCCGTAGGTTTGATATAGTTTCTGGCGAAAATGGTGTCGTTGTCATGTCCAAGTTCCAAATCTAGAAAGGCTATGGTGGAGGGGTCGCAAACGGACGTAAAAGACAGCCCATAAGTGTTGTTGTTACAATATTGTACAAAGGGATGGATAAGTTCAAGGGGGCCATCCCAAATAATGATGATGTCGTCTATATAACGTCCAAAAAAGACGATATTAGCTGCGAATGGGTTATTGGTATGGACATGATGGGTCTCCCAGAAGCCCATGGCTAGGTTGGCATATGAGGGAGCAAAATTGGCCCCCATAGCTGTGCCTTGTGACTGCAGGTAGAAGTCTCCATTGAAATTAAAATAGTTGTGGGTCAGACAGAATTGGGTGGCTAGTTTGATGAAGTTGGCCTGTCGGGGATTGACGAGTGGTTCCAAAAGAAGAAATTGTTCCAGTGCCATGAGCCCAAAAGTGTGTGGGATGGATGTGTATAGTGAGCATCTCCTATCTTTTAGTATGTTTTAAATTTAAACTCCATATTATATTTTATGTATTATATAACACGCTTATGGTCACCTTATTCATCTATTAATATATGTACAGATAAAACACTATCCTGCTTGCCACCCATCCCACGGGATAGTTATTACTATATACACATATTCTTTATACAAACTCTTATTATTTTTATTATTATTTTTATACTATTATCTTTTACCATCACCCACACTCAGCTACCATGGATATCATCTCCACGGTTGAGAGCCATAGATATATGGTTTTAGAACAGATATACTCTACATTATCTACCATCAATTTCTCTATAGATGCTAGACTTACAGGCAAAACACGCCATAACTTATGTGGCAAATTTAAACAATTAGAAAGAATTACCCAGACCACCAATCAACAGTGGTGGGATAAATTCTTTCTATCCCAATATATTGACACCAAGATCTCGCCCAGAGGTCTACGTGTGATGAAAGAATGCCCCACGTTCCTAGATACCAGCAACTCCAATGAATGGACTAATATTGCAGAATTCTGCACAGCTAAATGGATGGGAATACTTATCTCCCACAGGAACAATAGATATAACCATTTTAAAGACCAACTCAAAACCATCATAGAGGATATCTCTAACCTATCAGTGCCTATTCCCCTCAGTTGGCTCGAGACTCTCAAACACAACACCAAAAAAGAGGAGGACCATATCGTCAGCACGAAAATGGGCAAATTTAAACGTGATCTTGACGACTACAACTCAAACAGAGTCTTTTCTTGGAATAAGAACATTCCTCACTCTGATGCAACTTTACCCACCACTCATGCCAACCTATCTACTCCACACATACGCCCACAGATACCTCCTTCCTCCTTACCTCTTCAGCCCCTGATGGAAATTCAGTTCCACAACTATCCACCGTTGGGTAGACATTATGAGAAACCTCTCTCCTCTCGCATCACCAAATCATTGCCCCTCTGGACTAACACTCACACCACCAAGAGTCATCTCCATCAGAATAAAAATAGAACGTATAATAAATATAATTACAACAAAAAGGATGGCCTTATCACCGCCCTAAACTTGTTCTACAACAGATCATCCACCACAGCCTCTACTGCTGTGAATACTAACCATAGCCATGAAAAAGATCAAGAATTCTATATCGGCACCTCTCTTACCATTTCGGACCATCCCGACACAACCAGTATAATTGACACACGGGCCACCTCCACCAGTATGGTCACCAGCTGCACACCACCCATGCCCGTGGATTCTACAGACACACATACTCCATTCCCCATCATATCCACTTCCACACTCCCTCCCATCGTAGACCCGACACTATCTTTTTTAGTGTCCAGTCCTCCTCTACTCTCAGCCTCAAGAAAAAGAAAACTCACAGGAGAGGCTGTAGAGGAGGACGAGGAAAACAACTATCCACAGATTCAAAAATACCAGAAACGGTAAAAATATTCAATCTTTCTTCTCATACTCTATCCACCGCCGATACTTCTCTTCTTAGCCATGGATTGAACTTCGCTCCTATCAATAAACCCAACCCATTTCTTCTTTTCAAAGACCTTAATCACTATATACGCAATTTAACTCTCAAAAGACATTTTCATATCCAACAGGAAAAAGATAATAACAGCCATACCAGTAATGTACTGGCTAGTTCCACCATCCCCATATCACCCAATCATGATCCTCTTGAATCTCTCCTGGAAAATAATCTCGAAATCAACACTGATTCTCTCACTGAGGACTCCTGTGATGATCTAGATAACATTTCCAAACTTTATACCCAACATTTCGTCACATCACCTCCGGTAGTTCATTCCTCCCTTAAACCGAAATCTATTTTCTTTCCTACTCACTCAAAAGGTCCATACATTGAAAGTTTCTATAAAGTGGTCTATGCAGACCTGGTTGAATTATGTAACTCTACCTCTTCCTCCGAACACAACAATCTCTCACCATCAGAAATTAAAGCATTAGATCTATTATTACACAAGGACAGCATTGTAATAAAACCTGCTGATAAAGGAGGAAGCATCATCATCTTAGACAAAACCGATTACCTAAAGGAAGCCTACAGACTCCTGTCTGACAGTACCACCTACATCAAACTCAACAAAGATCCAACCATAGAATTTGCTAAAGAAGCAGATGTCTTAATAACCCATGCTCTCAAAGACAACATTATCTCCAAAACAGAAAGCGCATTTTTACGCAAACAATTCTATCACATTCCATACTTCTATTACTTGCCGAAAATTCATAAAAACCCAGAAAACCCACCAGGTAGACCTATTGTAGCAGCCATGAACAGTGTGACTACAGGATTCAGCATGTATATAGATTTATTCCTTCAACCCATTGTTCGTCAATTACCATCTTACATACGTGACAGTACACACCTTTTGGAACTTCTTTCTCCCTACAGGTGGGAATCCTCCTATTCCTGGCTGTCACTTGATGTATGCTCACTATACACATCCATCCCACACACTTTTGGGCTCATGGCACTGGAACAATTTCTTCTTTTGGAACCACTCGTCAATCCCCGACAGGCCAACTTCATCAAACTAGCCACCCAATTCTGTCTGACCCACAACTATTTTAATTTCAATGGAGACTTCTACCTGCAGTCACAAGGCACAGCTATGGGGGCCAATTTTGCTCCCTCATATGCCAACCTAGCCATGGGCTTCTGGGAGACCCATCATGTCCATACCAATAACCCATTCGCAGCTAATATCGTCTTTTTTGGACGTTATATAGACGACATCATCATTATTTGGGATGGCCCCCTTGAACTTATCCATCCCTTTGTACAATATTGTAACAACAACACTTATGGGCTGTCTTTTACGTCCGTTTGCGACCCCTCCACCATAGCCTTTCTAGATTTGGAACTTGGACATGACAACGACACCATTTTCGCCAGAAACTATATCAAACCTACGGCTGGAAACTCATATCTACATTATAAGAGCTGCCACCACAAAAAATGGATTGATAATATACCCAGGGGCCAATTCTGTCGACTCAGACAGAATTGCACCAGAGACAATGATTACATTCAACTCAGTACCAACCTCAAAAAGAAATTTATGGACAAAAAGTATCCCGAAAATCTAGTTGATGATGCACACAAATTCTACCTTCAGGGCAAACCACCAAAGACCGAGAAAAAAACAAGTGACCATTCAATCAGATTCGTAACCACGTTTCATTCCAGACACAAGAACATGGAAAAAATTCTAGTCAAACATTGGAACATCCTCCAGCAGGACCCACATTTGAAATCTGAACTGCCATCTCACCCTAGAGTTACCTACCGAAGGGCTCCGAATTTGAAGAACAAACTCGCCCCCAGCAAACTCAAACCAACCATTACTTCATTTACACCCATACCTGTTCTCATACCCATCACAGGAATGTATCAATGCCGCAAAACACTTTGCAAAACGTGCAAATTTGTTCAACATGGCCAAAAAAGTTTCAGTACAAAAGGGAAAACATATCAGCTGAGGGAATTCTTCAACTGCTCATCAGACTTTGTGGTATACGGCCTTAGTTGCCCTTGTGGCCTAATGTACGTAGGCCGTACCATACGTCCATTAAGACAGAGATTTGGGGAACACCGTAGATTTATAGAGGGTGGTACAGACCCTCACAGCGTCCCCAAACATTTCGCCAGATTCCATCAAGGAGCCACTGTAGGACTCCAGGTGTGGGTTATCGAACAAATCGATAAATCCCTCCCTGCAGCTGAAAGATTCAAGAAACTATGTGCCCGCGAGACCTATTGGATTTATAGCCTAGATGTTCTCTCACCTGGAGGTATCAATGAGAGCATCGAAATACACACCATCTTATAATATTTTTAATAAAAATCTTTTAATATTTTAATATTTCAATATTTTAATATTTTCTTTCCCTCTTCCACGCTACTGCTGCTATTATTAACTTTAATCTAACAATCTTGAGACCATTTCCAATACATAATATTTTTAATAATATTTTTAATATCTTTAATACTGTGATAACCTATCCTGCCAACATGTAATTCCACATGTAATTCCACTTCTGATACTATATGTGTTTTACAGGTTATCATATACCGTATATTGTTGTTTCGATACTTGGGGGTGGCGGGTGTGTGTAAGTATAGCCCCCAAAAACAACAACCCCCCCCGTGGACCCCTCTCTATCTTTCCCTCCTGTGCCACCTATCTATATTTCTGTCTCTCTTCCAATCAACCCCCCCTCTTTCTCTTTTCCCCCTACCCCCTTCCCTTTTTTTTTTTCCCCCTTCCCCCCCCCCCTCTTGCTGTTTCTACCCACCCCCTCTCCTACTTCTTTTCTTTATTATCCCCTTCCCTTCTCTAACCCCCGCCCCCCCCCCCTTTTCCTGATTGATTACTGTTGCTGTTCATGTATGTGTATATGTGTGTATGTGTATATATGTGTATATATGCATACGTATACACATTTCTTCATATTTTTCGATATCTGTGTATTGTTGTAATGCCATATTTACTACTACTATGTACCCCATGTTATTTTCAATCATGTACTTGCATCTGTATGTGCGTGTATGTATGTGCATGTATGTGCACACATAACTTTCATTACCTTGGTCGTTCATGCATATTTTGTACATGCTTTTCTATGTATGCATGTTTTTATATGTGTGTTTTATGCATGTGCATATATATATGTATATATATGTATATATGTATGTATATATATATGTATGTATATGTGTATGTGTGTATGTATATATATGTGTGTATATTTTTACGTCCCTCATGTTCATATATCCCTCTAGACATTATGGTCCCATTCCATACACCTTCGGCATCCATATGCACATACACCATCCGCTGCTGGTCACTATACCAATCCTTTCCCCCCCCTTTCCCCCCCCCTCCCCATATAAATATAAATACAAATATATGTGTTAGCTAATATAATACAATAACATAAACAGCCCCCTAATAACCCACAAACATCCCCCCCCCCTCAAACCATTATTATGCACAGATTAATTTTTTGATTATTTTTTTATTTTTTTTTATTTTTTTTTCTCATCTACCCCAGCTGGCCCCTGCTATTCCCCATGAATACATTTGTATATGTATATTTCCTGCCCTCCTCCCACACTATCAGTTCCCTCTCCATTTCCGTTTTTATTTTATATATTTTTTATATGTCAATTTATGTTCAATTTGTCCCCATACTACCACCTTCATCTGGTCCCATTATCTAGAGCTCTCTCTGCTGACACTTCCAAACAAACCCCCCCCCTCCCCCGCCCCAGTTCCGTCTCTCTTCTATCTCCGCCCCCTCCGCTTCCGTCCGCCCACTGCCTTGTCTATCAAATACTAGCTCCTCCAACCCATTCACTAGCTTGACAAAGGAGCGCGACTGCCACACTACACGCAGTACGCCGGCTCGGGAAACGCGTCGCACGCCAGTGACGTCATCGGCCCTCGCCTGCTATTCAATCAACATCTCCAAGGCCCTGCACTGCTTTTCTTCACCGCTGACGGCCGTATCCATACCATCTACAGCAGTGAACTGACTATCAGCAGCACAGTGCCCCAGCAGGAGGAGATACTCCGTGACAGACCTGATGACATCTTCCTCTTCTAACTGGATTTCGTACAATGCACGTTTTTAACCATACAAATGTGAGTTGCTTGTAGCACTATCTTTTATTAAATTGTTTTAAAACGTCTGCACTCAGAGGCGCCTCTCCCTTGCTTTTCTTGACCTGCATCCACTGCTCTGCATACCAGCACCTGCTGACCTGTATCCGCTGCTCTGCCTCCCGGCACCTGCTGACCTGCATCCGCTGCTCCAGCTTTCGCTTGGCTTCACTACACCCAGCCGAGAGGACCAAGCAGGCACCCTTACCTCACCGCGCTCTTACCACCACTGTCCCCATTCCAGTGGTCTCCGAGCTGGATTTGTACGGGAGGTCTCCCTCTGCACATCAGGCTCACACCTAAAGTAAGTGACAGTATCAAACCGCCATGTCTGAGTCTGCAAGAAGGACCTCGCCTATGGACAACGTCAGTCAGCACCTCGCAGCCCTCACCCGGGTCGTGAAGTCTCTACAAGGCAGTTATGTTCAAGTGGATAGACAGACGCAAACCCAGACCATCACCGCAGACCCGCCTTCGGTCCCAACTTCCTCCTCTGGAATGCCACCACCTCCTGAGCCTAGGGTCCCCATTCCCGAGAAGTTTTCTGGGGATCGAAGCAAATTCCGGGCGTTTCGCAACGCATGTGAACTATACTTTTCCTTACTACCTCTGACTTTTTCATTAGAGGTCACCAAAGTAGGGTTTGTTATCGCTCTACTACAGGGGGAACCTCAGGCTTGGGCCAACCATCTGCTGGAAGTTCGCCATGAAGCTCTGGACTCTGTCATCTTTCCTTGATGCCATGGCTCGACTCTATGATGACCCTTAACGGACTTCCACCACCGAGGCTGCCCCCCACGCGCTCCAGCAAGGCCGCAGAGTGGTTGAGGACTATGTAACTGATTTCAGACGCTGGAGCGCGGATGCCCAGTGAAACGATGCAGCCCTACGGCGCCAGTTCCGTCTCTGTCTCTCTGAAGGGCTGAAAGATGAGTTAGACCGGGTCGGTGTTCCTGATGCCCTAGAGACTTTAATCACCGTCTATCCAGATAGACCGACGACTCCGGGAGCGCAGAACAGAGAGGGCTACCCAGCAGCTCCGTCCAGCCTGGATGCTACCCCGGGTATCTCCTGCCGTTGCCAGTTCAGTTTCAGTTAACTCCTTACCTGCCAATCAGACTTCTGTTACCATTAAGCAGAGACAGCTTGGACTGATGAGACCTTCCCTGCCAGCCGAAGAACTACTTCGCTGGCGACAGAATAATCTTTGTTTATATTGTGGAGAAGCCGGCCATTACATTTCCTCATGTCCTGCTAAGCTGCGCAAGGTCCCAGCTACCTCTTCTCCAAGTGGTCCATCTCCCTCTGCCAACGCCATTCATCTGTCCCTACCTATCCCGTTCCAATTGCCAGGAAGGACAATACCGGTCACCATGATAATTGACTCATGGGCATGTAATTGTTTAATCGATCTGAACTTTGCAGCACAACAGCACATCCCACTCCAGCCAAAGATGCAGGGACTTTCCATCTTTTTAGCAGACGGGTCCCGTATTAAGTCCGGAGTAGTGACTCAAGAAACCCCTCCTTTGCTTGTAACCACCTCTACAGATCATAAGGAACTATTAAGCCTGAATGCCATTGCATCCCCTCTGTTTCCAGTCATCTTGGGCCTACCCTGGCTTCAGGCCCATAATCCACAGATCGATGGGGGTCCGGGAGTATTAAGTTCCAGTCGCCTTATTGCCAACACCACTGCATGCCTCCATGTCTCAGCACTTCTGGTCCTCTGTTATGCCTGGAACCGGATTCAGAGGTACGCGCAGCTGTGCCCAAACAATACCATGGATTCCTGGATGTTTTCAGCAAACGGGGAGCTGAGACCCTTCCGCCTCATCGTCTATACGATTGTCCAATCGAGCTCCTCCCTGGGGCTGAAATTCCCTTTGGACGGATCTTCCACTTATCTGAACGGGAGCTAGAGGTACTGAAAGAGTATGTTGACGAAAACCTAAAGAGGGGGTTCATCCGTCCTTCCACTTCTCCAGCAGGGGCGGGAATCTTTTTTTGTGGAGAAAAAGGACCATTCTCTCTGGCCCTGTGTGGACTACAGGGAATTAAAGAAAATTACGGTCAAGAACCGGTACCCTCTGCGCCTAGTACCCGAACTCTTTCAGAGGCTCAGGACCTCTTCTGCGTTTACCAAGCTAGACCTGCGGGGGGCGTACAACCTGGTCCGCATCCGCACAGGGGATAAATGGAAGACTGCTTTTCGGACTAGGTTCAGCCATTACGAATACCTAGTAATGCCCTTTGGCCTATGTAACACCCCTGCTACTTTTCAGCATCTAGTCAATGACATTTTTCATTGGAATCCCGAGGCACAGGCTGCCTTCACAAATTTAAAAGGACTGTTCACGTCAGCTCCTATTCTGAGTCACCCTGACCCTGCTCTTCCTTATCTACTCGAGGTAGACACCTCAGAGACAGCGGTAGGAGCCGTTATCTCTCAACGCCAGGGTCTCAAGGACTTCTCTCGTAAGCTTACACCGGCCGAGAAGAACTATGACGTGGGGGACCGGGAGCTCCTGGCCATCAAGTCCGCCCTTGAAGAATGGAGGTATCTGTTGGAAGTAGCGGCGCATCCCATACTCATTTATACAGACCACAAAAACCTGGAGTATTTGAGAGCTGCCAAGCGTCTGAGACCACGCCAGGCACGTTGGCTTTATTGTTCTCTAGGTTTTCATTTCACATTACTTACCGGCCGGGCTCAAAGAACACCAAACCAGACGCCCTTTCCCGCATGTTCGATGATCCAAAAGAAGTGTCAGCTCCAGAAACCATCCTATCGGAAGGTAACTTTCTACTCCTGCAAACAAATCTAATGTCCGGCTTGAAGGAAGCTTCAAATATGTCGGGGCCTCCTGGGATTACCCTGTTACCCAAGGATAGGTTACTATGGAAAGACAACAAGATCTTTGTACCAGAAGAAGTCCGAGTAACAGTATTAAATCTGTGCCATGTTCATCCCCTGGCCGGCCACTTCGGAATGCATAAAACCCAGGAACTAATTCAACGCATGTTCTGGTGGCCGGGTCTTTAAAGGAACAGCAGGGAGTATGTAAATTCATGTGCCACCTGTACCCGTAGTAAGACCGCTAAAAGCAAGGCCTGGGGTTTGTCCAGACCCTTACCAGTCCCCGATCGACCCTGGCAAAGGATTGCTATGGACTTCATAGTGGAACTTACCAAGTCAGAAGGTTGCTCAGCCATTTTTGTAGTGGTCGACTGTTTATCTAAAATGGCCCACTTCGTGCCACTGAAGAGCACGCCCTCTGCCATGGAAACTGCCCAGGTCTTCATAAAAGAGATAGTAAGGTTACATGGGGTTCCAACAGACATTGTTTCAGACAGAGGTGTGCAGTACACCTCTCGCTTCTGGAAGGCTTTGTGCAAGGTCCTGAAGATCGAACTGTCCATGTCCTCTGCCTATTACCCTCAGACCAATGGGCAAACCGAGAGGACGAACCAAACGCTTGAGCAATATCTCCGATGCTTTACCACCTTTGTTCAAGATGACTGGGTAGCACTACTACCCCTGGCAGAGTTTGCCTTTAATAATACCAGTCACTCGGCTACAGGTCAGTCTCCGTTTTTCTCCAACTACGGGTTCCACCCGACCTTCCTATCTGATCTCATTTCTGATTCAACAGTCCCAGCAGTCCAGAGTACCATTGATTTCCTGATCCGTAACAACAAAATATTACAGGAAGCCTTGACCAAGGCACAGGCAACCAATAAAAGGATGTTTGACAGAAAGAGGAGAGGGGAATTATGCCTTCAACAAAGCGATCAAGTATGGCTGTCTACCACCAACCTTAGGATGACCTTCCCTGCAAGGAAACTGGCACCCAAGTTCATCGGCCCCTTCCCAGTAAAACACAAATTAAATAAAGTCTCCTATGAACTTTCTTTACCAGATTCATTGAAGGTTCACCCAGTGTTTCACGTGTCACTGCTGAAACCTACAGTGCCGGATCCCTTCCCAAACAGGGGATCAGGTCCGCCTGAACCTGTAATGGTTGACGGGGATGAGGAGTTCGAGGTGGAGGCTGTCTTGGACTGTAGAAGAAGGGGGAACCAACTTCAATTCCTGATTAAGTGGAAGGGGTACGGTCTGGAGGAGAACTCCTGGGCAGTGTTGCCAACCGTACGTAGAATTACGTACAGTTCGTTAAAACAAGGCACTTTTTCCCTGTACGTAAAAGTCCGTAGTAAGGGAAAGGTGCCAGTAAAAACGGCGGCGATCGGCTCGGGGTCAGAACTGCGCATGCGCAATGCCGGAAATCCCCGAGAAGATCCGATCCTGAGCCGCCGAGTCTGACTCCTGCACAGGCTCTGCCCAGCCCACCCGCCGCGCAGCCAATGAAGTCAGCGAATTTTCCCGCCAGCCTATGAACAGGCAGGACGGAGGAGCCTCGTAGAGTGGAGAGCAGAGAGCTGTGTATGTGACGGGCTGTGACCTGAGCGGAGGGAGCCTGAACAGTCTTGACACAGATAACAGAGTACACACACACCCACCCCCACCGAAGCAACGAACGGACCCCTGCCAGCCTGCCCGACTGATGTGTGTAGAGCCTGCTGCCTGCTGTTGCTGTGCCTGGTGTCTTGGACCTGGTGAGTCAGTGACAGTCAGAGCAGACTAGTAGTGTGACAAGAGTGACTAATATCTCGAGTTGACTGTGTGGGTGTGTGAGTGTGAGCAGGGAGACAGCCAGGCTGGAATGATTCATTGATGTGGAGGGGGAGGGAGGAGGGGGCTCAGGTGGACCTGTGGTGCACCGTGCTGTCAGACAGGCACAGGCAGCAGTTTCCAGACAAAAATGGCAGTGGTGAGATTGTACAAAATCATTGTATGCAATCTCTGTCTGCCGTTTCTCACTCTGATATCTCCTGTATACTATATAATATAAAGAATGATCAGCGCAAACCCTTTTCAAATAATAATGAGACTAAAGGTAATGACAAGTGTGCTTCCAATGTGTGCAAAATTAGCCAAACAAAGTGCAACGTGCAAAAATACCAGTGCATCCGTGTGTGCAAATATCTAACATAAAATGCAAACGTGCCTGTATTAGTATGTCAGAGCTATACCAAAAATAGCTGACAGCTCTGAAAACACATTGGAAGCACACTTGTCATTACCTTTAGTCTCATTATTATTTGAAAAGGGTTTGCGCTGATCATTCTTTATATTATATTTTACTCTGGTGATATTGTGTTTTCACTTAGATTGAGCAGCATTCCCAATCACCTTTATTCACCAGGCAAGCGCAGTAGACCACACTTTAATATTCACATCTCCTGTATACTGTCTGCATGAGTGTATCCTGTCCGCATAACCATCTCCTGTCCGCATGCCATCTTCTGTACCATGTCTGCAATCTCTGACCATCTCCTGTACCATGTCTCCAGTCTCTGACCATCTCCTGTACCATGTCTGCAGTCTCTGACCATCTCCTGTACCATGTCTGCAGTCTCTGACCATCTCCTGTACCATGTCTGCAGTCTCTGACCATCTCCTGTACCATGTCTGCAGTCTCTGACCATCTCCTGTACCATGTCTGCAGTCTCTGACCATCTCCTGTACCATGTCTGCAGTCTCTGACCATCTCCTGTACCATGTCTGCAGTCTCTGACCATCTCATCTTTTATCATGTCTGCAGTCTCTGAGGGGGAGCCAGTAGAGGAGTCAAGAGTGGGAGCGCCGCCAGATTGGGGATCACGAGAGAAGTCAGATGTGTGTGGACTGTGTAGCGGAGACTATCAGATAAAACCAAAGCCGCCAAGCTGGAGTTGCCTGACTGAGCCCTGCAGGGTGCACCTGAGAGGAGGTCAGTCTGAGGAGGGGTCACTGATGTACAGTAAAGGGGGGGGGGAGTGAACACAATAATGTAAGGGGGCACTGAAATAAAGGTTAAACCTTATATCAGTAACCCCCCTTACCTTAGTGTATTCACTCTGCGGAAGGTAATCTATGGTCACCAGAGTTCCCCCCCCCCCCCACCGCATTAGAGTTCCGAATGTTCCCCTTTACATCAGAGTTTGCAGGATTTCCTCTTATACTGCAAGGGAGATACCGCAGAGCCCCCTCTTACATCCGAGTTCCCCCTTAGATCATGATCTGTGGCATCGTCCTTTGCAAGGGAGAACTCTGCGAACTTTGATGTACTATAACGGGGAACTCAGTGCTGGCTGTGTTATATTAACCTGACCTTGATGTGAATAGAGAAATAGATTTTTTTGACTTTTGTTTAACTTAAACACATTGGTAATAGCACTAGCAACATGCTTATAGTTTAAATACTAATAGTTGCACAGTTTAGCACAGAAAACAGGCATTTTAGGTGCTTTTTTGAAGCGTCAGTAAAAATAAAAAAGTGTGTTGTTCGTAATTTTTAGGCATCTTGCCAGTAAATTTCACTTGGGGAGGTTGGCAACACTGCTCCTGGGAACCCCAACAAAACATTCATGCCCAAGAATTGATCCAGGCCTTCTTCCGTAGTCACCCCCAGAAGTAAGTTCTCCTAGGCACCCGGAGAGTGCCCTTAAGGGGGGGGCACTGTCAGAGACATACTGCCCGCTTCAGAAGGCGCGCGCCAATGCGAATGCGCGATTCACTGACTTTTCACGCCGATGCGTGCGCATTAGACGTGCGTTGGCGCCCAACGGCCTATAAAAGACGTTACAGTGCAGTGGTACTGTTCCTTGCGGTTTGATCTGCTTCTGTTCCCTGTGTTCCTGATTCTGTGCCTGTATTTGACCCGGCTTCCTGACCTCGCTCCTATCTCCAGTCCTGGCCCTGGCTTGTTTGACCCTGCTCAGTTACCTGTCTGATCATCTGTTGCCAAGACCCAGCCTGGACTCTGACTACTCTCTGCCTGCCGTTTATGCTATTTACCTTGATGTGTATGACCTGGCTTGTCTGACTCCGCTGCTCTGCATACCTGCACCTGCTGACCTGCATCCGCGGCTCTGCACACCTGCTGACCTGCATCCGTGGCCCTGCACACCTGCACCTGCTGACCTGCATCCGCTGCTCTGCATACCTGCACCTGCTGACCTGCATCCACTGCTCTGCGTACCAGCACCTGCTGACCTGCATCCGCTGCTCTGCTTCCCGGCACCTGCTGACCTGCATCTGCTGCTCCAGCTGTTCCAGCTTTCGCTTGACTTCACTACACCCAGCCGAGAGGACCAAGCAGGCACCCTTACCTCACTGCGCTCTTACCACCACTGTCCCCATTCCAGTGGTCTCCGAGCCGGGGTTGTACGGGAGGTCTCCCTTTGCACGTCAGGCTCACACCTAAGGTACGTGGCACTACCCTTTTCTGAGATGGCTGAAGCACCCTTTTCTTCTTTGGGTTCTCTAAAGCCTCCGCAGGGGTTGCACGCTTTTCTATGGAGGAGAAGTTCTCTAAGAGGTGGAAAGCTCCGGCAGAGGATGCTGCAGTCTCTTCCCTGAATAAAAGTTATACTTGTCCGGTGGACAATGTTCAGGTGTTTAAGGATCCTGCGGATAAAAGGCTGGAGTCATTGCTTAAAGCCTCATTTTCTATGGCTGGTGCTGTTGCCCAGCCTGCGGTCGCAGTGATTGGTGTCTGTCAATCCCTTAGAGACAAGGTGATGCAGGTCGTTAAAGGAGAAGTGGTCCCTAGCAGACCTAGCAGATTTGCCTAAGGCTCTTTGTTTTGCGGTAGACACTATTAAGCATTCTATCCATTAGACGTCCCGCCTGGCCCTCATGCTAGTTCACATGCGGAGGGTCCTCTGGTTTAAGCATTGGTCAGCATAATTACCTTGTAAGAGGCTGCTGACTGGGTTCCCTTTTCATGGGGAAAGACTTTTTGAGGATGACTTAGATAAGTACATCCAGAAGACCTTCGTGGAAAAAAGTACCCTTCTTCCAGTTAAAAGAAGGAGTAGGCGTCCTTCATTTAAACGTTTGGCTTTTCCATCTCCCGGGGCAACAGCCTCCAGACAGTCTCGATGGCCTCCGCCGTCAGCCCCAAGAGGAAGGCCCCAGAATCAAGCTCAGGGCCAGAAAAAGTCTGCAAAGCAGGGCCCCAAGGCCTCCCTATGAAGGGACGCCCCCACTCGATCGAGTGGGGGGAAGGCTTCGGCAGTTCGCAGGAGTGTGGCAGGAGGAAATCCAGGACATATGGATCATCTCCACAATATCTTTAGGATACAAACTAAAGGTTTCAAAGATTTCCTCCACCTCATTTCCCAAGATCGAGCATTCCCAAGGATCCTATAAAGAAGGGATCTTTATTTCAAGCACTAGACCATCTGCTGTCTCAGGGGGAGATCATAGAGACTCCCTTGGAAGAGAAGGGAGGGGGTTTTATTCAAATCTGTTCACAGTGCCAAAGCCAAACGGGGATGTCAGACCTATTCTAGATCTCAAAAGGTCTGAATCAATTTCTAAGCATCCGCTCATTTCGAATAGAATCAATCCGGTCAGTGGTAGCCACCCTTCAGGGAGGAGAACTTCTAGCATCCATAGACATCAAGGATGCGTATCTTCATGTCCCAATATTCCCCGCTCATCAGAAATTTTTGTGGTTCGCAATAGAAGAGTGTCATTTTCAGTTTGTGGCCTTGCCCTTCGGGCTGGCCACTGCACCAAGGGTGTTCACAAAGGTGCTGGCACCACTTTTTGCAAAACTCAGGGCCCAGGGTATAGCATACTTGGACAACCTGTTACTGATGGATCAGTCCATAGCTGGACCAGAGTGTCGTCCGCACGGTCAGTTACCTAGAACGTCTAGGCTGGATTCTCAACCTAGAAAAGTCTTCCTTACGGTAAGCAAAAAGGCTGGAATATCTGGGTCTGCTTATAGATACATCCCGCAAAAGGGTGTTCCTACCCCAGGCAAAGGTCTGCGCTATAAGGGAACTGGTTCATGTGGTCAGGACAAAGGAGAGTCCCTCCATTCACCTTTGCATGAGGTTATTAGGGAAAATGGTAGCCTCATTCGAGACTGTTCCCTATGCTCAGTTCCATTCAAGGCAGTTGCAAGACCGCATCCTGTCTGTTTGGAGCAGGAAAGGCCAGGATCTGGATTGTCCAATGTGTCTGACTTCAAGCGTACGCCAGAGTCTTAATTGGTGGTTGCTGGCCAGGAATTTACAGAAGGGGAAATCCTTCATACCAGTGATTTGGAGGATAGTAACGACTGACGCCAGCCTTTTGGGCTGGGGAGCAGTCCTGGAGGGAAATACCATCCAGGGAAGATGGTCGGAAGCCGAAAAATCCTTGCCCATCAGTATTCTAGAAATTCGGGCAGCACGTCTTTCCCTAAGGGCTTGGACAAACAGGTTGCGGGGCTATCCTGTCAGGATTCAGTCCGACAATGCCATAGCAGTGGCCTATATCAATCACCAAGGTGGCACCAAGAGCCGCGCGGCCCAGAAAGAGGTAAACCATATTCTAGCCTGGGCAGAAGAGCATGTATATATCTGCTATACTCATCCCGGGAGTGGAAAATTGTCAGGCAGACTTTCCAAGTCGCCAACAGCTGTTTCCAGGGGAATGGTCTCTGCACCCCGAGGTCTTTTTGGCCACATGTCCAAAATGGGGTACCCCGGACGTAGACCTATTAGCATCCAGATTCAACAGAAAGTTGGACAGGTTTGTGTCAAGGACAAGGGATCCGCTCGCATACGGGAAGGATGCCCTGGTAATTACCTGGGAGAAGTTCTCTCTGGTTTATGCATTTCCTCCAGTGCAATTGCTTCCGCGTCTTCTGCGCAGGATCAAGGGTGAACAGAAGCTGGTAATTCTAGTTGCTCTAGCATGGCCCAGGAGATCCTGGTATGCGGAGTTCGTGAGGATGGCAGTAAAAGGTCCTTGGACTCTTCCGTCCCATCCGGATCTGCTTTCACAAGGGCCAATATTCCACCCTGCCTTACAAACACTAAGTTTGACGGCTTGGCTGTTGAAACCATCGTTCTAAAAGAACAGGGACTTTCAGGCTCAGTACTAACTACCCTATTATAGGGTCTGGAAGTCCTATGTGGCTTGGTGTGAAGACAAGGGCTGGCATCCTCGCAAATGAGACATAGGAAGGGTTCTCACCTTTCTACAGTTAGGAGTAGAGATGAAGCTAGCCTTGAGCAATATCAAAGGTCAGATCTCGGCCTTATCTGTTTTTTTTCCAGAGGCTGCTTGCCTTACATTTCCTTGTTCGGGCATTTATTCAGGGGGTGACATGGATAAATCCCCCAGTTAGGTCACCTCTGTGCCCATGGGATTTAAACCTATTCCTGTCGGTTCTCCAGGAACCCCCCTTTGAGCCAATGGAGGAAGCTTCATTGCTCCTTGTGACAAAGAAATTAGTTTTTCTAGTGGCAGTCACCTCCGCAAGGAGGGTTTCTGAATTGGCAGCTTTTTCTTGTAAAGAGCCATTCTTGGTCATTCATAAGGACAAGGTGGTGTTACATCCTCGTCCATCTTTTTTACCGAAGGTAGTGTCTGGTTTTCATTTGAACCAGGATATTTCATTACCTTCATTTTTTATAGAGCCATGTTTTGCAGAGGAAGAATTATTGCACTCTCTAGATGTAGTAAGGGCGGTCAATTTCTATCTGAAGGCTACTGCCCAGTTTCGAGAATCTGACGCTTTGTTTTACCAGAGGGCCCCAGAAAGGGGCAGGCAGCGTCAAAGGCCACCATTTATAGTTGGATTCGTCAAAATATTACTCAGGCTTACGAGTTAAAGGGGAAGATTCCGCCTTTTCGTCAAAGAGCGCACTCTACCAGGGCAGTTAGTGCTTCTTGGGTAATTTGTCACCAAGCCTCTGTGGCTCAGGTTTGAAAGGCCGCAACATGGTCAGCAGTACATACATTCACGAAATTCTACCAGGTAGATGTAGGTCAGCAAGAGGACACCGCCTTTGGGCACAGTGTTCTGCAGGCAGCAGTTTAGATCCTCACGTCTGACAGCGGTTTGCTTGTTTGTGTGTCTCCCTCCCCTCAGAAGGCATTGCTATGGGACATCCCATACAGTAATTACTATGGTGCTCTGTGTCCTGTGATGCACGATAAAGAAAATAGGATTCTTATAACAGCTTACCTGTAAAAATCCTTTTCTTGGAGTACATCACGGGACACAGAGGTCCCTCCCCTCTTATTTGGGATATTTATATATTACTTTGCTACAAAACTGAGGTACTCCTGGTATGGGAGGGATTATATAGGGGGGAGGACTTCCTGTCTTGATCATGCCAGTGTCTATCACCTGAAGGTGGGCGTATAACCCATACAGTAATTACTATGGTGCTCTGTGTCCCGTGATGTACTCCAAGAAAAGGATTTTACAGGTAAGCTGTTCTAAAAATCCTATTTTTTACTTTTTGCTATATTATCCCAATTTGTAAAAAACAAAAACAATTTTTTTCCTCAGTTAAGGCCGATATGTATTCTTCTACATATTTTTGGCAAATAAAAATAAAAAATCGCAATAAGCGTATATCGATTGGTTTGCGCAAAAGTTATAGCGTCTACAAAACAGGGGATAGATTTATGGCTTTTTTTTTTACTAGTAATGGTGGCGATCTGCGATTTTTATCGTGATTGTGACATTGGGGCGGACATATCCAACACATTTTTGTGACCATTCACATTTATACTGCGATCAGTGCTATAGAAATGCACTGATTACTGTGTAAATGTTACTGCAGGGAAGGGGTTAACACTAGGGGGCGATCAAGGGGTTAATTGTGTTACCTAGGGAGTGATCCTAACTGTAGGGGGAGGGGACTCACAAGGGGAGGAGACCGATCGGTGTTGCTCTGTACTGGGAACACATCATCGGTCTCCTCTCACCTGACAGGACGTGGATCTGTGTGTTTACACACACAGATTCACGTTCCTGCTCTGTTATACGGCAATAGCGGGTGCCCGGTGGACATCGCCCCCTAGATGGCTGGGAAGCCCGGGACGTCATATGATGCCCGCCCAGGATGGGAGATCCCTCCTGCGGACGTCATATCAGGTAGGGAAGTGGTTAAATAGAAGGTAACGCACTGAAATATACGGCGTTAAACTTGCAGTAACGCACTGAAATATACTGCATTAAAGTGTGCACTAACGCACAGAAATGTAATGCATTAAACCAGGGCTCAAAATTTCAAGTCCTAAGCTACTAGTCAGGTCTCAAGGGTTATTCGCCACCAGTTGCCCCACCCCTAATCACACCATCATAAATTATCTCATGAATTGACACTTAAATGTTTTATGCAGAATTAAAGCGGAGCTCCACCCTAAAGTGGAACTTCCGCTCTTTGGAACCCTCCCCCCCTCCAGAATCACAATTGACACCTTTCGGGGGGAGTGGGGTGAAGATACCTGTCTAAGACAGGTATTTTCACCCACATCCGGGATTCCTCTCTGCGGGAAATCTGCGGGAAGCACGTCACTTCCCGCAGAATACCCGTAGTGTTCTGGGAGACACTCGGCTCCCAGAACACAGGAGGACCAGTCAGAACGGCTCAGCGCGACTCGCGCATGCGCCGTAGGGAACCGGGCAGTGAAGCCGCAAGGCTTCACTTCCTGG
Organism: Rana muscosa; assembly: GCA_029206835.1. Lineage (NCBI taxonomy): Eukaryota > Metazoa > Chordata > Amphibia > Anura > Ranidae > Rana > Rana muscosa. Next base: position 349,171,380 of record CM055122.1, read on the forward strand.
TTCCCTCATCGAGGATGGCGGTGGGGGCAGCAGAGTGGCGAGCTATCGCTCGTCCTCTGCTGCAAGCGTCGCTGGACTCCAGGACAGGTAAGTGTCCTAAAATTAAAAGTCAGCAGCTGCTGTAGCTGTAGCTGCTGACTTTTAATATTTTTTTTTCGGCGGAGCTCCGCTTTAAGTTACAAAAAATAGGATTTTTATAACAGCTTACCTGTAAAATCATTTTCTTGGAGTACATCACGGGACACAGAGTCTTGTTAATTACTTAATGGGTTATATCTCACCTTCAGGTGCTGGACACTGGTGTGATCAATTAGACAGGAAGTTTCCTCCCTATATAACCCCTCCCCATTGTTTTTGTAGCAAAGCAATAAGTGTTCCAAAATCCTCAAATAAGAGTGATGTACTCCAAGAAAAGGATTTTACAGGTAAGCTGTTACAAAAATCCTATTTTCTTTATCGTACATCACGGGACACAGAGCCTTGTTAATTACTTAATGGGATGTCCCAAAGCAATGCTTAACCTGAGGGGAGGGAGACACAGATCAAAAGCAGACCGCCATCGGACGTGAGGACCTACAGTATACTGCTGCCTGCAGCACACAGCGCCAAAAAGCGGCATCCTCTTGCCGTCTTACATTAACCTGAAAGAAATTAGTGAACGTATGCATCGACGACCAAGTTGCGTCCTTGCAAATCTGAATCATAAAGGCTTGGTAATGCACCGTGCATGAAACGCTTACTGTCCTGGTAGAGTGCACCCCAAAAGAAACAGGGGGAAACCCTCTCTTTAAACCACAAGCCTGAATAATAACCTGATGAATCAACATTGAAACAGTTGATTTAGACGCTGCCTGCCCTTTCCTGGGGCCTCCTGGTAGCGCAACAAACATCAGTTTTCCGTATCTGAGCAGCCACTTCAGATAGGCCTTGACTGCTCTCACCATAACGAGAGAGTGTAACCATTTTAGTAGCTGATTTGATCACTGCCTGCCCATTTCTAAGGTGTTCTGACAGCACAACAGAACGTCAGTTTCCTGTATCTAAAACCTTCAGATAGATTTTTAACTGATCTCATCAATTTTGAGAGAAAAGTAATACATTTCCTTCCATAGAATAAGGTTCTGGAAAAAAGGAAGGCAAGAAACATCTTGATTCAAATGAAAACTGGATCCTTTTGGAAAAAGGGCTGGGTGAGGATTCGATCATCACCCTATCCTTAAGAATACTGTAATTAAGCATGGCTCTATACAAAGGAAATCTGCCAACACTGAAACTCTCTTGCGGAGGCTACCGCAAGCAAGAACACCAATTCCCTTGTGAGAAGGATGAAGGGAAATATGGTGCATCGGCCCAAGGTGCCGCCTTTGTAAGTCGACAAAACTAGACTCAACCCCCGGGCACAAGGGCACCCTAACTGGCGGACTTGTACGCGTTACCCCTTGTATAAAGGCCCGGATCAAAGAGTGTAAAGCAAGCAGCCTTTGAAAAACACTGACTAGGCCGAGATTCGACCCTTGATGGAACTTAAAGTGGTGTTCCGGCCGAAATTACACTTTTTAAATAAAAATACCCCTAGAATACACAAGCTTAATGTATTCTAGTAAAATAAGGTCCGTTTTGTTAGGTTATTACAGCATTTAGAAAGTTTATAAACTAGAAATAGACTGTGGCCATCTTAAGTGTGGGCATCCAAAGCCAGACTGTATGTCTTCCTGGATTTCAGGCAAATCTCGCACAAGCAGTGCAATAGGTTGTAATAGGTTTCAGTTTCATGTTTCCTTTTCTCTCCAGTGTCATAGCAAGTTGCCACCCCCTATTTACGTAAACATCTCCTCCCCTCCTCCCTCCAGTATGTACAAGCAATATTATCCTAGAAATACAGAAATCTGCTGCTAAAGGTAAGAGCTTTAAAAATATCCTAATTGTAAACTAAATCATTTGTTTCTGTGCAGATATATCTACATAATAAGATATTTTATATATATATATATATATATATATATATATATATATATATATATACACACATATATATGTGTGGCGGTGTTCCCCCACCTTCTCCCCTCTCTTTATGGCTGTATGACTCGTCTAGGGGTATCTGGGAGAAAGGGGAAAGATGTACACCACCAGCTCGGCTCTCTGATGTAGTATGCAGAGATATGAGCTAACCATTTTATGCCGGAGCCTCAGCTTCTTCTATGGAGGATGATTGTCACTGTCACTGACAGGGACACTTAGCTTCCAGTAACACGAGTTCCACACCAATAAAAGTCGAACACTGTTTTATTTGCTTTGATCAATAGGTAGGCTGGTTGAACTTTAAAAGAACAGACAGGGTGTGGGAAAGAGTAGGTCCAGGCACAACACAATGAATAAAGTCTCTCCTGTTCTGTTTAGTGCAAACAGGCTTGGCGCACAGTCGCTGCCACCGACTGTGAACTTGGTCCCTGCCACTGACCTGGGTGAACGTTGAGGCCTCTGCCACAGGCCTTGGATGAGGCCTGCCACTGACCTGATGAAGATGGGTCTCTGCCACAGACCATAAGAACATGAAATACCTCCTTTAGGACAAACGACCCCTGTCAGGGAAAGACATCCATCCGTACGGTCACCAAAGGCCTCCACCGTCACCAGCCAATGCTGCGTCACCTCTCCGGTCCCTTACGCCCTGGATTCAGCCACCCAATACCGGGGGCACCTTAGGAATGCTTCGCCCTTGCGGGACCCAGTCAAAAGGTACTGGGCCCCAGGCCTCCTTGTGAAGTACCTCACCCCAGGCTGAAGGTGCCTCGGATGGAACTCGACTCCACGCGCCCTGGCCAAGGGCGCCTGGGCACAGACTAACCGCAGCAGCCTCCAGGCCGAAGGTGCCTTGGGAATGGACCTTGTGCGCAAGATGTCTGCCCCTTTATATCCTCTCCCAGCAGGCACAGCGAATTCCCCACCCCGCCGTACTACTGCCGCAAGAGGACACAAAGGGCACGGCGCTAGAATGGCAGTTCAACCCCGGTTCCAGGTGACAGCGCCACCTAGGGACCGCAGGGAACATGACACCATTCATACCTCCCACACTCCAAATTGTCCATAAATTCCAAAAAAAATCAATGTATCTGGGCCATCTATGGCCCAGATACGCCCCTCTAAATTTGACACATGCTACATATATATATATATATATATATATATATATATATGTATATATATATATAAAATATCTTATTATATAAATATATCTGCACAGAAACAAATGATTTCGTTTACAATTAGGATATTTTTAAAGCTCTTACCTTTAGCAGCAGATTTCTGTATTTCTAGAATAATATTGCTTGTACATACTGGAGGGAGGAGGGAAGGAACACATGTCCCCCAGCACAGCACATGTCCCCCAGCACAGCACATGTCCCCCAGCACAGCACATGTCCCCCATCACAGCACATGTCCCACTAAACATGTCCTCCAACACAGCACATGTCCCACTAAACATGTCCCCCAACACAGTACATGTCCCCCAGCACAGCACAGCACATGTCCCCCAGCACAGCACATGTCCCCCAGCACAGCACATGTCCCCTACCACAGCACATGTCCCCTACCACAGCACATGTCCCCTACCACAGCACATGTCCTACAACACAGCACATGTCCGACCGCACAGCACATGTCCGACCGCACAGCACATGTCCCACAACACAGCACATGTCCCACAAACACATGTCCCACAACACATGTCTCACCGCACAGCACATGTCCCACCGCACAGCACATATACCTCCACACATTGCCACCATCACGCTGCCACTGTGCCCATCACACTGCTGCTTTTGACCCCCAGGATTAGCCCCAACACTTACCGCTCTCAAATAGAGATTTCTTTGACAATAAAATGACTTAGCCTCCGCTGACGATGTCAATCCTTTGGATGCTAAAGACTGGCCTTCCCTTACTTAAAATGTCGCCAGGCGTCGAAGTGGCCATCGCGTACCCAGCAACGCGGCGGGCGCGCGCGCCCCCTAGCTCGTTTTAAAGGCAGGACATCATATGACGTCCTGTCAGAACGAGAGTGTCTTCCGCCCGCCGTCATTTGACGGTGGGCGGTGGACAAGGGGTTAAGCACTACTGTTTGGAAAAGTACCCTTGTGAGACCAAGGATTTTTGTGTGATCAGGCACCCTTGTGTAATCCAGCATCTTTCTTGCAATTAAGCATCTTTATAGGATTTTAGGCATCTCTGAGAAAACAAGCCACTCCGTGCGATCAAGTATTCTTGGATATCCAAGGACTTTTGTGAGATCAAGCACCTTTGTGCGACCCCGCATCTTTATGCAATCAAGCATCTTTATGCGATTTTAGGTATTTCTGTGCAAACAGGCCTCTTTGTGCGACTTAAGCACTTTAATGTGACCAAGCTTCCTCATGCGACTATGTAAAAACATGTCAATTTATACAAACAGAAAACATGCATCTTTATGTGAACAACAATAAACACGTTCTGTTACTTGTTTTTTACCCCACAAGCATTCAGTACATTCCTTTATGTATTTAATGCAAAACATGTGGACTGGTAAGAGGAAGTTATCCTCCACAAACGTGCGTTTCCGCATCATGCAATTCAGCTTTTGTGCTTTAGCAACAATGTGCACCAGCAACTGTGCACCCCAGTAGTTTGTGCGTTTGGCTAGCCTGAAAGCCAGCACCTGTATGAGGATCCCGGGGAGGTTTTCTAGCAACCTATACTCCTCAGAAAAAAGTTTTTAGGAGGAGAAAAAAACAGCTTATGTGGGTGCCCAACCGGCAGAAATAAACTGTTGCAGTAATGGACTGGGAAGATACAAGAATCCTATGGGAATTTAAAAAAAACCCAAGGAGGAGACAGAGGCTTCGGCCGTCTAGGCTGAGGGTAAGTTATACGCTGCATAAATCTCTGTAAAAGACTGCAGCTGCAGCTTCAGAGCTTGTGAGGCTTCTGATACCTCCGCCTCGTCAGATTGCGCCTGTTCCCTGTCTCCTGATGGTGAACTTTCATCATCAGACCATTTATCCTCTTGTTTGAGGATTTAGAGCAGGGGAAGGTGCGCACCCTGTTTTCTGCTCTTTTGTGAGGATGCTGCGATTATAGCAGTTAACCTCTCTTATAAACCAACAAATGCAAAAAAAAAAAAAAGAGACCAAAATGACATACGCAGAGTGACTGCAATGTTGGGGGAGGCTGCAATGCCTGACAGGGCCAATGCTCATCCTGTGCTCATCCTCAAGTCTCTCAGGGGAGGATGGTATCATGCAGGCATGATTAGGGCTGCCAGATCCAGATGGTGATACCTTGGTGCCCCCTTTTTTTTTTAATTAAATGTAATTAATTTAAAAGGCTCTGTGTCCCGTGATGTACTATAAACATTGCAGCCTCACCGTGCCCCTATTGCAGCCTCGCCGTGCCCCACATTGCAACCTCACTGTGCCCACATTGAAGCCTGACTGTGCCCAACATTGCAGCCTGACTGTGCCCCACATTGCAGCCTGACTGTGCCCCACATTGCAGCCTGACTCTGCCCCACATTGCAGCCTGACCGTGCCCCACATTGCAGCCTCACCGTGCCACCATTGCAGCCTTACAGTGCCACCATTGCAGCCTTACAGTGCCCCCATTGCAGCCTTGCCAGGGTGGAGGAAGTGAGAGGGGTGGCCGGATCATGACTGGAGTTAGGGGAGAGCCGCGGGATCACCGAGCGTTAAAACACACCGCAACCGCTTACAGTGAAACTGTCTCCGCTCTGCTCACTCACACAGCCCCGCCTCCTCCTAACCCTGCGCCTGTAATAGACAGAACATGGGTCCATGCTGGCATGAATTCTGTCTATTACAGGCGCGGGGTTAGGAGGAGGCGGGGCTGTGTGAGAGTGAGCAGAGCGGAGAGTTTCAATGTAAGCTGTTACAGCGTGTTTTACCGTTCGGTGATCCCGCGGCTCTCCTCTAACTCCATGCACTCTTCCTCCGGGAGAACGGCTCCCGATCAACCCCGCCCACCGGCGGTGCTCGCCCCCCCCCACTCCCAGGCAGCCCAGCTTCTTGCCAGCCCTCATTTTCCACTCGCAAAATGCGAGTAGAAAATTTGAGGGCTGCGTTAAACGGCATGTAACGCACCGAAATATACGGGCATTAAACAGCACGAAACGCACTGAAATATAAGGCGCTAAATGGAAGGTAAAGCAACGAAATGTACAGTGTTAAACCTGCAGTAACGCACTGAAATATACTGCGTTAAGCGTGCACTAACGCATAGAAATGTAACGCGTTACAGGGCACGTAACGCACTGAAATATATACAGTGTTAAACTTGCAGTAATGCACTGAAATATACGGCGTTAAATGGCACGTAATGGACTGAAATATAGTGCGTTAAACTTGAAGTAACACACTAAAATAAACTGCGTTAAACGGCATGTAACAAACTGAAATATATGGCAATAAACTTGCAGTAATGCAATGAAATATACTGGGTTAAAACGGTCACTACACTCACACTGACTGAACTAACCCTAGATTCACACTAGTTAGAAGGCTGGCCGCAGGCTAGCCTGAATTTGTAGGAGGAGTCTGAGGGCTATTTATCCCCCCTCCTCTCTCCTCTCCTGCGTCGGCGGGGTTTCTGGGTCCAGCCATGACGTCATTTCCGGGTTTCGCGTCACTTCCGCTTTTCGTCACTGTGCGGCGGTCGGCTGCAGGAGTCGGGGCCAAGCCTTCTTGTTCCAGGATGCATGCCAGGTTTTTCATTCAGGGGGGCCGCCCGCCCGCCGCCACTGCTTTGGCTTACGCCGGGCTGCATTGGGGGCACCCAGCATCGGTGGGAGGACCGCCCGCTCTTTCTTCCACACTCAAGCCGGGCGTCAGGGGGGGTGACTCCTTCTCCTTCACTCCTTCTACTTATACCTCCCGCTCGACTGCTTATTTGCTTATTTTCCTGGTGCGCACGCTAGGTGTCAGGGAGAGGGGGGGTGTTGGTTGTCCTGGTATAGTATCTCCGGATGGTTTCCTCTCCCGGGCTCACGCTGCACATCGTGGGTGGGGTGGGGTAGGGGGGGGCGCTCGCCAGCTACCTACCTTTCTCTCCGGTGCTCATGCCGGCTGTATCGGGGGGCCGCCCGCTTCTCCCGGGGTACACACCGGGCATCATTGAGGGGGGGCCGCCCGCCACCAACCTTATCTTGTTCATGGGGGGGCGCACCTCGGCTGTTCCTAGCTTAGTCTCCGGAATCTGCCTTGCACCCCCGCCTGGCTGCTCGCTTGCACCGTTTTTCTCCGTGTTGGGGCCTTAGTTTTTACCCCCAGCCTGCTGTTGTTTCCGGCACAGGTGCTGGGGGAATGTTCCTTGTCCCCACCGAGGCTCCATCCAGTTTCATCCCGCATGGTCGGGGGGGCCACCTGCCATCCACCCACTCCTCCTCCAAGCTCACTCAGGCATCTGCAGGGCTGCCCGCTCGTCCACTCCTCCTTCCGGGCTCACCCTGCTTCATGAGGAGAATCCATCCATCCACTCCTCCCAGGTTATTGCGGGCAGCTTGGGGGGGGGGCATCCATCCATCCACCCTCCCTCCCTCTCCGCCGAGGCCCCACCCGGGTGCTCGCGGTGGGGGGGGGGCGTCCAGCATCCAGGTTTCCTTCTGGCATCATGGAGGCCGCCCGTCTGCTTCTCTGGGGCTCACGCCGGGGGAGGGGGTCCATCCTTCCATCCACCTACTTAACTTCCCAGCAAGGTCGGCCGGGAGTCTAGTGGTGGTTCACTGCACCAGTGGAGGGGGACACCTGTCAGATGGTGAGTATTCCCACATGGTGCATTGTTCGGGTCGTATCGCACAGGTAGGTCGCACCCCACTAACATTGCCTTATGTTTTGTCTCAGGGAGTGTCATTGTGTTCATCTTTCTGCATCCTCATACGTTTCCACGTATCTATCACTGTACATGTTTATGCAGGGGGGGGACTGTGTCAAGGGAGTCTGTCCGCTCACTCCTCCCCTCACTCACGGGACTCGTTCGGCTTATCCTGTTCGCCAGGCAGCATGGGGGGGACGTCAGTTACCCTTCCCACACCTCCGAGCGCTCGCTCCTCTGGGCTCATTCTGGCTGGCGGCCGCCGTGAGGCGGGACGTATGGGAGGGGGACCATCCTCCTGCCCTGCTTATTCCTCCCGGTGCTCGCCGGGCAGCAGTGAGGCGGGGGTGGCGGCTTCAGCTGTGGTTACTGGTTTGGATGGGAGAGGGGGGGTGGGGGGCTGAACGGCAGGGTGGCCTTGGCATCCAGACCTTGGTCCAGGTTATCCCATCCCCAGATCCTCAGCTATGCCAGTGAGGATATGCTTGGCTGGGTGTGTCCTTGCATGGCTCTGTGAGCCAGGGGTGCAAGCCAGCCGAATCTTGGCTCGGACCCAGTCTACCTTGGGGGTCACTGGTGGTATTTTCAGTTTGCTGGGCTGTGTTGGGCTTACGGGGGGCGTCTGTCCGCTCACCTCTCCAGGGGTACGCTGGCAGCATGGGGGAGCTGTCCACCATTTCTCCGGGGTTACCCTAGCAGCTTGGGAGGGGTTGTCCACCCACGTCTCCACAGGTCATGTCTGGCAGTTTTCCGTGCGTTATTCTGGGGGTGTCCTGACTTGGCTCTGCAAGCCGGGGGGGCTAGCCAGCCGCATCTTGCTCAGGTATCCAGTCTACCTTGGGGTCTCTGAGCCAGGGGTAGGGGGATGCGGTTCAGGTAAGGGGGGCTGTTTGGTGGAGAAGCTTCACTTCCACGATTGTTCGGGTATTCATGCGTCACGTGGTTTCTGTCTTAGCGGGTTCTGGCGGCAGCATGTTGCTTTCAGCGGCCTGTGAGCGTTTTGCTGTCATGGCTTTTCCGGTCATGGCGTGTTCCTGTCGCAGCGTTTTCCTGTCATGGCGTTTTTCCTGTCAGCTTGTGCAGGTTTCAGCTTACACCGGTAGCTGTTTTCTTCTTCATTCAGTTCCGTATCATCTTACTTCCGTAGGTTTCATCGTACTTTTGTAGGTTCTTGCATTCCTGGTTCAGTTGGCTAGGTTGCACATCTCGGTTTCTGTCACGTCTACAGATCCTTACGGGCCCAGGTTTTTTCGTTGGTCTTGTTCTTTGACCACAATCTTCTCGCCTGTTACGTTACGTCATACATTTGCGTTCGTTTCATTTCATCGGCAGGACTACCCACCACGGTCTGTGGGTACTCAGGTCCTCAGGGTTCAGTTTCTACGATCTGTCATTGCGAAACAGTTTCCTTGCGCTCACGTCACACGCCGGGGGGGGGACGACGTTTTTCAGGTTCATTCATACTATGGTCCCACCTTCACTGCTTATGTCTTCGCTCGGGGGTTGGTACAGAGGGGGTGGTGTTCTGTCTTAGCATATTTTACCCCAGCGTGTTTCTGTATAGCAGGTCAGCCAGTCCTAGCATGTTCTGTCATAACTTGGCGGTGCCGTGCAGTCACCGCTCGCACCCACAGCCGTTGCAGCGTTGTTTGTTTTCCTTGTCTCGTCACTTTTCGTTCAGGTTCTTGCATACCGGGGGTAGTTAGCCAGGGTGCGCATCTCAGGATCTGTCACGTCTACAGATCCATACGGGCTGAGGTTTTGTTTTTAATTGGATGTTGACCACAATCTTCTCGCCTGTATACCATACGTCATACGTGCACGTTCATTCTTACGCCTATACAACCACTACCCACCACGGTCCGTGGGTACATCGGCCCTGAGTGTTTCGTTTTTAATTACCTGTCTCTGCGCGGCAGGTTACTCGGGCTCACTTACTACACACACTTACTACATACGCTAGGGTGGTTTCTGTCGTCAGGTTCATTCACGCGCTGAGGTCTGGTCATTTCTGCTCACATCTTTGTCCCAGGCAGGTACAGAGGGGTGGTGTCTTGTGTCTGGTTGTCTGTTGTCTTTTTCTTTGTATGTTAGGGTTGGGGTAGGCTGCACGTTTTGGCGGCATCACAGGCAGGTTCATCCCTTCCACTCCATGTGGGGGTTTCTGACCGGGGTGGTACTCCGCCGGTGGGGAGTTGGTCGTTCTTGGCTCTGCGTGGCAGTGAGTCATCTCAGGGGTTTCCTTTTTCCAGCCACTACCGGGTAGGCGGTACATTTCAGTTTGTTTCCGGTTCTGTCCTAGATACCAGCACGTTGCATGCTCTGGGCCATATTCTTAGCGCAGTTGGAGGCGGGCCAGTCAGGCTCCCCACGGCCTCTCATGTTCACTGGACAGGTTGTATGTGTTCTAACTCTCTTGGGCAGGGTGTCAGCACACCCCAGCTCCTGCATTTCGGCAGGCAGTTCAGCATCTCCTTGGTTCCGGGTTTGGCAAGCCTTCGGTTCTACAGGCCCAGCTAGTCCCGAGGGGAGCTCACTGTCACTCGGGTAGGTTGGGTCATGACATGTCTGGTTCTGTGCGGTCATCGGGGCGTATAGTCTCAGCGTGTTGACATCGTCCATCCACTCCTGCAACACTTCTTTTAGGTATCCGGCTTAGACCCCCCTTCACTCCTGTCAGTTTGTCCTTTTTGGCATCTCTCCCTCTCACGTCCCCTTACCATGTATGGACGGTTAGGCCAGGGGTTGTAGGTATTCACGAAGATACTCATCTTTCATCCTGGTGGCTGGGCACAACCCTTTCATTATTCCCCGGGGCTCCTCGGGACAGCCTTGTTCCGTTTCTCCCAAGTGTCCGCTCGCCACTAGCGGTTCGTTCCCATGTCCGTGTTTTCGGGTGAAGGCTTATCCAGTCAGGTACGGGAGAGTCGGTTGGTTTCTGGGCGGGTTTTCAAGTTCTGTCGGATGGGGCCCTTCTAGTCTTCATTCTTAGGTCGCTGGTTTCTGCTATCGTAACGGATACTTACCAGTCCCAATCACTGACGTCATCCAGACGGTTTGTTACCTGCCCTTCTTCTTTTCCAAACTCACCTAGTCCGGGTCTTTTTGCCCACTTTTAGGCATACTGACCAGCAGGCTATGGCACAACTCAAGCCTTGGGTAGTTAGGGTATCACATTCTCAAAGGTAGACTCTGACTATTCACTAGTGAAGACTCTGACTACAAGTTAGAAGGCTGGCCGCAGGCTAGCCTGAATTTGTAGGAGGAGTCTGAGGGCTATTTATCCCCCCCTCCTCTCTCCTCTCCTGCGTCGGCGGGGTTTCTGGGTCCCCACCCACCCGTTCCCCCTTTTGCATACAATCATTTACTTATTTCATTTCTTCAGTCTTACTCAGGGTATGCCCACTTTTAGGCATACTGACCAGCAGGCTATGGCACAACTCAAGCCTTGGGTAGTTAGGGTATCACATTCTCAAGGGTAGACTCTGACTATTCACTAGTGAAGACTCTGACTACAAATATAAAGATGAATGGTGGTCACTACACTCACACTGACTGAACTATCCCTAGATTCACACTAAACTGACAATAGAATCACAATAGCACACTATAGCACACTGTCTAATAGCAGTTAACAGAGCCCTGTTCTATCTCTCAGCATGCAGAAATCGCACTATAAATGGCCGCTACTGTAAGAATAATTTTATAGTGTGGGGCGGGACTAAGAACAATGAGCCATGATTGGATAGAGTCATCATGACAGCATCCAATCATGGCTCTAAAAGGCACTGTGCCCTGATTGGGCAAAGCTTTCATTGCTTCAGCCAATCAGGGCTTTCAGTGCACTGTGCGGTGGTGCAAATCTCATGCTTGCTGTAAGGCTACCGTATCGGTTCAGTAGCAGAACAAAATCTGTCTTGCCATTCTGTATAGGTCTATGCTTTAGATGGCTTTGGAATGGATCACAAACCTAAACCTCCCTGCAGCTAACTACATCCAGGATTCAGTGCTTGAAGCAACAGTACAAGCTGCACAGCATGGGGTCCGGGTATGGTTCCCAGTGTATTACTGAGGTTACACAGATCCAGATGCTCTGCTTCTACTGTTATAGCAGAGGGCAGTGAAGGGTGGATAGAAGAAATCAAAGTAAAATACCAAACTAGTTAAGCATAAAAAACTTCTACAGATGGAGAAGCGGTCCATCATTTAAAGTGATTGTAAATGACCACCTTGTAAAACAACCCATTCAGTTTAAAATAGAAATAAAAGACAATGCATTTGTGTATAGATATAAAAAAAAACAAGCCTGATCATTGGAGGAGAGCAGGCTGAGTTCCCAGCACAGCTAGAGAACTGACCACGGTGTGTTCTCCTCCTTAGTGTGGTCAGTTTTTAATAGGAAAGCAGAGGAACTCCAGGGATTTCACACAAAGGAAGCAATACAACGATAACAGGAAACTTTCTCATACAAGTACATAATACAGCAGGCACATATGAGGAAAATTAAATGTTGGAGTAACAAAAGGACACTAGCAAAATAAACTGAGACTCATGAGGTAGAGGCAGGGCCGCTGATAGAAATCACGGGGCCCCGTACAGCCTACCTGATGGGGCCCCCTTCAGCCCCACCCCTGGTCCCTCCTCCAGCCCCACCCCTGGCCCCTCCCCAGACCCCGCCTTGAAACAAAGTGCACGTTTGTCTTCAAGTGATATCTATCTTTCTCCAGCCAGTTATAAGTTTGATTATCCAAAATAAATACTGTGATGATACAAGAGATGGTCAGAGACTGCAGACATGATACAAGAGATGATCAGAGACTGCGGACATAATACAAGAGATCAATGCAGCCTCACCAGTGACCATCAATACAGCCTCATTGTGCCCATTTGCAGCCTGATCAGTATCCATCCATGCAGCCTCACTGTGCCATCAATGCAGCCTCACTGTGCTCATCTGCAGCCTTATCAGTGCACATCAATGCAGCCTCACTGTGCCACCAATGCAGCCTCATCAGTGCCATCAATGCAGCCTCACTGTGCCCATCTGCAGCCTCACTGCGCCCATCTGCAGCCTTGTCAGTGCCATCAATGAAGCCTCACAGTGCCAATCTGCAGCCTCATCAGTGCCACCAATGCAGCCTCACTGTGCCATCTGCAGCCTCACTGTGCCCATCAATGCAGCCTCACTGTGCCCATCAATGCAGCCTCACCGTGCCCATCAATGCAGCCTCACCGTGCCCATCAATGCAGCCTCATCAGTGCCATCAATGCAGCCTCACTGTGCTATCTGCAGCCTCATCAGTGCCATCAATGCAGCCTCACTGTGCCCTCTGCAGACTTACTGTGCCCATCTGCAGCCTCAGTGTGCTCATCTGCAGCCTCACTGTTCCTATTTCAGCCTCATTAGTGCACATCAATGCAGCCTCACTGTACCATAAATGCAGCCTCACTGTGCCCATCTGCAGCCTCATCAGTGCCATCAAGGCAGCCTCATTATGCCCATCTGCAGCCTCATTATGCCCATCTGCAGCCTCACTGTGCCCGTCTGCAGCCTTGTCAGTGCGATCAATGCAGGCTCACTGTGCCAATCTGCAGCCTCACTGTGCCCCTCTGCAGCCTCACCAGTGCCCATCTGCAGCCTCACTGTGCCCATCAATGCAGCCTCACTGTGCCCATCAATACAGCCTCACTGTGCCCATTAATACAGCCTCACTGTGCCCATTAATACAGCCTCACTGTGCCCATCAATACAGCCTCACTGTGCCCATTTGCAGCCTCACTCTGCCCATCTGCAGCCTGTTGTGGAAAATTTTATGAAGATGTATTTAATATGTATTGTCATAGTGTCACCCAGTGTTGGTACTTCTGCAACCCGCTCTAAAGAGCTGACTGGGGCAGTCTGAGGCTGGTTGAATCCTGTCTGGTAGTGGAAAATGTCTTGAGGTTGGAGTGTGATGTTTGCAGCGTGGGAATATGTCCGACGAGGGGCCCTCTGTGCATTAGCACAGACGATCGTTGAGGAGGGGATATGCTCGCTCTGCAACGACATCGTTGGTTATAGGCAGATGTGCGCTCTTGTCTCGACGGTGTGTTGATCAGCATGGTCGAGATTCGTAGCGCGCGCCTGCAGATAGCCTCCCACAAGCAATAATAGTATAATCTGAATATGCGTTATTCTATGGAATAGCATAGAATAAGGATTCCTATCAGCGGTAATATGAGAGCTTGTGAGTGTTTTCAGAGTCAGGGAAAGCATCCATGTTTAAAAGCCATACACACTTTCCCTGCCCGGACACGCCCATAAGACTTTAGCCATCAGTGTATTCATGTATTGTATGTATTTAAATAACCCTGTTGGAAGGGATATCCTTATATGGACATTTCCTGTGTGAAGGGGACATCCTCCCATGGGGGAGGTGATTATCTGCTGGTGAGATCTTTTAATAAAAAGGAGCCGTGAGGCTCCAGGTGAGCAGTCTTTGCTGGGAATTAAATTACAATACTGGCGCTTCAGATTATCAAAAGACAATACATATATAAGTTTACCAAACGAGTCCTTTGAGCTGTGTGAAGAGCTTAGGTGTGAGTTACAGTCCAGGGTGAATTAACTGGGCAGCCTTACTGTGGGAGCCAAAGCCAGACTCCAAACATATGGAAACAGAAGAAAAACAAAACAAAAAGGCGCCACTTAGTTAAAGACTGTTCCACTTTAATATCACAGTAGTAATAAAGCACTCACTTATAGGTTAACTGTAGTAGGCACATGTATGATCCTGGTCTGTGAACGTGTTCCGCTTGTAAGCAGTCTCAGTGAGAGGTGACATCCCTGCATCCCGTCGCATGCTGGTCGTGACGTCATTCCGCTGAACGTTACGTTGCGTCTCAGCTAGGACTCCTTGTTTGCGTTCCAGCCCTCCTCCTGGTTCTTTGAGAGATCACCCGGAAACATCCGTTATGGACATCATACCGGCACCTCGCTACGCATACAGGGATGTCACCTCTCACTGAGACTGCTTACAAGCGGAACACGTTCACAGACCAGGATCATACATGTGCCTACTACAGTTAACCTATAAGTGAGTGCTTTATTACTACTGTGATATTAAAGTGGAACAGTCTTTAACTAAGTGGCGCCTTTTGGTTTTGTTAGTCTTTGCTGGGAGGCCTTGATGATGAGACCAGTCTGGTGATTCTTCTTGATTTGTATGAATGGGGATCGAATGGAAGGGGAGTGAATTTTAGAAATTTTCTTCTAAAATTTCAAACAAAATTATAACCCTTACCCTTCCCAATTGTCTCTTGTTCGCCCCGATTTTGGGTTTGAACACGTTTCAATTAAGAATAGTCCATACAATTTGTGTATCCATCCATTGGCTAATAGCTTGTCATTGGAAATCCCCATCGTTACCAATTTCCCAATTGAAAATTAGAATAAACGACATTTACCTTATGGAAAAAATTTTGCATACCTTGCATAATACCATGCACCTACTGGATAAAAAATGGAACCTATGGTTCAAATATTCAGACTACCTTTTAGACCCATATTAGAATCCCCTTTTCACATCCAATTCTTTTATACACAAAAACAACCCTGCATTTCAAAACACTACTGAATCATTTATTTTTTATATGTAATAGATGTTGTCATAAATAAATAAAGGCGGTTATTCTGTCATAAATCATTATAATTATTGATTGAAAATACTGTAATTCTCTGATGTCATGACATAATGTTTGTACCATTATTTTGTACACAATAAAAAAGTTTGTAAACAAAAAAAAAAAAGATGCATTATATCATTGAGACGAAATGTGTTACGATTAGAGACACGATATCTGGCTGTGTGCTCTGCGTACAGCCTAATTTCGCTGACAGAATGAAGAGCCAGGAAGAATATAGATGGACTAAAAAATGGACTTTAGGCGGCACATGGGTAGATAATGTAAAAAACTAGGGGTTTTTATTTTAGACATAGTAATGAGAAAATACCTATAAACTTTCAAAAAATTACAGTCTATTAGTTCTTTGATACAAGGCTCAGGCTAATGCTCTCACAATGCTTCAAAATTATAAAACATAGATGCACTCCACCCTTAATGAAATACATAACCAGCAACCAAAGGCTAGTGAGACAGTAAACGTATGAAGCAGGTGGCGTTAGCCATGGGTCCGGTGTATCAGATGTAGTCTTGAATTGCTCTACCAGTTTCGCGAATTAACGCTTCTTCAGGAGCAGAATAGTCTGTTGGACATATATATATATAAACAACAAAAAATATATATTTACCATCTTTTTAATACATAAAACAAAATATGTTAAACAGCATAAAAAACAAAAAACTTTTTAAAAAATAAATAAAAATTGCTGACCCCACATAGCATAGATACCAGAAAGCAAACCAACCATAAGACACCAACCCAACATGTGGACTAGCCCCTAAGCTGGGGTAATAAAAGATGATAATGGTGCTGACAGTGGTGCCTGGGAGTGAAGGGGGGGGGGGGGAGGGAGAAAAAACAAGGAGGGTGTTGAAAGAGGGTGAAGAAAGAGAAAAGTGTAGCTGGAGAAGGAAACCAGATGGAACAGAAAAACAAAAGAAGAAGAGAAATGGTGAAGGAAGATACAAAGGAGACCAGCTCCCTATAGCAGTCAATAGTGTACATATTATTTCAAATACAAAAATATACTCACAGGCCGAATGTGCTGCCAAATGCAACACAAACCTGGGTAAAATTAAATTGGCTATTTGTCTGTAGCAACTAGCCAATAATGGTAAAAATCTGAAGGGAAAGGAAAGAATTCAAGATCGCCTTGTTAACAACCATAGTATGTATGACACAGTAAGTGAAAATAGCCAAATAGGGTATATGGCCAAAACAGAGGGTGCTCACCACAATGATCGACAGCTGGGTAAACTGCTAGGAAGAGGCTGCTGGTAAGCAGCAACAGGTAATGTCCTCCAGGACTTTTGAGGCTATAGATACCAAAAAATGAAGGAAAGAGGCTGGGTATATACCAATATGAATCCTGGTGTATATTGGGCAGAGAGTGTCTAACCCCAGAGAGCCTACGGTACAATGGCCAGGCTGGAAGATAAACAGGAGTATATATTAGTAACTGTGCAGAGCTTAGGCTTGATATTAATCCTGCAAAGCGGTAGCAAAGATGACATACCTGTAAACCTACGCCTTGAGAAAGAAGGGGGTTAACCAGTCCAGAGCAATCCTAGCAGTCAGCTGTGCTGTTCGAGTGGTGTGCACCACTCTTTTATGTCCCCGCAGGACAAACGTCATCTCAGCAGGAAATGACACTGTCACAGGAGGTTAAAGGGCCAATGCGCATGCGCCGAGGGTGCTGCTGATGCGGCAAACCTCGGCCAATGAAAGTGACATGGGTGGGACCCTAGCGGCCAGGGGGCGGTATTCGAGATCGCCCCGATGACGTGCCCCCGATCACAATGACAAACTGGATCTCGCACATTGCGCAGAATCCAATTGCGGAAAGGAGAGGAGGACGGGAAAGGGAAGAGGAGAGAGGGGATGCTCTTGGCATAGCAGCAATGCAGGGGCAGCAAACAGAACATAATATAAAGTCAGCAACCAATAAAAAGGTGCTCAAACGCACCTACATTTTAATTAATTAAAACAGTTATGTATTTATAATACTACTATATACATCCAAGAGTTCTGTTTAACCTAGACAAATACAGGAGGAGGAAGGTGTTACGGAGATATTCCTAACCTCGCTTAAATGCTTAAAATAAGTGATTAAAAACCTTTTGTCTATATAAAATGAAATCAAACGATAGCGTCGGGAAAAGAGAAAACAATGACATTTATTTATACAGAACTGGTACCACCTAATAGCAAGGTGATACCAATGTTACACGATACATAATAGGAATATTGCTATGACAAACATGATACCAATGTTACATGATAATAGGAACAAGAGAGCAAACGCGAAGTAATATTAATCTTAAACATGGGAGAGAGAGAGAGAGAGAGAGAGAGAGAGGCCGAGCGAGAGGGAGAGAGAGAGAGAGGGAGAGAGACAGAGGGAGAGGCAGAGGGGGAGAGAGAGAGAGAGAGAGAGAGAGAGAGCTTATTACGTCACCATGTCGTCTGCGTCAGATCTTCATTCGCAAGGGCTCTAGCCATGAGTGTACCTGACTTTTATACCCCCTATGCCAACCAGAACCCAAAATCCTGTGGTCTCATTGGTTTAAAGCTGACCACCTGATTGGTTGAAATCTCAAACCTCTCTACTTAGCCTTCCAAATCTAAACCAGAAATACTTGCTGCTTTTATCAGATAGGTGTGTTCCTTTGATGCTCAGTTCAACAATTTTCTCACATTAGCAAGCATGCTAAAGGCCCCTGCGGTGACCGGCCCCCCCAAGACAAAGGACACTTAAGTTTCACCTGAAACCTCCCAACCAACAGGAGATGATACGTCCTTTGTTTACAGTATGGGGGGAGCTCTCTCTCAAAGAAAATATCTTTCAGTAAACTCATAAACAGATTTTACCCGTCCCCTTACATATATATATATATATATATATATATATACACATATTTATACACACATATATATATATATATATATATATATATATATATATATATACACATACATACATACATACATATGCAGCGTCCTGTTCCCAATGATTGGACGCTATTAAACCAGCAGCTCCTACGAGGGTAGTGTTTCATAAATACATATATACATGTGTCCGTTGGGGGGCATGGTGGTTTATTTAGAGTACAGGATATGAAAAAGAATTAGAATCAAAATATCCACCACAGTACCCCCTCAAGTTCATTATTGAACTTATGACCTCCTTCAATGATCTTGTATCCACCCACAATGGCCCAGAAGCCCCCCGACCCTTTCCCCACCACCACTGCAGCCTTTTCCTTTCTTGAACCCGCCGTAACCCATCAAGGTAGACTTGAGACAGTCCTGGTGCCTTTGAGACTTCACATCCGACCCATGAGAGTCTGTACTGCAATGCTTCATCGCCCCTCTGCATTGGAAGAGCGAAATTCAAACATTAATGGCGGGATCCTTTCATATTTAGTCCTGTAGCTTGGAAATATGGTGTTATGATTGTCACGATTGGATCGGACCGCGAGACAGCACTTTTCAGCATGGTGAAGGAAAGTTTCAGAAGAGTCTTATTCGTGGCACGTTTTTCTTAAGAGATGCGTTGCTTCTTCAGGTGGTGGTTGGGCGGGCCTCCGGACAGTCGTGCATGAATACAAAAAAACAAGAACAAAAAGGAGAATGTCAGACAGGAGTTATTGGCGGAATGTCAGACAAGAGTAGTGGCGTGGCCACTAAGACTGAATATCTTATGAGGGGTGCAATGTGGACGAGTAAGGTGGGATCCCCACAGGGTACCGAGACTGAGCCGCAGCCAGTATCATCCATTGCCCGTGATGGTAGGGATAGTCAACACTGCCTGCTATTGTTAGGTCCCTGGGTTCACCACACCTGCTCACGGGGCTCAGGTTAAAGCAGTGGGCAGATTAGGGGAGGTAAAATTACATTAAGACATAGGACCTGGATGTCCAGGGATACTTTATGAAATATGGTATTTGTATGTTTCAGGAACCCATTCTATGGAACCCACTGGACTCTTAAAAATCAAGTCAGGCAGAGACGGTAAACCCTTACAATTCACAACTCATCTCTGATATTCAAACAAAAGTTCCAGAAGATGAATACCTTTATTTTCTAAGATAAAGCAGAATATGAACCAAAGAAAGTATGAAAGAGAAAAGAAAGAGAGAAAGAAAAAATAAAATAAAAAATACAATAAGCAACAAAACATACAGGTTCAATGCTGCTTCGACCCAGACCGTTTGTCACCCATTTCCCTTTATGTCGAAGAGCACTGACTCTGCATTCATAAAAACAAACAAACAATATATAACTGTCCTGAAACAGTGCCTCGAAAAATAATATATTGTGGCTGTTGCAGCAGCAGCTTGGCAGAAAAAATAAAAAATAAAAATAAAAAAATAAAAATAAAATAAAGGTGGAAAAAAAATAAAAATAGATAACTCTTCTATCCTATTAGTGATCAACAGGTGAACAGGATCACTGTCACTAACAATTTACAAGTCGGGTAGAAAAAAAAAAAAAAAAAAAATATTTTAAAAAGGAGAGGCTAAGCCAATGGTTGCCAAAAAAACTTTTTTAGAATTTAGTCACCCCGACTGTCCTTTAATATTACAGATTGAACAGGCTTATCCCTAGAACAAAAACAAGAAAAATATAGTTCTAGGATCCTCTCTTAAATGCGCAAGCTACTCTAAATCGGTCTCTTAATAGTGACCCGCATTGGGACCGCAACAGGGTGGAGTTTACTAAAGTTTTGGCCCCAGAACATCCTGATTTCCATCTCCTTTGTTATCTCCTCCCATGCTCCACCTCAGGGCTGCTCCAGAACCTCTGGAACTCCCCACCTTTAAACCCATACGCCCAGCCAGGCGCTCCCCTTTCCACACCTAGGTGTCCCTAAATACTCTTTTATTCCAGGAAGCCTACCCCGCCTCCACCTAAAATGTTACCTCAGCCCGCTCCATATCAGATAATTCCCAGCGGCTATTATTTTTGTTCCACCCCCTCCCCTTAGATTATCTTATTAGCACTTGAGAAAGGAGCGCGCATGCCCTGCACGAGAGCTGCGCATGCTCTGAAACGCGTTGTGGTTCCCTGCACCATCCAGCTGACGTCAGACGCTCCTCTCCGGACCGACCGCTGCCATCTTTCGCTGCTGTCTCCCATCACGGACAAGCCAGCCTGCATCCCGGCTACTTGCGGCCGCCATAACCGGGACCTGGGAAATCCGTGGAGTAGTGTCAGAGATCCTGGACGCAATATAAACATTGATCCTACTGGATGACACCTGAAACTTACCATGATGTAAGTGTTTGATACAAATTGTCTGCTACATAATAAATCTGTTTTGCTAAGAGGCGCTTTTCTATTTTTTCTTTTCATGTCATTTTCCTTGAGTCGGCTTCAACTTGGAGAAGAGCTGCCCTGGGCAACTGAGTTTTTATTAAAGACTTCCTATCCACAATTGTTACTATAGAGTTTTTCAAAACTTTATGCTACCTGCCATCCCTTGGTAACAATAATAACTTTATGTCCACCTGATTGGAACTTTTTTTGTTTTTCTGATTTTCAACCTTTGCATAATATCCTTTACACATTTAGGATTAAGAGTGTTTGTCTGTGCAGGCATCCCAAGCGCTTGCATTTGCTATTGTGTTCCCCTTAGATTATCAACCCCTAGAGAAGGGCCTTTTTATTCACGCCTTGCCCAAACTGTTGGCACCAATTAAATCCGGTTGCCCAAAGTTTAACTACCCATCTTTTAACTCCTCCCCGAATCCCAACGGAAGTTTCACTAAGTGTAAGGGGATGTCAGGTTTTATAAAAAAAACGTTCTTTCGGGGCTATAGGGGTGAAACCCGGTGTTCCTTCTATATCCCTCCCAAGGACAAGAGTGTAGGTACAATAGACTCCCCAAGGTAGTGTACCCTGCTGAGTACAATTCAACCTGATGCTGAAAACAGTGTATCATTAGCCATGTGATGTCAGCATCAGTACCCCAGCATCCGGTATTGAGTCTAACACCTACACCATCGAAGCCATGACAAAAACCCACAAAATTCTATCCCAGTGACCATGCCCAGGGTATATCATGCACCCCTACCTACTGTTAGGTTCAAGAAACACCTTTGTTCCATGACTAACGCCACATCAGTATCCTCTAGGTCAAATAACCAAACTCGCCTATATCCCAAATAATACCCAGGTGCTTCCTTCCCAGCAATGATCTCCCCATCCAGAACACAGAGTGAAATACATTCACCACTGTGTATTGGCCGTGCAAGGGACATTGTGTTCACACCTCTGACAGAGGGAAATATCAACCTGCCCCCAGCTTCCGTACCCTCTGATCACATGTGGGTCCCTTAGCCACAAATGCAACAAGATAGAATCCCCAGTCAGTAAGCCACTGGTGCCCTCAACTCTACAGACCGAGTCTGCATTTCTGTAACACCTTTCACAATCCAAACCAGTACAGCCCATCCAGGCATTCGACTACCACTTTGGATTAGTGTAGGCGACGTGTTTTGGCACAGTCTCACTGAGTGGTGATGCTAACTCATCAGGCCACTGACCCTCATAGAGAGATTTGTACAATCAGCTTGATGCTGGTTGACAACTCCACCTGCCCATGTGTGCACACCAGAGCCAATGACATATATCTGCCCTGTACCATCTCACACTCTCTACCAACCTCTCACCATGGTTGATGAAATCTTGAGCCACTTTACATTGTGGTTCTCTTTCCCCCCCATATAGTGCTGAACACATCCCTCCTCTTCCGGTTATTCCTCCGAGATAAGCGTCCTGTACTCTGTGTCCGCACATCTCTGGGAGCAAGCCACTGGTACCATGACCGCGCTTGATTCAGTGTGTATTCAGTACATATAGGATAATAGGTTTTCATCAACCATTATAAGATGCTGGAGCGCCATGTGGTGATGGAATACTGTAGATACCTGCACCATATTCAGTGTCCCACCTGTCCCCCAAAAAACATTTCCTCCTTTCAATCCCTGTCCGGACTCAAACCCCTCAGAACCAGATGGACTCCAGTGTGTAACCCAGTAGAGTGATAGGATAGTACCCAAATTGACCGTAATATAGGCACAATGTTCCGTCCCTGCCATTAGGGATGAGAATAGTACTAGTTACATTTTGACAACCCTGGAACTGAGTCATCCACCACTCCATAGGACTCATAGTCAATTCAGATACTACCACACCTGCCTGTCTTTATAAGGTGGAACTTGTCACACTGAGTAAGAGTCAGTCAACTCTCCGAGGTTTTTAATTCCGGCCAGTGCAAGTTGAATGTCCTACCCTTTCCCTGATATGTAGCCCAGGACCTCCTGATGTGTTCCTGATTATCTCCAGCTCCATGGTGTTTATGGTACCCAGTGACCCGCCTCCCGTTCCGAAGACAGTCGCCATCACGCCTCTTTTTTTTTTTTTTTTCTAAGTTATGGGATATGGTCTGGATACCCGGATTGAAAACCACCTGCCACCAGGTACACCCAATCCCTCATATAGACTGCACACCACCTCCCTCCTCTTTCAATTCGGTATTCAGACAATGTTATACTTTACCCCTACAACACAAGCTGCCTACACTATTCAGACAGGACCCACATGAATGACAGGAGCCTAGTGCCACACTGGGGCACTGGTCTTCTTGGCCTGCAAGACACAGACAACTAGTTAAGGTACCCAAGGACTCTAGGACAGGAAGGACACCTATGGGTGTAAACTGAGGAGAATACGGCATGCCCACACATACCTCGGACGTGAGGGCTCTTGGAACAGCCAATCGCTGGTAACACCCCATACAACCTTCCTGCACAATTTTTTTTTCCCCAGACTCAACCAAAACTATACAATATGAGGCCAGACCTATACCCTCTCAACTTGTATGCAATCAGGCAGGCCCTCATACCACACATCTGCAGGTAAATCTAAAATAAATGGGAAAACAAAATTGCATAATGTGTATCCAGCTTGAGAAACTGCTGCTACCAGACACACCTGACCAGCAGACTAAGACAAATCCCTTGCAGCACTGAGGCGCTGGGACCACTGAACAGTAGGGGGTACCCGAGCTGACCGGTGTGCCTTGAAACACACAGATATTTATTAGGCAATTGGTAACAAATAGCCACATAAACAGTCCCAGCAGGAAACTATGAGAAGGGTTGGTTTCCCCTATTTCAGAGAGATGGGATTGTATGGTGACACGGTAGGAAACAGGTTTGAACTACATTTGGGGACACACAGATAGCTAGGGACATTAGCATACCTTAGCTTCAGGCAATGAGCCAAACCTGTACAGCCAGGTATGGTTGGGCGTGTACCTAATTACAATAACAGCGAGGGGGGGTGTAAGCAGTCCTACTCCTGAACACAAGTTCGCCCAAAGTAACATCAGACCATTACCCTTTTACCACTAAGTGCAGTACCCCTGGCAGAGATTTATAATGCTCCTTTGCCTCACATATGTGTTAGAGTGCCAATTATCCCCGGCAGTCTTACTCAACTTTTATGCAGACTTCAGTTAATTGGTTCTGCTACTCAGTAGATCAGAACATACAACACACACTGGGTGGTCCAAAACACAACCGAATGGACTGACAACTAGACATTCCAACTAGATAATGGTGGCGACAACCTAAAACATTTACATGTGAACCCCGACCAACCAGGAAAAAATACTTTTTTTATCACGTTGTTCTCTGGAGGCTACGATTTCCTCTTGTTCTGAAAGCCAGAAAACCCAATTATCGACTCCAATTCCAATAAAAGTTAGTGATAAACATTCCATTTTTTGCAATTTACAAAAAACAATTCCAGTAACAAGACATTAGCATATGAAACACAAATATACATTACTTTACATTACATAAACCGTGCACTTTTTTTTAAAATACCAAAAATTGTTGAGCTCAACTTTTAATTAATATGTATTACATAATACACATTAATACCACGTGGGTTTTTGTTTCCCCAAAAAAAAATTATTCACCATGGTGAGAAAAAAAATTAGCAAACTTTTTAACAGTACCATTTATCAACCAATCATAATACTTCACCACAAAATCCCTTGCTGAATCGTCTTCTGTAACACAAACACAGTTTAGTAAAAGCACTTTCACAAAAAACTATTACAGCCTGGCTCAGGTCATTTGCATGTCAATACAATTCGTTTTACATTCTCACAGTTCTGGTTGGAAAGAAAGGGGGGTCATTTCGGGCTGTCAGCAGCTGAGAACATAATGTCACAGATCCGCACTACACCTCTCGCATAGTCTCCACACACACACATATTCACACACTTGGTCAAAGATGACCTCTAGACATCACACAAATCAGAATCTTTTCTATCATAACCTGTACTTCTTAAACCCATAACATCTGTTTGGTCAGGTTCCTCCTTGTCCCCCTGTTCATCATTATTCTACCATCCATGCACAATAAGCATCTCTTTCCCAAGCATTTGGCTTGACCGTACCATTTTTTTTTTCAAAATACAGTTTCCCAGTCCACCATTCCAAACATTGCATATTTCCCAACTCAAGGCCCCTGTATCAATCCTTTCTTCCTTCGGGGTCAAGTGGTAAGGTTCCCCACGGTTAGACTCCCTCTTTGAAGCGATTTTATTACCCATCCTTTACGGACGAAAGACCTTGAACTGATCCCGCAAACCTCTTATAGGTTGCTTTATATGTCAAAGTTAGCTACTCTTTGACCAATGATTGGGTTCGACAGGTACCGCCCCTGTCGCCGTTGCGAACCTTTTTTCACTACTCTGCCAGAACAACCACTGCTCTGACTATAGTCCTTCAAAAAATTAGCCTGGAAATCTTCCCAACTAAATAAATAGTTTAATCTCCCCGTGGACTTCTCCAAAGTATTCCAAAAAAAAAAAAATGACTGTATCACAGGGCTTCCCAAGCGTTAAGCTTGATTAGACCCTCTGATTGCTTGTAGTGCAGGAGGCAGTTTTGTTTTCTAACCTGGAACTTCCCATCTCAAACTCTAAACGCCTCTCAAGATGGCCGACAAGCCAAGCCACCACAAAATGGTGGATGACCACCGCACATCTCATGGACATGACAAATTGGTGGATGATGCCCAATTTTTCCCGCCAAAACCAGCTTGGCACATACCACATGGGTTCCCACACACACAGGAAAACAAAAAATAGTCTCCATCAGATTGCAACACTGAAAAAAAACGCACTACTCCATTCGCACCAAACATCAAAATCTGCCCCAAAAGCTTACAATCCCCCCGTTAGTAGTTTACACAGAAAGATAGATTTGCATACATCCAGCTAATTCAGTGTGATTTAGTCTCCGTTTCCACTGATGCAATTCGCCATGCGACCTTGGACACAAAGTCGCATTACAAATCGCTTACCATTGATTTCAATAGCACCCATTCCAATCTATGTGACTCAAAGCTGCAGTAACTCTATCAAAATCGCATTCAACACCACACCACAGTCACACTAAAGCTGCATTTCAACGTCACACGACATTGGAGTTGCGCCAGTGGAAACGCAGCCCTATACGCACAGGTTTGTTTCAATCCCAAAGATTGGCCTAATCTTAATCAAAGGGTCAACTGAAATTGATTCCAAACAGAGCCCTTATCATTCATACCGACACCCTGCTGTAATTTCATTCTATATACATACATTATTCAAAAATCTGTCTCATCAAAATATTCGCCTAGACAAAAAGGTAAAAAGTTAAGTTCTGAGAAGTTTTTGTTAGGTATTAAGACAGGTTAAAAAGACATAAGAAAACACTTAGTATTTCTGGCGTTTGAACCAGCTCTGTCTACCATACGAGAAATAATACTCACCCAATTTTAAACTTCCTCACACGCCGGGCAACATCTGTTACGGAGATATTCCTAACCTCGCTTAAATGCTTAAAATAAGTGATTAAAAACCTTTTGTCTATATAAAATGAAATCAAACGATAGCGTCGGGAAAAGAGAAAACAATGACATTTATTTATACAGAACTAGTACCACCTAATAGCAAGGTGATACCAATGTTACACGATACATAATAGGAATATTGCTATGACAAACATGATACCAATGTTACATGATAATAGGAACAAGAGAGCAAACGCGAAGTAATATTAATCTTAAACATGGGAGAGAGAGAGAGAGAGGCCGAGCGAGAGGGAGAGAGAGAGAGAGAGGGAGAGAGACAGAGAGAGAGACAGAGGCAGAGGGAGAAAGAGAGAGAGAGAGAGAGAGCTTATTACGTCACCATGTCGTCTGCGTCAGATCTTCATTCGCAAGGGCTCTAGCCATGAGTGTACCTGACTTTTATACCCCCTATGCCAACCAGAACCCAAAATCCTGTGGTCTCATTGGTTTAAAGCTGACCACCTGATTGGTTGAAATCTCAAACCTCTCTACTTAGCCTTCCAAATCTAAACCAGAAATACTTGCTGCTTTTATCAGATAGGTGTGTTCCTTTGATGCTCAGTTCAACAAGTTTCTCACATTAGCAAGCATGCTAAAGGCCCCTGCGGTGACCGGCCCCCCCAAGACAAAGGACACTTAAGTTTCACCTGAAACCTCCCAACCAACAGGAGATGATACGTCCTTTGTTTACAGTATGGGGGGAGCTCTCTCTCAAAGAAAATATCTTTCAGTAAACTCATAAACAGATTTTACCCGTCCCCTTACATATATATATATATATACATATATATATATATACACATATATATATATATATATATATATATATATATATATATACATACATACATACATACATACACACACACATGCAGCGTCCTGTTCCCTATGATTGGACGCTATTAAACCAGCAGCTCCTACGAGGGTAGTGTTTCATAAATACATATATACATGTGTCCGTTGGGGGGCATGGTGGTTTATTTAGAGTACAGGATATGAAAAAGAATTAGAATCAAAATATCCACCACAAAGGGAAAAGGGAACAAAAGAAAAATAATAAATATAAAATAAATTGTCTTGATCCTACATCAGTATACCTTGGTATAATAGAGGTCATAGAGGTTTTAATTACCTCAACTGGTTCACGATGGCAAACAGTTTCCCGCGGTCAGATGGAATCTGCATAGTAAAAACCAAGGGCCAGTGTAAGCGCCCAAGGTCACGGATACGCCATGGGTAAGGTAATCTGTTATTTAAAGGAAGAGAAGAAAAGAAGGAGGCCAGGGGGGAAAAAATGGAAAGAAGGAGAATGGGATGATGGATGTGTTTAAAGTGAAAAATTGGGGGTATGAAAGATATATCAAGTAATTATCAAATCACGTATATTGTGAAACTTGTTATTGAATTAGAGTGGCGAACCATTGAGTGATGGTAGTGAAGCAGGGACAAGATGAAAAAGTGCAGGAGGGGTGTGTGTGTGTGGGGGGGGGGGGGAAAGGGTAAAAAAGGGGGGGGGAATGAGGTAAACCTAAAATTAGTAGGCCAAGTAGGTGTATGATGAACAACCTGATTGGATGTGATGGTTGTAATGACAACAACCTGAAAGTCGAAAACCATATTGTGTTAGCAAAAAAACAAATAAAAAATTATTAACATACTAAAAATTAAGTGTCAGCTCAAATGTGTGGTGACTACAGTGTGTGTGTAATCGGCCTCTTGAATAAGGGAGGTGGGTTTAGGGGGGTGAGAATGGGAGAAAGAAAGGGGGGAAAAACGGGGAGAAAAAAGAAAGAAAAAAAGGAAAAGAGGGGGGGGGGGGGGAAAAAGGATTGGAGGAAGAAATGGGAGAGACAGACCCATTGGGCTCCAAAATGTAAAGCTGGATTCCCATAATTCGCTTATTCCATGAGACCGCGGACAACATACATAGATCAAGACACAGGAAAAAGCACAGAAGGAAGAGAATATAGATCCCAATTTGCCACAATGTGTATATTTCAACATTGTTGTAATCATTGAAATGGCCTGTATGACTGGGTTTCATTAAGACCAGGAGGGCATGTGGCGTTGAGTCTCTCAACCCATAGGGTTTCCTTCTGGAGGATAATTCTATCCCACTTGCCCCCCCCTGGGGCTTTTGGGGACGACAGCTAAGACAGAGAAAGAGACCAAGGAGGTATCAAAGCGATGATATAGATCAAGGTGACGGCTGACTGGTGTCAACATTTTGCCGTTACCCGAACAGTAGATGTGGTCATTGATTCTGTCTCAGCTGTCGGGCTTTTTTGCCCACATAGAACACCCCACATCCACAGGTCACAAGGTAGATGACACCTTCAGTGCGGCAATTAGCTGAGAATTTGGGTGAGAAGATTTCCCCATTAGGGAGTACGTTGTTTTGGCAGGGTTTGACCCATTTACAAAAGGAGCATTTGCCACATCTAGAAGTGCCAAGCGGTGTTTTGGCACTGATGTTCTTGTTCCTAGTGTAATGACTTGCAGATAAATTTATCCCTTAGGGAATTAGCACGTTTGAAGATTATTTCGGGTTGTTCCCCTACGTATTTCCCAAGTATCAGGTCCTCACATAGGAGGTGCCAGTGATTTTCAAGCATATGTCAAATGTCTAGGTGGTGACTGGAAAATTTGGTAACCAATTTGGTAGTGGGTTGACGGGGAGTGATTTTAATTTTGTACAAAAGCTCATTGCGAGTTTGACCAATGGTTTTGTTGTAGGCCTGTAGCAACAGCGACTTACTATACCCTCTAGCAAGTAAGCGGATTTTGAGTGCTTTGACTTGCGCTTGAAAATCAGACAGACGTGTACAGTTGCGTCACAGCCTAATATACTGGGCATAAGGAATGCTACGTATCAAGGCTGGAGGGTGAAGACTCGCTGCGTGCAGCAATGTATTACCTGCCGTACTATTACGGAAAAGGTCAGTAGCCAAGGAATTATCAGAGTTTCTGAAAATTGTTAAGTCCAAAAATGTAGTGGTATGCATATCGCAACTAAAAGTGAACTTTAAATTGAACTGATTGGTGTTGAGATTCTGTATGAATTCATCAAGCAACGCTCTGGTGCCAGTCCAGATGATGAACACGTCATCAATGTAGCGCATCCAGACTAGCACACTATCAGTGAACCTACTTAAGGGTTCGCTGGAAAACAGGTCCCTTTCCCACCCGCCCAGGTACAGATTGGCCTAGCCAGGGGCACAACAGGTGCCCATGGCTACGCCCTGCACCTGGAGGCAGTGGGAGTCACAGAAACTGAACTAGTTATGGGTGAGAATAAATTGCAAGAGCTTGCTGATGAATTCATTGTATGGCCATCGATGGTGGTCTTCTTCATGGAAGAAGGTGCGTATCGTCTCGACTCCCTACTCCTGAGGGATGCTGGAGTACAAAGCCTCCACATCCAAGGTCACGAGCAGGGAGCCAGGAGGAACGACCATCCTCTCAATCTGCTTGAGGAGGGCTAAGGTGTCCCTAATGTATGAAGGGAGAGCAATCACATGAGGCATCAAGACCGAGTCTACCAATCTGCTGGCATTCTCAGTCAGGCAGCCAATAACTGAGATAATCGGTCTCCCATGTCTTCTCTGCAGCTGTCTCTAAGACGAAAATTCGAGATCATGCTGTTGAAAGCATGACTGGAGCTGTCAAGTTTACTGGTACTTTCTCCTTGTCTATCCTCCGTTCTACGGATAAGGTTGAAGTCTCCGGCTACTATTGTACTGCATCGACCCGGTAGGTAGAAATTGAGGGTATTTAGAAAATCATTTAGTTGGCATCGGTCAGTAGGGGCATACGCATTGAACAGTCTTAATTTATGGCCCATAAACTCAATGTTGCAAAGGAGGAGCCTTCCTGGAAAGAGTACTGTATGGGAGGTGAGTGTAATAAGATTGTTCTTGATTAGGATCCCCAAACCTTAATTTTTTGATTCCCCTCTAATTGACCACACCGATGGTCCAAAAGACCAATCATTGGACTTGGGAGGCCATTCTAAGGCACATTCTTGTAAAAATATGATGTCACATTTCACCCCTTTAAAGTGGAGTTCCACCCTCTTTTTGAACTTTGCTGCATCCTCTCTATGAATGTCCCCTTAAGAACAATTGGCATATTTAAATTTTTTGTTTTTAAAACTCATGTTTTGCTGGGACTCTTTTTGTATCTCCCGCCGCGGCCGCTGAAAACTCTGCGCGTCATACACTGATCGCTCGGCCTCCTGGGAGATATTTGTCATCAATCCCAGGATGCTCATCGCGTTCCCATGTTCATGTAGGCACGCCCATCCTGCCCTCCCTCGGTCCGCCTGGTGACCACCTTCCTCCGCTCCTCCCTCCCTCCCTAGCCAGCGAGCCTCAGCCTGTCACATCTCACACTGCACTGTGTGATGATAGGACCGGTGTTCTGCCGAATAAGTTCCCCAGGCAGAGGTGGAGGCGCTGAAGTGCCAGAGTGCTCCCCTCCCTCCTCCTTCTCCTCTCTCCGGCGATCACGGCCGCCGCCACGTTCCCTGCCGAAGCCCCCACCCTCCTCCTCCTGTCAGAGGAGGAGAGCGAAACAGCTGCAGATCGGAGCGGCTGTCTCTGACCAGCCGCGCAGTGACGTTGCTCGGGGTTAGTACTAATAATGGAGGGGGGTGGTTTGTCCTGGGGGGGGGTCAGTACGAATGATGAAGGGGGGGTGGTTTGTTCTGGGGGGGTTAGTACTAATGATGGAGGGGGGGTGGTTTGTTCTGGGGGGGTTAGTACTAATGATGGAGGGGGGGGGGGGTCAGTACTAATGATGGAGGGGGGTGGTTTGTTCTGGGGGGGTTAGTACTAATGATGTAGGGGGGGTGGTTTGTTCTGGGGGGGTCAGTACTAATGATGGAGGGGTGTGGTTTGTTCTGGGGGGTCAGTACTAATGATGGATGGGGGTGGTTTGTTCTGGGGGGGTCAGTACTGATGGGGGGTGGTTTGTTCTGGGGGTGGTCAGTACTAATGATGGAGGGGGGTGGGTTGTTCTGGGGGGGTCAGTACTAATGATGGAGGGGGGGTGGTTTGTTCTGGGGGGGTCAGTACTAATGATGGAGGGGGGTGGTTTGTTCTGGGGGGGTCAGTACTAATGATGGAGGGGGTGGTTTGTTCTGGGGGGGTCTGTACTAATGATGGAGGGGGGTGGTTTGTTCTGGGGGGGGTCTGTACTAATTGAGGGGGGTGGTTTGTCCTGGGGGGTCTGTACTAATGGAGGGGGGTGGTTTGTCCTGGGGGGGTCTGTACTAATGGAGGGGGGTGGTTTGTCCTGGGGGGTCTGTAATAATGGAGGGGGGTGGTTTGTCCTGGGGGGTCTGTACTAATGGAGAAGGGTGGTTTGTTCTGGGGGGTCTATACTAATGGAGGGGGGTGGTTTGTCTTGGGGGGGTCTGTACTAATGGAGGGGGGTGGTTTGTTCTGGGGGGTCTGTACTAATGGAGGGGGGAGGAAAGCCACACAGCCTGGCGCCATCCCTGGCAGAGAAAGGAATGGAGTCATTGCCAGAATACAGATCTGGGCTCTACCCAGTGGAGTCGCCACGGGCAATTCAGAGTGAGCCGACTCCTGATCAAAGGAACCGCTGTTGTTGTATCGCTGGGTCAGGTGAGAGGGCCAATCGGCCATTATCTACTAACGTCCATAGGAACGGCAGTCTCTGACCATCTCCTGTACTATGTCTGCATAGATGCGATTCGATGTGCTGGGGGTGATGCAATGTGCTGTAAATGATGCGATTTGACGTGCTGGGGGTGATGCAATGTTCTGTGCGCCATGCGATTCGATGTGCTGGGGGTGTTGCAATGTGCTGTGGGCCCATGCGATTTGACGTGCTGGGGGTGATGCAATGTTCTGTGGGCCATGCGATTCGATGTGCTGGGGGTGTTGCAATGTGCTGTGGGCCCATGCGATTCGATGTGCTGGGGGTGTTGCAATGTGCTGTGGGCCCATGCGATTCGATGTGCTGGGGGTGTTGCAATATGCTGTGGGCCCATGCGATTCGATGTGCTGGGGTGATGTGATTCGATTTGCTGGGGGTTATGCAATGTTCTGTGGGCCATGCGATTTGATGTGCTGGGGGTGTTGCAATGAGCTGTGGGCCCATGCGATTCGATGTGCTGGGGTGAAACGATTAGATTTGCTGGGGGTTATACAATGTTCTGTGGGCCATGCGATTCGATATGCTGGGGGTGTTGCAATGTGCTGTGAGTGATGCGATTCGATGTGCTGGGGGTTATGCAATGTGCTGGGGTGATGCGATTCGATGTGCTGGGGTGATGCAATGTTCTGTGGGCCATGCGATTCAATGTGCTGGGGGTGTTGCAATGTGCTGTGGGCCCATGCGATTCGATGTGCTGGGGTGATATGATTCGATTTGCTGGGGTTATACAATTTTCTGTGGGCCATGCGATTCGATGTGCTGGGGTGTTGCAATGTGCTGTGGGCCCATGCGATTTGACGTGCTGGGGGTGATGTAATGTTCTGTGGGCCATGCGATTCGATGTGCTGGGGGTGATGCAATGTGCTGTAAATTATGCGATTTGACGTGCTGGGGTGATGCAATGTTCTGTGGGCCATGCGATTCGATGTGCTTGGGTTTTGCAATGTGCTGTGGGCCCATGCGATTTGACGTGCTGGGGGTGATGCAATGTTCTGTGGGCCATGCGATTCGATGTGCTGGGGGTGTTGCAATGTGCTGTGGGCCCATGCGATTCGATGTGCTGGGGGTGTTGCAATGTGCTGTGGGCCCATGCGATTCGATGTGCTGGGGTGATACGATTCGATTTGCTGGGGGTTATACAATGTTCTGTGGGCCATGCGATTCGATATGCTGGGGGTGTTGCAATGTGCTGTGAGTGATGCGATTCGATGTGCTGGGGAATATGCAATATGCTGGGGTGATGCGATTCGATGTGCTGGGGTGATGCGATTCGATGTGCTGGGGTGATGCAATGTTCTGTGGGCCATGCGATTCGATGTGCTGGAGGGTGATGCAATGTGCTGTAAATGATGCGATTTGATATACTGGGGGTGATGCAATGTGCTGTGATTGATACACACACATACCCCTCATCCCTCACCTTCGGCCTTCTCATCCCTCATCCCTCACCTTCGGCCTTCTCGTCCCTCATCCCTCACCTTCAAATACAGAAATCTGTTGCTAAGGGTAAGAGCTTTAAAAATGTCCTAATTGTAAACTAAATCATTTGTTTCTGTGCAGATATATCTACATAATAAGATTATATATATATAATGTAGATATATCTGCACAGAAACAAATGATTTCGTTTACAATTAGGACATTTTTAAAGCTCTTACCCTTAGCAACAGATTTCTGTATTTCTATAATATTATTGCTTGTACATACTGGAGGGGAGGAGGTGTTTACATAAATAGTGGGCGGCAACTTGCTATGAAACTGGAGAGAAAATGTAACAAGAAACTGAAACCGATTACACTGCTTGTGATATCCAGGAAGACATATGCAGTCTGGCTTCAGATGCCCACACTTAAAATGGCCACGGCCTATTTCTAGTTTATACACTATCTAAATGCTGTAATAACCTAACAAAACAGACCTTAGTTTACAGATTAACTTTACTAGAATGCATTAAAATTGTGTATTCTAGGGGTATTTTTATTTAAAAAGTGTAATTTCGGCCGAAACACCACTTTAAGGTGTTGTAGTATTGCGTTCCTCCGGTAAGTAGATCACACTCCTCTTACATTAAGGGAAGCCACGGTAAGACTCGTGATGATAATGAGAAAGGGAAGAATCCTATATGGGGTTAAAGCCATTTTGGTTCCTGGGAGTGGGTGTCATCCTCTGAAAATGCATGACAGCTTGTAGCTGTTCCACCTGGCTTGTCTGTATGAAGCTGCTCGCGGGTGAGCTGCTGTTGGTTCCTTGATACAGATCTGGACTAGGGGCAAAAATGTCGGGGGTATCCGACATTGAACTGTCAAGGGAGACGGCTTTGAATTTTTTTGCTACCAAGCCTTCTTGCTCTAAAGGGGCAAATCTGTTTTTCTCCGTCGCTTTTTAAGCAGGGGGAATTGAATCTTCTTCTTGAGATTCGTCCTGCACTTGCTGTGCCCAACTGGTATTCTCCTCCTGCATTTTAACAATTTCCTCTAACATCCCTGAGAAATCAGGGGTTTGCGCTCTTGACATCGCATCCGCACTGTCATCTTCAGAGGACAGGCGCAGATCCTGTACAATGACAGATTTATGCACAAGTGTGGTACGTGAAGGGTCCTCTTTCTGTGCTGTAGTTGCTTTTTTATTTTGCCTTTTTTGTGCTCTTGTTAAAACTGCTGTGAATGTGGAATCATTTTCTTTATTATCGTCTAGTGTTTTCTGTACATGCTTAGCCTGGGTTTTAAATTTGGGGGCTTGTTGGAGCTGTGTCATTAGCCTTAATAGACTGCATTGTCACAGAGCCGTCTGACACATTACTATTGCGGTCCTTCCTCCTGGGCTGTGATTCTCTTCTATCCAGTGGAATCAAAGGGTATTCTGGGTAATGGCTTCATTTGCATGGCCCGCCCCTCTCTCCAGAGCAGCACCTGTGCTCGGGCCGCTGGTGGGCGTGGTTTTACACACTCCTCTGATCGCGGCTAACCCCGCCCTCCCGCTCGTAGCGGCTGTGCTAGTGGAGGAAGGGGGGTCAGATTCAGTGTGCCTGTCAGTGGGGGATTTCAGAGACACAGGCAAAGAAGACACAGCGGCCATGTTAGGATCCGAAAGCATGGTGCTGGGGGGAGATGTGGACGCGGGATCCGCCGCCCTAGCCAGAATCGCGGCAATCTCCCGACCCTCCTCATCTTCATCCTCATCATCCATAGCCTCAATGACAACATCGCCCTAGATGAGTCTGCCGCTTAACCCCTTCATAACCTCAGAATAGGAACGTTGTGGGGCAAGATATTGTGGACATAGGATTCCTATATGCCCTTCTTCCCCGCATTTTTCACATATCATAGCTTTACATTCACTTTCAATGTGCCCTGTCTTCTTGCATTTGCTACAGGTAGGGTTAGCATTTTGCCTACGGTAAGCAGAGAAGGGGTTAAACCCCACATTTTGGCAATTCCTGGCAAAATGACCAGATTTCCCACATAAGTCACACACTCGAGGCACGGGGCACACTGAAGCCTCATGCCCCGTTTGCTTGCAATTTCTACAGCACATTCCTGCTACGCAGTTTTCCTTGGTGTGGCCATAGCGGTGACATTGTCTGCAGTATTGTGCTTGGCCAGTGAAGAAAAGGAAACCTCTCTCTGCTCCAATTGAGAAAACGGCTGGTGGTTGCCGCACCCCTCCTATGGCTTCTGGGTCAGTGATGAAATGAACAAAATAACGCCGCTTGCCGTTATAGATGACAAAAGCGTTCTTCTGTTTGTCCCCGCCCCTAATGGATTCACAGTACCTTCTAAGAAATGTCCTGATCACTTCTTCATCCACAAAGGGGTTGTACATATGGATCGTCAGCATCCTTTCTGCGTGCTGGAAAAGGGGCTCCACCTTCATCATGATGACATCTTCACTCCTCGTGAGTTTTTCAAAGGCATCCAGGCACCGTCCCTCGGTAGTAAAAGAAACATCATAAATGCCTTGAGCAGGGAAATCCTGGAGGCAAAATATGCTGCTCACCTGCACACTTCCAATCTTGCGCAGAACATCATTAACAATCTTCTCCAAAGTGTACTCCTTCCGAGGATTAGCATCCACCAAGATGCGGAAAGTATGTCTGACATGGGTCCCGACATGGTGTAGAAAATGATCGCCCCTCTGATTCACCCGGGGGACCCACAAGGGGGCCCCGATGCTTAGCCTTTAGGCACTGACCAGATAAGTTACTTGATCTTAGCCAAAAGGCCGAGAAGCGATAACCCAATTATTCTCTGTTCCGAACGAGCGGCGTCCTGGCCGAAAGGAAGCGCTCCCTGAGAGGTGCCCATCTGCCTGTGCCCAACCAACACCCTTCCCCCCCAGTCTAGACTGCCCGGAGCCGTCAATCCACAACTTCACAGGTGTGCCCGGGCCCGTGCCCGGGCTTGAGGCCTAATCCCCTGTCTACTGGCCAATACACACTATTCCAACACCTGCCCAACACAGCTGAAGCCCATTCTGACCTTTCCAGTGTCAATTTGGCAAGCCAGAGTAGCAATTGCACAAATCCAGGTGCTCCTCGTGCATGTCTAATGAGGGAAATAATTTACATAGGTCCGAATCCTGGATAACATGGACGACGCCAAGACCCACTAGAGCAGTGGTCTCCAACCTTTTTGGCACCAAGGACCGGTTTTGTGGAAGAATATTTTTCCAAGGCCCAGTAGTAGGGGGGGACGAATCACGATGTGTGGGTCGGTTCACACTGTTGCGGTGTGGGAACCCTGCGAATCCACTGCGCATCGCAGGTTTTCCGGTGGCAGTTCACATTGCCCTATGTGAACTGCTGGGAGTGTCAGTTAAAAGTTAACGACACCCCCAAATCAGTTCGTATATCGCAGTGCGATCTGCAAACTCTGACAGGAATCGGATCGCATGGGTGTGAACACCCATGCGATCCGATTCTGCTGCGGACAAAAAAAAATGGTCCTGTGCGAGTTTGATGCGAATTCAGCCATACGATTTGTATGGCTGAAATCGCACAGAGATCGCATGTGATGTGCACTGCAGTGCGGTGCGAATCACATCCGAACTCTGACATTGCTGCAGTGTGAACCGGCCCTAAATGTCCCAGTGTAAAAATATTATTAAATGTCCCAGTATAAAAAAAATATTTAATGATTTTTTTATACTGGGACATTTAATGATTTTTTTATACTGGGACATTTAATCATTTTTTTTATACTGGGACATTTAATATCCCAGTATAAAAAAAATCATCATTAAATGTCCCAGTATAAAAAAAAATCATCATTAAATGTCCCAGTATAAAAAAATCATTAAATGTCCCAGTAAAAAAAATATACAAGTCCCTCTGCAGTGCCCACTGTACTTACAGTCTCAGCACAGGAAAGTGAGGGGGAGCCGTTAGAGATTGCGGGAATGCATTGAGCCGGTACATAGCGAGGGTGGGCGGAGAGATGAGGTAATTCTCTCTCTCTCTCACTCATTGGCCGGCCGTGCCTCTGTGTAGCGTAGCGTAGCCTTGCAGCGCCGTATGTTAGGGCGGGTCAGCGGCGCGCCTCTGTGTAGCGCAGAGAGATGGTGTCATCTCTCTGCTCGGGCAGCTGCATCGCTGACTGTCTCCTCCATGGCCCGGCTATAGCGGCGGTATGGCACGGACAGTGTCATTTGCGTTGCGGCCCGGCTAGAGAGGTGGTACGGCCCGGCTTTGGGCCGCGGACCGGGGGTTGACGACCTCTGCACTAGAGGGCGACAAAGGCTGTGGAATTTTCTAACTCGACTCAGCTCGGCTGATTTTCAGCTAGCTGCAGCAAGGGACAGAAATTTAGCAAAATCAAGCACATTCAAAAAGGACTCTCTAAACTGACACTGCTAGTACAGGCTTCATTTTGGACCTCAGGAGATAGATAGCTAAAACGCTAGCCGACTTGTCGAAAAGGTGTGCACTTCCTAAATTCAAGTTGTT
The DNA here is from genome assembly GCA_029206835.1 of Rana muscosa. Taxonomy (NCBI): domain Eukaryota; kingdom Metazoa; phylum Chordata; class Amphibia; order Anura; family Ranidae; genus Rana; species Rana muscosa. Next base: position 349,209,458 of record CM055122.1, read on the forward strand.
CCTGACTAGCTGACTTTCTTCTAAAAGTGTGATTTGGTGAGCTGCAGCAAAGACCGTCCCCAAGAAAGTGACACGAAGCAAATAACACAAACACATAGGGGTAAAATGTAAGTTTATTGCAAGAATGGGTAACAGCTTTGTGAGAAGTAGCAGCAAAAGTAAGAAACATTGTGAGCAAGAAACAAACAAGTAAGCAAGCAAAAGCAAGGATTTTTCATTCAATTCTGTTTTTTCAAACTGCGTGAGAGAGGGGTTCACCGGTCCTGGAGGTACTGCAATACCAGGTCGATGCGTGGAGTGGACAGAGCAAGCTCTTCTAACATCTCCCTGTTCTAAAAATCCATTTAATATACAGGTCCTTCTCAAAAAATTAGCATATTGTGATAAAGTTCATTATTTTCTGTAATGTACTGATAAACATTAGACTTTCATATATTTTAGATTCATTACACACAACTGAAGTAGTTCAAGGCTTTTCTTGTTTTAATATTGATGATTTTGGCATACAGCTCATGACAACCCAAAAATCCTATCTCAAAAAATTTGCATATCATGAAAAGGTTCTCTAAACGAGCTATTAACCTAATCATCTGAATCAACTAATTAACTTTAAACACCTGCAAAAGATTCCTGAGGCTTTTAAAAACTCCCAGCCTGGTTCATTACTCAAAACCGCAATCATGGGTAAGACTGCCGACCTGACTGCTGTCCAGAAGGCCATCATTGACACCCTCAAGCAAGAGGGTAAGACACAGAAAGAAATTTCTGAACGAATAGGCTGTTCCCAGAGTGCTGTATCAAGGCACCTCAGTGGGAAGTCTGTGGGAAGGAAAAAGTGTGGCAGAAAACGCTGCACAACGAGAAGAGGTGACCGGACCCTGAAGAAGATTGTGGAGAAGGACCGATTCCAGACCTTGGAGGACCTGCGGAAGCAGTGGACTGAGTCTGGAGTAGAAACATCCAGAGCCACCGTGAACAGGCGTGTGCAGGAAATGGGCTACAGGTGCCGCATTCCCCAGGTCAAGCCACTTTTGAACCAGAAACAGCGGCAGAAGCGCCTGACCTGGGCTACAGAGAAGCAGCACTGGACTGTTGCTCAGTGGTCCAAAGTACTTTTTTCGGATGAAAGCAAATTTTGCATGTCATTCGGAAATCAAGGTGCCAGAGTCTGGAGGAAGACTGGGGAGAGGGAAATGCCAAAATGCCTGAAGTCCAGTGTCAAGTACCCACAGTCAGTGATGGTCTGGGGTGCCATGTCAGCTGCTGGTGTTGGTCCACTGTGTTTTATCAAGGGCAGGGTCAATGCAGCTAGCTATCAGGAGATTTTGGAGCACTTCATGCTTCCATCTGCTGAAAAGCTTTATGGAGATGAAGATTTCATTTTTCAGCACGACCTGGCACCTGCTCACAGTGCCAAAACCACTGGTAAATGGTTTACTGACCATGGTATTACTGTGCTCAATTGGCCTGCCAACTCTCCTGACCTGAACCCCATAGAGAATCTGTGGGATATTGGGAAGAGAAAGTTGAGAGACGCAAGACCCAACACTCTGGATGAGCTTAAGGCCGCTATCGAAGCATCCTGGGCCTCCATAACACCTCAGCAGTGCCACAGGCTGGTAGCCTCTATGCCACGCCGCATTGAAGCAGTCATTTCTGCAAAAGGATTCCCGACCAAGTATTGAGTGCATAACTGAACATAATTATTTGAAGGTTGACTTTTTTTGTATTAAAAACACTTTTCTTTTATTGGTCGGATGAAATATGCTAATTTTTTGAGATAGGATTTTTGGGTTGTCATGAGCTGTATGCCAAATTCATCAATATTAAAACAAGAAAAGCCTTGAACTACTTCAGTTGTGTGTAATGAATCTAAAATATATGAAAGTCTAATGTTTATCAGTACATTACAGAAAATAATGAACTTTATCACAATATGCTAATTTTTTGAGAAGGACCTGTATGGTTCCCAGATATGGGACGTATCAGATATTAAACTGATAAGAACAGATTTTTTATTTTTTTTCCAAACATCAGCTTAATTATGATTTTACTCAACGTCAAGACAAACTTCAACGAAGAACTCCTTATGTTGAGACCATGTTTGCATCATTTGTTTGGCATTATTATATATATATTTTTTATGTTAAATTTAAAGTTACTCTTACCCTCGCTGTTTTGACCACCCTTAACCGGTCTCTGGGTCCACGCTACACAGTAAGAGTACCCATCTTTATTTATTGATATCGGATCCTAGCCTCCCCATGTGTGTTTCCATTTCCTTATCAGGATCGTCATTTTCCTCCTGTTCCATTTCTCCTTTTTCTTGGATATAGTTATTATCACCTGTAGTGCCCCCCTCACTCCCCTCTTTGCATCAGCTCGTCTGTCTCTTCTTGTCTAGGGGTACCTTAGAGGGGAGAGAGCGGGGACACCACGCCTGACCTTTACCACAGGTGTCAGTGCGGTGTAAGCAAAGTTCTTTCTATACCTTCGGGTCAGTGTTGTGCACCTAAGACCTCCACGTGAGATTACCTTGAACAATGTCCACCAGAAAAGAGCCCTACACCATTAAAGTCCAACACTCCTTTATTCCTCTTGAATGAACACAATCAGTTGAACTCCCTTGGAGAATAGAACAGAAAAGGAGGTGTGGATGCGAGTAGGCCCAGACACAATTGGTTCTCCACTTTCCTCCCTGAAAGTGGGTTGCGGTCTCCGAGCGAGGGGGAATTTCCTTCCAGGCTGTCTCCGGTGGGAGGCTCACCTGTCACTGGCAATCTGCTGCACCCGGTCTTCAAGTGAGGAGCTCCCCCCGGTCCATTACGCCTTCCGGATTTGGGTTCCCAATCCCTAGGTTCCCTAGGACCTCCTTCCCTCGTGGAACTCAGTGTTGGGCACTGAGCTCCAGACCTCCGTCTGAGTACCTCACCCCAGGCTAGAGGTGCCTGGGATGGAACACGACCTCCGACTGTCCTCTAGGCCTAGGCCGCCTAGAGAACCGACACGAACCACCGCCCACAGGCTGAAGGTGCCTGGGACTCCCCCGTGACAAAGATGGCCGGCCCCTTTATACCCTCACCCAGCAAGTACGGCGGGTTCCCCGCCCCACCATACCGCTGCCGAGGGAGGACAAAAAGGAGGCCCAGCACACAGCAATGGCTCAACCCCCAGCCCATGGCGACAGCCCCACCTGCTGGGCTGCAGGGAATTACACATCACTGGTGTCTGCCAGTTAAATTTACACCCGGGAAAGTACATACCCGCTACACACCATTTATAGACACCTGTACATGGACTCCCTCACCGGAGCCTGATTAATTTTGGCTTTTCCCATCCTTATGGGAGATCTTTGCATTGATCCACTATTGGGGATGCTCTTCAATGAACTCCTTATTTTTGCTTTTTTCACTTGGTGGAAGTCATCTTGAGTCACTTACATATATATTGATTTTATATGTTTATTAATGCACTTTATATTTTAGTGGAATACTTTAGCTAGATCCACTCACATTTTTTGTTTGCTTCCCATTTGTACACTTGACGGTTCTAATTACCACTTGTTTCATATTTATTTATGATCTGTACTCACTAGCGCTGCACTTTTTATTCTCACTTCCATATACAATTTCTATTTGTTTAGTGCCAGCAGCGGTTTCACCCCGACCCAGCAGCGCGGTATTTCCCCTTCTATTTACACTTTCACCATAGAATATTGCTCCCATAAAGGATGATAAGGGGAATTTGGTTACTAAATACAAAGAGAAGGCAAAGGTTTTAAATGTATTCTGCTCCTCAGTTTTCACAAAGGAAAAAGGGGGATATAGTAACCAAGACTGTAATGTTAATAACACGTCATTTAAATGTTATATAGCGATACCCTCAGCTTAAGAGGGCTGCTTGTTTGTTTTGGGCCTTGTAGTGCACCCCTGTCAACCCCAGGCAATCGGCCCTAACCTCCCGTGGCACAGTTAGGAAAGGGGAAAGGGTGGTATAACTGTATTATCTCTATACTATTATACGGTACAACCCCCTTTGTATACCAGCACAGTAATTGACACTCACAACCAAATTACTTAACTATAACTTTTTACTATAGGTAAAAGTATAAAAGGTAATTTGTATACAATATCTTATGCAGATCCCTGTAATATAGGTGTACACATTAAAAGGGTATGACATTCAATAATGCAATGAACATATATTAACCCCGCTGCAGCTATCCTCCCTCGTGAGCATAAAATGGCACCCAGCAATGTCCTATACCACCCAGTCAGGCCTGACTATAACTTGGGTATAGTTTGTTGAAGAAACTTCGCTAGCAACTCTCGGTGGTGCACATAAAGAAACAAACTGTAATCCAATAAGGGTAACAGATGATCGCTAATTTGGTAAAGCTGGAGAGACTGACAAACTCAGTTCAGCAAAACAGTCTCTCCAAAGTATAACTGTGGTCAATGGTGGGCCTAAGCAAAGTTAATAGGCAACAAAGTTACTAGAGCTGGCGCTCTCTCACCCAGACCAGACCGATTCCTGTCCGGTTCCCCCGCTACTGTGAGTGGCTTCACAGTGCCCACGATGCACCAGGTCCTCCAGAAGATGGTGGCACCTCAGGTGGATCGGATGCTCTGCAGGCTCCTCGGCGGAACGGAAGGCTCTCTGGAACAAAGTGCGAGGTCCAGGCTTCAGGCCTTGCACACGCAGCAGGTGAGTGCAGGGATCCTCTTGCAAGGAGGGCGGCGTTCCAAGAGAGAGAGCGAGGCCCCTCCTTCCCCTTTTAAAGTCCACCCCAGCAGTCCTTGCGTGGGGAAATGCACCCTGGGTGCCTCAAAGCGTGCTGGGAACTGTAGTCTCGTGTGTGAAACGATACCCCGCTACAGTTACAAAGAATATAACAGGATATGTAAAAAGGAAATCAAGGATGCAAAAATTCAAAATGAACGACAGATTGCAAAAGATAGGACAAACCCCAAAAAATTCTTCAAATATATTTATAGTAAAAAGGTCAAGCCTGAGCATGTAGGCCCTTTACAAAATAATCTAGAGTGGGTGACTGGGGACAAAGAGAAGGCTAATTTATTAAATACTTTCTTCAGTTCTGTGTATACAAAGGAGCATGGGGGAGCTCATGTTCAAAATGGGGGTGGTAGTGACACAGCCCCAAATCCACAATGGCTCAAAAGTGATATGGTCCAGAAATATTTAGATGGAATAAAGGTGGATAAAGCACCTGGACCAGATGGCATACACCCACGGATCCTAAAAGAATTAAGCTCTGTAATTTCAAAGCCATTGTATTTAATTTTTAGGGACTCATTAATGACAGGAATAGTACCACTGGATTGGCGCAGGGCTAATGTGGTGCCTATATTTAAAAAGGGAATCAAGTCTTTACCAAGTAACTATAGACCTGTTAGTTTAACTTCTATAGTTGGGAAGATACTGGAGAGATTAATAAAAAACCACATAGATGACTTCTTGCTGAAAAAAAACGATTTAAGCAACAGACAGCATGGATTCATGATTTCGTGATTTCTTTTTATGAAGAGGTAAGTAAGACAGAGAGGGGTGGCTGTGGACGTGGTATACTTGGATTTTTCAAAAGCGTTCAATACAGTTCCCCACACACGGCTCATGTGCAAGGTAAAGTCTACAGGATTGGAAATATCAGTTTGTAAATGGATAGAAAACTGGCTAAAAGACAGAATTCAGAGAGTAGTGGTTAATGATTCTTACTCTGAATGGTCCAAGGTTATTAGTGGTGTACCCCAAGGTTCAGTGCTGGGACCCTTACTTTTTAATACCTTTATAAATGATATTGTGTCTGAGATCAAAAGTAACATTTCTGTCTTTGCAGATGACACTAAGCTATGCAGTGGAATAACGTCCTTACAGGATGTCGCCAATTTACAAGCCGACCTCAATGCTCTGTCTAATTGGGCGACTATGTGGCAGATGAGGTTTAATGTTGATAAATGTAAAATTATGCACTTGAGGGCTAAGAATATGAATGCATCATACATGCTAGGGGGGAGTACAACTGGGGGGATCCGTAGTGGAGAAGGATCTGGGGGTTTTGGTAGATCATAAGCTCAATAATGGCATGCAACGCCAAGCTGCGGTTTCCAAAGCGAGCAAAGTCTTATCTTGTATTAAGAGAGGTATGGACTCCAGAGAGAGAGAGAGATATAATTTTGCCCCTGTTCAAATCATTAGTAAGACCTCATCTGAAATATGCAGTTCAGTTTTGGGCCCCAGTTCTCAAAAAGGATATTGGGGAACTGGAGAAAGTGCAGAGAAGGGCAACCAAACTGATAAGAGGCACGGAGGAGCTCGGCTATGAGGAAAGATTAAAGGAACTGAATTTCACTCTTGAGAAGAGGAGATTAAGGGGGGATATGATCAACATGTACAAATATATAAGGGGTCCATATAGTGAACTTGGTGTAGAGTTATTCACTTTACGGTCAACACAAAGGACAAGGGGGCACTCTTTACGTCTAGAGTAAAAAGATTTCACCTCCAATTACGGAAAGGTTTCTTCACAGTAAGAGCTGTGAAAATGTGGAATAGACTCCCTGCAGAGGTGGTTCTGGCCAGCTCAGTAGATTGCTTTAAGAAGGGCCTGGATTCTTTCTTAAATGTACATAATATAACTGGGTACTGACATTTATAGGTAAAGTTGATCCAGGGAATATCCGATTGCCTCTAGGGGAATCAGGAAGGGATTTTCCCCCTGCTGTAGCAAATTGGATCATGCTCTGCTGGGGTTTTTTGCCTTCCTCTGGATCAACTGTGGGTATAGAATTGGGTATATGGGATTGTATGATATTTTTTTTTTTTATGGTTGAACTGGATGGACTTTTTTCAACCTGACTAACTATGTAACTATGTAACAACCCAGAATGTACTCTCATGGCGAACAGAAGCCAGTATTAGAAATAGCCTTGAAAAACTTTACACAAATAAGTCACCTGGACCATATGGCTTAAACCGGAGAATGCTTAAAGCGGAGCTCCACCCTAAAGTGGAACTTCCGCTCATCGGAACCCTCCCCCCCTTCGGTGTCACAATTGACACCTTTCAGGGGGAGGGGTCTAAGACAGGTATTTGCACCCACTTCCGGGAGTCCTCTCTGCGGGAAATCACAATTGACACCTTTCGGGGGGAGGGGGGTGAAGATACCTGTCTAAGACAGGTATTTTCACCCACATCCGGGATTCCTCTCGGCGGGAAATCTGCGGGAAGCGCGTCACTTCCCGCAGAATACCCGTTGTGTTCTGGGAGACACTTGGCTCCCAGAACACACAGGGACCAGTCAGAACGGCGCAGCGCGACTCGCGCATGCGCCGTAGGAACCCGGGCAGTGAAGCCGCAAGGCTTCACTGCCTGGTTCCCTCACCGAGGATGGCGGTGGGGGCAGCAGAGTGACGAGTGATTGCTCGTCCTCTGCTGCGGACGTCGCTGGACTCCAGGACAGGTAAGTGTCCTAATATTAAAAGTCAGCAGCTGCTGTAGCTGCTGGCTTTTAATATTATTTTTTCGGCGGAGCTCCGCTTTAAGGAACTCAGCCAGGTGATAGCTAGACCATTGTTACAAATTTTTATGGACAGTTTACTGACTGGAATGGGTACGAGCTGATTTGAGAAAAGCCAACGTGGTACCAATATTTAAAAGAGGACAGGGATAAATCCCTGGAAACTACAGGCCAGTCAGTCTAACATCAATAGTCTGTAAGCAACTGGAGGGGATTATATCCAGGAATTTGCTAATGAAAACCGTATCATTAGTAGCAATCAGCATGAATTCATGAAGGATCGTTCTTGCCTGACCGATCTATTAACATTCTATGAGGAAGTGAACTGCCATATAGATAATGGAAGGCCTTTGATACACTTCCCCACAAACGTTTACTTTAAAAATGGAGTTATTTTGGCATGGACCATAGGGTATGTGCTTGGGTTGAAAACTGGCTCCTGGCCAAAAGGTGGTGGTAAATGGCGAGTACTCGGAATGGTCCGGTGTGGTAAATGGGGTCCCCCAATGATCTGTCCTGGGACCAATTCTGTTTAATGTTTTCATAAATGATAGAGGTTGGTATAAAAAGCTCAATCGTAGTGTTTGCTGATGATACAAAGCTAAGCAGGACAATAACTTCTGCGCAGGATGTGGAAACCTTACGAGAAGACCTAAATAAAATAATGCTACATGGCAAATGAGGTTTAATGTTGAAAAATGTAAGGTAATGTATGTGGGTGCTAAAAATACGAACAAAAGTTACTCGCAAGGGGGAGAACCTCTGGGGGAATCTAGGATGGAAAAAGATCTGGGGGGTCCTCGTAGATGACAGGCTCAGCAATGGCATGCAATACCAAGCTGCTGCAAGCAAAGCCAACAGAATATTAGCATGCATTAATAAGAGGATTTATGCCACAGATAAAACAATAATTCTCCCACTCTACAAGACTCAGGTCTGGCCGCATCTTCAGTATGCCGTCCAGTTCTGGGCACCTGTCCTCAAGAAGGATGTGCTGGAACTGGAAAGAATTCAGAGAAGGGCAACAAAGCTAATAAAGGGACTAGAGGAGCTCAGCTATGGGGAAAGACTACAAGCATTGAACTTATTCTCTCTGGAGAAGAGACGCTTGAGAAGGGATATGATAGCGATATACAAATACCTTACTGGTGACCCTAGCAGAGGGAAAAAACTTTTAAGTGAAAGGGAGTTTAAACAGACACATGGTCTTAATCTGTGTAGAGGGTTCTTTACTGTTAGAGCGGTAAGAATGTGGAATTCTCTTCAACAAGCAGAGGAATCAGCCAGGAGCATCGATAGTTTAAAAAACTATTAGATAGGCATCTTAACGATCACAACATACAGGGATATGTGATTATTGATATACACACACCCACACGGGTTGAACTGGTGAACATTTATGAACACTTAGGGTGTAGAGAAAAGCCTTAATGGTAGTTCTACAAACTGTAAGTGTTGGCCTCCCACAGCAAAATGCAGAAAGCATTCATGAGAGTGGAAGATGAAGATGTGTAAATAGGCATCTTGTATTTCTGCTGATGCTAGAAATCCCCCTTATCTGAGAGAAGCAATGACAGACCCTGTTAAGTCCATCTGGAATTATGGTACACAAAGAAATATGTTTAGAGATTTTAATTTCAATTTTGGGTGGATGTCCCAGTTTGGTTTAGGGACTGAAAATGTTCTTGTACCATTTCTTGTGCCTGACGTTGGTGCAAGGTGGTCATAAAATCTGCCTTCTTCTGGTCTGAAGCTGGCAGTTTGGAAGGTAAAATGTAAGGAGGGGAAAGAGATAGAAAATGTATTTTGTACCCCCTTTGAAATTACAAATTGGACCCAGAGGTCCAGTACTGGCACAAATGCTAGTACTGGGGTGATGAGGGCTTATGGGCAGGCTTGGGGGACTTGAGTCAAGGGCTTGTGATGAAAGGTTTTCACGTTGATGCCTGGAGGGTGCGAAAACATGCCTTACTACCAATAGAAGTACTGGTAGTAAGAGAGTTATATATTTTTTTGTGGGGTAAGAGTACCTTTCCCCTAGTGACTTTCTTGATGAATTTATATCATGGGATTCCCCAAACAGGTGTTCATCATCACAAGGCTTGCATAGAAGATGCGTTTTACAAGCAGATTCAGCAAACCAAGCTTTTAGTCACAAAATCCTGTGCATATGTACAGAGATAAGGAACATTCTAGAGACCATAAACACAAAAACAATAAGGCAGAGTGCATCAGCTGCAATTGTTCTAACAGAGCAGGGTCATCAAAGACAGGTTCCTGGCAATACTCTGACAAAAATATTAGGGAGCAGTTGCTGGCTGCAGTACTTGACATACTAAAGAAAAAAAGGCCTTTAAGAAGGCTTCAAAATCTACCAACTGAATTTTTCAACCTCATTAGTAACTGTGATGCCGCGTACACGCGGCCGTTTTTAATGTCATTGAAAAAAAACAACGTTTTTCTCGACGTGATTCTTCTCAAGCATGCCTTGCATACACACTATCGTGAAAAATAAATGCACAAGCAAAGCGCGGTGACGTACAACATGTACGACAACACGTACGACGGCACTATAAAGTGAAAGTTCCATTCGGATGGCGCCACCCTTTGGGCTGCTTTTGCTGATTTCGTGTTACCGCGTGTTAGTAAAAGTTTGGTGTTAGCCGATTCGCGCTTCTCAGTCTCTGTGCTTTTCAGTCCGTTACAGCATGACGAATGTGCCATCTCCATTACGAACGCTAGTTTTACCAGAACAAGCGCTCCCGTCTCATAACTTGCTGCTGAGCATGCGCATTTTTGTCACGTTGTTAAAAGCGTACACACGGCCGTTTTTCACGACGAGAAAAACTACGAGAAAAAATAGAGCAGGTTCTAAATTTTTAATGGCCATTTTTCTCATCGAGAAAAATGCTCTGGAGCCTACACACGATCGCTTTTAACGGCCAATTTAAAAATTGCATTTTCTCGTCATGAAAAACGGTCGTGTGTACGCGGCATAATGCGTTTACTGAGAACTAAAATGGCAGGATCCACTACCAGAATAGCCTACTTCATATTAAAATCCTTTTCCATAGGAAACATTTCTACAAAAAGATTAGGAAAGCATTAGGAAGTGAAAATACTCTCACGCCTCGTACACACGACCGGTTTTCCCGTCGGGAAAACTGCCATGACAGCTTTTGGCCGGGAAAACCGGCCGTGTGCATGCTTCCTCGCAGTTTTCCCGATGAGAAAACTGCGGGAAAAAAAAAAAAAAAAAAAAGAACTTGTTCTCCATTTTCCCGTCAGGAAATAATCCTGCCGTCTATATGCTTTCCCGAGGGGAAAAAAACGTGCATGCTCATAAACAATTTGACGCATGCGCGGAAGCATAGAACGTCAGTTTGTCGGCTCGTCGTAGTCTTTGACGTCACCGCGTTCTTGGCATTCAAGAGTTCAGCGGTCTTTTGTGTGACCGTGTGTATGCAAGGCAGGCTTAAGAGGAATCCCGTTGGGAAAAGCGTAGTTTTTTTTCCTGCCGGGAAAACCGGTCGAGTGTACGAGGCATCAGAGAGTCCTTAAAGTGTATAAACAATACACCGGTGCAGTGTATGGAAAAAGTATTTTCTGAATTAGCCAGTCTTAGTGCCCATGGGGCCTGTTTTGGCTGTAGGGGGTCAAGGGCAAAGACTAGTGTGCACTGCGTTCAATTAACCATTTGCCGACCGCAATACATATACAGTACGTTGCGGTTCCATAGTGTGGTCCGATTGTGAGAAGTGATGTGGGAACAGGTGTGCAGAACTATTTTTCTTTATGTTCCTTGATAATGTGTCTGTACAAATCATCCTAGTTTGTAACTTCTGTCCTGTTTTGCCAATGTAAGTTAATTTGCACTGGATGAGGTAAACGACATTACTGGAGGTGCAGTTGTATGATCTTGGGATACGGAAGGTCCCTTTTGTGTGTGTGACACTTTTAGATGGATTGATTTGGTTGCCCAGTTTGCAGCATTTTCTTCCATTATTTGTGACTTCATAATCAGAATGAAGTTTCCTGCTGATTATTTCATGTCTGAGGTTGGGTGGTTGCCTGAAAGCTATAGACTGGGGGTTGTTGGAATATTTCTTTCAGTTTCATCCTCTGTTATGATGGGTTGTAAATATTTGATTATCTTTCTTTTTTTTTTCAAAATCTTTTATTTATTGAAGAGACAAGTTCCATAGCATCAGAGTGGTGCAGATAAAATGATATACAATACATATAAAAAAAGCAAAATCAATATACATATCTAGTATATATTCTGCATAATGTACTCCTGGGCATTTTATGTTCAAAACATAACATTACGGCTTCCTGAGTGTGAAGATGGGCCAGTATGCAAACTGATTTTGGAGAGCCTCTGAAACTGTCTCAGACAATTTTTTTTTTCTCAGTAAAAAAGTAAGGTAGAGCCGTAAGGATAAAGAGAGTGCTAGAAGAAAGAGGAGACTGAAAAAAGAGAAGAAATTAGAGAAAAGGAATAAGAGGTGGGAGAAGAGAGGGGGGAGGAAAGGGGTGGTGTGTGGAAAAATTAGGGGATATGGAATCTCAGAGGCCTCGTACACACGACCGATTTTTTCGGCAAGAACCAGCAAGAAACTTGCTGGCAGAGAGGTCTTGCCGAGTAAATCGGTCGTGTGTACGCGGCTATCGGGTTTCTCGTCGAGAAAACCGACAAGTAACCTCGACGAGAAAATAGAGAACCTGCTCTCTATTTTCTCGTCGAGATTCTCCTCGGCATGTTTCTCGACGAGAAAAGTGAGTGTGTGTACACTTACCTGTCCTCCCGGAAGCCCGCGCATGTTCGAAATGAATTTGACGCATGCGCGATAGCTTCCTAGGCATACGTAAGGTATACCAAGATGGCGGCGACGGCATCGAATGTGACGAGCGCATGCTCGTCGTAGTCGATGACGTCACCGCGTACGCTCCATTCAAAGAACCGCGGGTTCTTTGAAACGAGCGTGTGTACACTCGGCCGGGACAAGTTTCTTGTCCAAGAATCTCGTCGAAAAAAACGACATTTTTTTTCAACGAGAATCTCGGCCGTGTGTACAAGGCCAGAGTGCGAGAGTGATATGAAAAATAATTAGTCAATTCCGTCAGAATTCATGTATCCCACAATGATGATCTGAGATATATTCAGTCAGCAGTATCGTATTAAAAAATGTGCTGCCCCACTTCAGAGAAGACGACATATTCCATAATGTCCAAGTTTTGGAGTATCGTTCATGTTGGTGTCGTGCCGAGAGGATAAGATCTTCCATTTTGTTTATTTCTTCTACTTTTCTGAGCTAAAGACCAATGATTGGTGGCTGTGGATTTTTCCAGTTGAGAGGAATACACATTTTGCCAACATCAAGGAGATAACTGATTTCTTGTAGATTTTTTTCTGGAATAGTGGAAGCATGAAGAAGAAAGAAAGCTGGGTCGTCATGGATTGGACGTTCCGTGAATTTTTGTACAATTTGACGGACCTATTTCCAAAATTGTTAGAATTTGGGACATGACCAAAAGATGTGCAAAAGTGTTCCTCGCTCCCCCTGGCATCTCCAGCAGCGGTCTGAGGTAGTAGGAAAGAATTTATCTAACCGCGACGGAGTATGACGCCACCTTGTCAGAATTTTAAAATTAGAGTCTTGTATTTTTGTGCAGATAGATTTATATGTAAACCAAATGATAGTTGTCTTTTGTTCATAGTAAATTTACAATGTATCCTTATCCTGAAGGGTTATACTATGGTTCTTTTGTAATCCTTAGCGTATTGACGACTCACCATGACGGTTGGTAACTCGTTTTATGTCTTTTTTGATTATGATCATTGCACATGTTGGCTTATCTGTGTTTTTTTCGTAGATCACTCTCCGAGGAAGCGGGCAACCGCGAAACATGTAGAGTTTGCAACTTGAGAATTGTTTCCGTGTTCACCATCGCGGAACTTGTTTGATATCTTTTTCCCAGATTGCGTCAGAGAAGCAGGTGCTTTAGTATCTACTTGTTCATGGTTTTAACAATGTATGTTTTTGTATAATAAATATTTTTGTAAATCTACACTGTACCATGAAAGTCCATATTGCCTCCACAATTTTCAAATTCTCTGGGAAAATCTAGGATGGAAAAGGACCTGGGGTTCAGCAATGACATGCAATGCCAAGCTGCTGCAAGCAAAGCAAACAGAATATTGTCATACATTAAAAAGGGGATTAACTCTAGAGATAAAAACGATAATTCTCCCACTCTACAAGACACTAGTCCGGCAGCACCTTAAGTATGCCGTCCAGTTCTGGGCACCAGTCCTCAGGAAGGATGTGCTGGAACTGGAGAGAGTCCAGAGAAGGGTAACAAAGCTAATAAAAGGACTGGAGGACTTTAGTTATGAGGAAAGGTTACGAGCACTGAACTTATTCTCTCTGGAGAAGAGACGCTTGATCGGGGATATGATTTCAATGTACAAATACGGTACTGGTGACCCCACAATAGGGATAAAACTTTTCTGCGAAAGGGAATTTAAAAGACACGCGGCCATTCACTAAAATTAAAAGAGAAGTGGTTTAACTTTAAACTGCTTAGAGGGTTCTTTACTGTAAGAGCGGTAAGGATGTGGAATTCTCTTCCACAGGCAGTGGTTTCAGCGAAGATAATCGATAGTTTCAAAAAACTATTAGATAGGCACCTGAACGACCACAACATATAGGAATATACAATGCAATACTGAATTGAAAGTATACACACAGGTTGGACTTGTGTCTTTTTTCAACCTCACCTACTATGTAACTATGTAAGGAGACATTTGCTGGTACAAAAAATACTAGCGACATTCTGCCTGTGTGTATGACGTTCTGTTGGACATGCATGCTGGAAAACCAGCAGCTGACTGGCTCCAGATCAGCGCTCTCAGCTAATGCCAGAGAGCGCGGATCGGACTGCTCTGGTGGGGGCCATCCCCTTGTCAGAACACAACAGCTCAGCGGGGGAGATTGCTGGACTAACCTTGCATGGTTAGTACAGCGGCTCCTGACCGGAGCTCTCAGTCCGTGGGTTGCACGAAAAAAAAAAAAACTGTAGTGTGTACCAGGCTTTACTCATTATCCAACAGTTTTACAACCCCCTCTGTGACTATCATCCCCCCAGTCCATAGCCCTCCCTCTGTCTTATCTCACTAACTATGCTAGTTTGAGTACCAATACACTGTACATTTGTTTTGTGTGTGTGTTTTTTCTTTTTTCCTTTCCCTCAGAAATTGTCTTTAACATTCTGCTAAAACTTTTGTGGATTAGTACTGCTGGGACCTTGAAGAAGGAGACATACCCCTAAAGCTTGTCTGTTGCAAGTGCACTATTACAGGTACAATCACCTCTTCAGGTCAAGGAAACTGCAATCACCCTGAGTGGTGGTTTGAGTTTCCAGCGGGCTGTCTGCTAAACACGTTGTTCAGGCAATTTGTCAAATCTTCCTTGCGCTGTGATCAGCCATTACTAAGTGAGAGGATCCCCAGTGGAAGAATGGATGTTTTGCAATGTGCAGACATACAGGAGCAGCTATAATCCAGGTGCTGGCTGTGTTTCTTTCGAATATGGCAGCAGGAGTGCAGCATTGAGCGGTGTGCATTTTTTTAAGGAAAAGGTAGGCTGGAAAACATCATCCAGGAGGCAGGACGGAGCTCCTATGAAGTCTAAGTCTAGATAGGAGGAGAAACGCTGTCAATTTTAAATTGCTTGCTTCTATAGAGACAGAATGCCAGAGGGTCCCACAATCAACTGAAAAACTCAAATTCTCTGCCTGTAAAGCTGCAAAGTGTGCTACACACTGTGGATACCAAAATAAAAATGTCTTACCTTATCCACGATGCTGGTCCTACTATAGGTCCAAGCTTTATCTGTCATGGTGGGGATATGCCCAAAAGGGTTTTTATGGGTCTGGGAATCAATAATAATGGACCACAGCACTGGAGCTGTATAGCACCCTGTAGCTAATTACTCATGTTGCATTTTGTGCCAAGGTGAAGCCATATATACGCCAGTGCGAAAAAGCAAAAAACACACCTGTCCAGGACCACACAATGGGGTATGGGATCAGCCTCCAAGGTAGACACCGAGTGCCAATGAACTGTTAACTGCTTGTTAGCCCAGGGCAAAAATCAGTCAGATCTTGATAGACATGTCAGAGAAAGGACACTAGAAAATAAAAAAACTGGAGCGGGGTTATACGAGCAAGCAAGGGCAACACAAGCAAGTTTTTTTCTTGCCAATGTCCAATCATCTGAAGGTAACTTGCATATAAAATATTTAAATGTGTTGCTATGCTGTATACATAAATAGATATATTGTATCACTGTGTCTTTGGTGCCAACTAAACATATCTAACATATATACAAATAAATATAAATGCCAATAAACCGATAAACAAAAAAGTCCCTATACACTTCCACTACAGCCTATTAAATGGATTGTGCTTCCACAGTGTAACCTTCCCACAGGTAAGAGAACCCAAAATGCCAGTGCACCACCTCAGCTGTGAGTAAAGATGTACCATCACCCTCAAGTAATGACCTTTAAATCAAAATAGGTCAAGAAGCACTTGCCCCCTTCTGGGGATGATATTATCCTGGACTCTACTGTCGTCCATTTGCTGAGGTGGTGCACATTTATTTTTAGGAGTCCTTACAGCACTGGGAATTTGGGTTTACTTACCTGTGGGAAGATTACACTATGAAAGCACGGTTCATTGAATAGACCAGGGGTAGGCAACCTTGGCACTCCAGCTATGGGGAAACTACTAATTCCACCATGCCTCTGCCTTTAGGAGTCATCTCAGAATTTATGTACCTAGGAGTAGTAATTTCGAAACAAGCTTCAGATCATTGGCCTGCAGTACAAGAAGTCAATAAAAAGCATGGGAAACATTGCCCTTATCATTACTGGGTCGCATAAATTTAATAAAAATGAAGATCCTCCCAAAATGAATATATTCTATTCAGAAATTCTCCACAATGATTGTCAAAAAAAATTTTGTACATCTGAATATAATTTTTTCGTAATTTTAATGGTGAAAATCAGTCTCCTAGATATAAATTATCTACTCTGATGCATCCAATAACCCAAGGAGGATTAGCTTTTCCAGATTGTCAAAAATATTATTTGGCAACACAATTAGTAACAGCAGTATGGTTGCTGAATTTAGATAGATACAACTCCTCTACAATGCTAGTAGCGACGATAGTCCACTCCATCGAGGCACTCAAAGGTCTCCTATTTTGTGGAATAAAAGCCCTATATGGGTTGACTCCCTTGATGGAGTCGACTATCAAGGCTTGGAAGATGGGGCTGGCATGTGAAAAACACCCTAAATCGGCACTATCTCTAAATACACCTTTATCCAATTTCCCCATTTAGGTTCTATTCCAGATGTAGGGGTGTGGGCAAAGTTAAACATAAAAATAGTAGGTCAGGTTATACACCAAGGAAAGATAATATCATGCAGGAAAATGTTTGAAGATTAACATTCCTGAGGATAATTTATTTTCGATATATGCAACTCTCACATGCTTTACATGGCCAATTTGTTCAGGGTAAGTTCCAGTTGAAAGAGTCTAAATTAGAAAAAGTAGTGAGAACAAGTCGTTCGAAAGGACATGTTTATATAGTCATTTGATTATGGGGTCGTTACCACAAATGAGAAAACTCAGAGAACAATGGCAGCAAGATATTCCTGAATTGGATGAAGAGAAATGGGGAGGACATAATGGGGGTCTCCATTTCAAGTATTGGTATCCCTTAGATATCGAAATACACAATTTAAAATAGCACATAGGGCGAAAAATCAATAAACATAAATTAAAAAAAAAAAAATAGCGCATAGGGCATATTATACGTCATATAGGATGCATAAAATTAGCCCAATACACTCTCAGGATTGCTGGAGATGTGGAGGTTCTCCTGGAGATTTTTCTCATGTATTCTGGACCTGCCCCAGGATCATTGGGTTTTGGACAGAGGTTTTAGAGATAATTGCAGCAGTTACATTGTTACTTTGAGTCGAAAGATGGAGATCTGTCTGTTGGGGCTAGTTGAAAATAGGACTTCCATAATTGAAAAAAAACACAAATAAGTCTGCTTCTTTTCAATGCGAGAAAGGCAATTACGCTAAAAATTGGAAAAAAAAAAAAACATTCCTCCTTCTGTGATCTTTTGGAAGTCCTTAGTAAATAGCAGTCAACCACTATATAGGGAAACACGTTTTAATAGAGGCTGTCCAAAGAAATTTGAAAGGCTATGGTCTAGTTGGTTAGAAGAACCCATAACTGCCTGAGAACAAGTTATAATGTAAAAAGTAAGATAAGGGGAAAAAAAGAATAGGGAAAGAATAAATTGAAGTTTTCTGGAAAGAATAATGGAGCAATATATGTCGAACTGGAGCAGATGGGCATATAGACCACAACACAGAGTGGGTGCAATGATATAGGAGAACTTTTTACAGTTGGCTTTTGTCAACGGGGAAACTTTTATCTTTTGTATAAAATTTGAATGAGAGTTCACCTATGGGAGATGCAATGGTGTTGATATGTAATAATATGAAATACTTTAACCACTTAAGCCCCGGACCAATATGCAGCATAAAGACCAGGCCCCTTTTTGCAATTCGGCACTGCGTCGCTTTAACTGACAATTGCGCGGTCGTGTGACGTGGCTCCCAAACAAAATTGACGTCATTTTTTTCCCACAAATGGAGATTTCTTTTGGTGCCATTTGATTACCTCTGCAGTTTTTATATTTTTTGCGCTATAAACAAAAATAGAGCGAAAATTTTGAAAAAAATGCAATATTTTTTGCTATAATAAATATCCCCAAAAAATATATAAAAAAACATTTTTTCCCTCAGTTTAGGCCGATACGTATTCTTCTACATATTTTTGGTAAAAAAAAAAAAAATCGCAATCTGCGTTTATTGATGCTGGTTTGCGCAAAAATTATAGCGTTTATAAAATAGGGGATAGTTTTATGGCATGTTTATAACATTTTTTTTTACTAGTAATGGCGGCGATCACCGTTTTTTTTTCGTGACTGCGACATTATGGCGGACACAGCGGACACTTTTGACACATTTTTGGGACCATTATCATTTTTACAGCGATCAGTGCTATAAAAATGCACTGGTTACTGTAAAAATGACACTGGCAGTGAAGGGGTTAACCACTAGGGGCGCTGAAGGGGTTAAGTGTGCTTAAGGGAGTGATTACTACTGTTAGGGGGCGTGGCTACGAGTGACATGTCACCGATCTCCGCTCTGATTACACAGAGCGGAGATCGGCGACAGTGTCAGTAGGCGAGCGGGGAGATGTTGTGTTTACACTAACATCTCCCCGCTCCATCCCTCCGTGAGACGATCGCTGGGATCCCCGTGGCGATCGAGTCCGCGGGACCCACGGTCCGACTCACGGGGAAGGTAACGGGGTTACGAGCATGCCGCCAGCGGCGCGCGACCCCCACGTCAGGCAGTTAAAGGGGACTTACAGGTACGTTGATGTGCCTGTCCATGCCATTCTGCCGACGTATATCTACTGGAGGCGGTCGTTAAGTGGTTAAATAAAAATAATTATCACAAAAAAAAAAAAGTAGTTGTAAAGCCGTTTTTTTCTATTACTATAAAAACATATGATACTTACCTGCTCTGTGCAATGGTATTGCACAGAGCAGCCCCTTACATCCTCTACTGGAGTTCCCTGCAAGTGCTCTCCACTCCTACTTTCCTGCATGTGTCCCCATAGCATACCATGTGCTATGGGGGCACACATGCAGACGCACTCCTGAGCTGGGCTGTGTGCGCCCATAGATGCAAACAATGCGGCTCGGCCATGCCCCCCACCATAGGATTTGGCTGAAAGCAGCAAGAGCAATGGCTCCTGCTGCTGCCTGAGCCTCCTATGAGACCAGAATATGAAAAGAGAAGAAATGCAACTCAGCACAGCGCTGGATCGATGACTGGCTCAGTGATAACTGTGATGGGAGTCACCTTGGGTGCAGGGCTTGTGGAATCCAGCTTACCTAAGAGAGGTCAGAAAACTCCTTGTCCAGCTCCCCCGGCCCCTCCTATGTGTAAGTTACCCTGTGTCTATTAGGGGCACAGGGTGACTGAGAACCCCAGTCGGGTCTGCACTAACCAGACTCACTGTACAACCACACCGACTCAGCATTTTGTGTTACCCCCGTTATCCAGGGTTCTATATGTGTGGTTTCCTGTTGAAGCAAACATATACATCCCATAATAGATTGCTCCCAAGGCAGAGAGAAACAATAGAACAATGGGATACAGCCACTTAATAACATAGCAACCCCCACCCCAGACTATCTAGCAATGGTCTGAGACACTCCTATAATATTCTGCAGTCTGAAAGGTGAAATTATTTATCTTCATATATTTCTTGAGGGATATTGTTCATAAATATTAATGTCCCAAGTAAAGGAGCCCCTTCAACTTTCAACATAAACCACACATATAGAACCCTGGATAACAGGGGGTAACACGAAATGCTGAGTCCGCTGTCGTTGTACGGTGAGTCTGGTTAGTGCAGACCCAACTGGGGTTCTCAATCCCCCTGTGCTCACAAATAGACACAGGATGACTTGCACATAGGAGGGGCCGGGGAGCTGGACAAGGAGTTTCCCAATCTCTCTAAGACAAGCTGGGTTTCACAAGCCCCCCGCCCAAAGCGACTCCCGTCACAAAAAAGTTTATTGGAAGTTTTGTAAAAAGTTTACAGATTGCCTCCATTGCACAAGGAAGCCATATTTGATTTTGTTTTTTGCCGCTTTTAAGAAAATCAAAGTCGTCAGCAAAATAAAATGTCCTGTGTGTCAATTGTAAACCTTATATCTTTTTATTTATTTTTCTTACAAAATAGGAGTTAACCGTTAAAAGAAGGTAATGGAAGTTATGTCCATGGCTTGGTCCATCAGATCGTTACTTTGTTTCATAACTTTCCCTTGAAAAATGGCAGAAGGAAAAATGTTATCCATGATAATCAATGTATTTATAAACATCAATATAAAATGACCTGTACAATAAAAAATTTAATTATAATCTAAATAAAACAGATGTAAATTAGTGTCAGAGTAAAACACAGTAGAAAAGTGAAGGGCATGAGTTTTAAAAAAAAAAAAGTAGTTATAAATGTTCTTCTTTGTAAGGAGAAGATTCTGTTACTTGCGAAGCAGGCATTGTTGATAAACAAAATGAAGTGCTTGCCCTGGCAGGTGTACTAGTACAGTTATACTCATGGTTCAGGGAAACAAATTCTTGTTGCAGTAAAGTCGGTTGATGAGAACTTGAAAACGCATCGTCAACAGAACTGGAGCAACCCGGTATTTGACAAGAAAAGTGAGGACTTTGAAAAAGAGAAATACTTGTTTCTTCAGTGAGTTTCTTCATCATTCCTTTGAACAAAATATCAGTGATAAGTACCTCTGATAATAGTCTTTGCTTTTCATCCATTTTGCGTAACTTTGCTGCAACTGTAACACCAAATGCATCAAATTCGTCTTCTTTTTGGTTGAGAACTGCAGTTGCTTCATTAAGTAGCTGTCTGCTCAGTTCCTCATTTACGGTCCGCCGTCTTTTTTGGTTTTGAATTGGAGGGACTTGCTGGGGCATTTCAATTACTTCATGAATTTGGGGACGAACACAAACCTAGCCATTGTTAAAAGAAAAAAAGAAAAATTAAAATAAATAAATAATAATAATATATATATATATATATATATTTAAGACTTTAATACAAAGTTAACATTGCTACAATTTTTCAAGCAATTTAATAAAAATAACACGTAGCCAAATATCTAAATAAAAATCGTATTTGCATACTATACTCTGCATTAAAACCTAAATGACACAAAAAAAAATAAAAAATTTGGCATCTAGACACCAACGTAACAGGTGCCTATTTTAAAACCTTAATGATTAGTGTTCATTAGTGAAAAAAATATCTATACAAATTGATAATAATCCATACATAATCACAATAACTTAAATTGAATAAGTTCATGAGCTGCTAGTAAAAGTCCATGCAACTGTAGTGTGCTAAAAAGACCACAGCAATCGCAACGAACATCTAGTGAAATGATATCCAGTAGTAAAAGCTGTTAGTGATCCACCTTCACCGACTCTAATATGGACACCCACAAAAGTGCTCAAAAGATGGCAGCTTACCACAAGTAGTTGACCCTTTTAATGAAAAAAGTGGTCAAATGCGCTTTTTAGCAAGTTAGACTTTGCTATTATCAGATGAATAAGCAGGTAATGGAACAACCTCTTAGCCCATGGAGACTCAGGACGGCATATGCAAATAAGGAGATATGGTCCGAAATAGTGTAATCCCGTTTATTATACTTAAAAATGTTCAAATAAAAAAGCCAAATGGCTGCTTACTTTAGGAGTTCCCAAGGCCCGGCACTGAGGCTGGATGGCATAGTATCAAATTGGTGGAGAAGGTCCCGACTCGTGCGCGCTGGCGTGCGTTCCACCCTGCACCGCAGTGACCCAAAAGGAACCGGAAGTTACCTCGGTACGTGACCAGGTGACGCCTCTACGTCCATTTCGTTTGACACGTCTTCAGGAAGCGTGCCTAGTCACTGAATGTACTGGTTTAAATGTGTCTGTCAATTAGGCCAACAGCAGGTGAAACACGGCATATGCAAATAAGGAGATAAGGTCCGAAATAGTGTAATCCTGTTTATTATACTTAAAAATGTTTAAAAAAAAAGCCAAATGGCTGCTTAGTTTAGGAGTGCCCAAGGCCCGGCACTGAGGCTGGATGGCATAGTATCAAATTGGTGGAGAAGGTCCCGACTTACTTTAAATAGAAAAAATGGTCTATGGTACTGTACTTTATTTATTCCATGCAATTCTTAATTAGCTGGCTGTCAGTATTATTACGCTGTTCAGACTGGGACTGAGGCTGTGGAAATTCCCAAATTGTTTCATCTGCTGTTGGCCTAATTGACAGACACATTTAAACCAGTACATTCAGTGACTAGGCACGCTTCCTGAAGACGTGTCAAACAAAACGGACGTAGAGGTGTCATCTGGTCACATACCGAGGTCACTTCCAGTTCCTTTTGGCTCACTGTGGTGCAGGGTGGAACGCACACCAGCGCACACGAGTCGGGACCTTCTCCACCAATTTGATACTATGCCATCCAGCCTCAGCCTTATCTCCTTATTTGCATATGCCGTCCTGAGTCTCCATGGGCTAAGAGGTTGTTACGTTGGTGTCTAGATGCCAAATTAGTTTTTTTTGTGTCATTTAGGTTTTATTAGGTAGGCTGGTGTATCACGTGCTATTTATTTATTTATTTTTATTCACATTCTATTATAGGTAATATTTGTATCTATTAATTACTAGCGCACTCACCCGTTTTTTCATTCACTTTGCAGCAGTGGTATCCACTGTTTTTTTTTAGGTGCAGTTTTTATTTAGTTTAATTCTCTATTTATTACATTTTTTCTATACTCTGCATTACCTGAGATTTTGATGTTTTTACAGAGGATTTCCAGACTCAGCAGGTTGTTGCCAACACTCACCTTATCACACAAAACAAATGGTTTGTTGGGCCTCCATCACCATTGTAGTGCAATAGTGGGGCATGGTAGACAGAATTGGATGGCCAGTATGGGCAACAATGGAAGCTAGCTGCTGTTAGTATATTAAAGTAATCTGAAAAAAAATCTAAAATCACATACTTACCCCCTGAAGGTGTAAAGCGTGTTATTTGTCAGTTTCTCACATAAATGGAGCCACAGATATGCTTAACCACTTCAATACAGGGCACTTATACACCTTCCTGCCCAGACCAATGTAAAGCTTTCAGCACTCTCACATTGTGAATGAGAATTACGTGGTCATGGGACGCTGTACCCAAACAACATTTTTTTTTTTAAATTCCCATAAATAGGGCTTTCTTTTGTTGGTAATTGATCACCTCTTGGGTTTTTGTTTTTTGTGCTACAAATAAGAAAACGTTTCTTTGTTTGTTACAAAACGTTGTAAATAAGTAAGTTTTCTCCTTCAATGGCAGGCACTGATGAGGCAGTACTGATTTACACTGATAGGTGACACTGATATACAGCACCGATGGGCACTCCTAGGCAGCACTGATGGGCACTCATAGGTGGAAATGATAGGTGGCACTGGAGGGCACGAAAAGGCGTCACTGATGGGCACTGATAGGCAGCACTGATCAGAGGCGCTGGCAGGCATCACTGATGGGCAGGGTGCCATCCCTGATGTGCAATGATTGCCATCCCCGGTGGGCTCTAGTGGTCTTACCTGTGGCCATGGGTGGGCATCCCTGGTGGTCCTGGGTGGGCATCCTCGGAGGGGGGCTGCACTGATCTGATCGGCTCTCTTCTACTCTCGTCTGTCAGCGTGAGTAGAGGAAAAGCTTTATCTAAATTGGAGATGCGGTGTGTCAGACTGACACACCACACCACCGATCTGTTTCAATCCAGATAAAAAAATGTATAAGTAGAAATCAACTTT